>JARQOC010000002.1:223663632-224181638 GCA_033576535.1 Allobates femoralis
ATAACTTTTTTATTTTTCCGTCAATATAGACATATGATGGCTTGTTTTTTTTCAGGACGAGTTGTACTTTCAGATGCAATCATTTCTTTTACCATACAGTGTACTGCAAAATGGGAAAAAATTCCAAATGCGGTGAAATTGCAAAAAATGCAATTACACATTTGTTTTTTAAGATTTTTATTCGCCATGATCACTATATAGTAAAACTGATATGACGGAGTGATGCCTCAGGTCGGTACGAGTTTGTAGATATCAAACATGTATAGTTTCACTGGTATCAATGTGGTGAAAACAAATTCAGACATTTGAAAAAAACAAGAATCACGCTTTTGCGCCATGTTCTGCGACCCGTAGCATGACAAATTTTTCGGGATCTGGGGCTGTGTGATGGCTTATTTTTTGCGTCTTGAGCTGACGTTTCTAATGATATGATTTTTGGGTGAATACTCTGTTTTGATCGCGCATTACTGCATTTTATAGCAATGTTACGGCAACCAAAAAAACTTAATTTTGGTGTTTAGACCATTTTCTCCATTACACAGTTTACGGCTCTCATTAATTGATTTTATATATTGATAGTTCGGGCATTTCTGAACGCGACGATACCAAATATGTGTAATTTTTAATACTTTTATTTTAAGTGATTTCAACTTTTAGGTTTTTTTTTTCTCATATTTTTAAAAACTATTTTTAATAATTAATTCTTGTTTTTACACAGCCACATAGGGCACCACAGTACTGCAGTGGCCAATCGCTTCTGACAGATCCCGATGAGCTGCAGCACATTGGGATCTGTCAGAATTGCGCACTGTGAATGGATGGCAGCTCCTGCCAATTGCCAACCACTCACAGGAAGTGCTCCGTGACAGCTCCGGGGTCAAGCCAGGACCCTGGGCTGTCACATGAGCGCCGGAGATCCCGCGATCTTATCGCGGGATCTCCAGTGCAGGCAGGGAACAGCGCATTCCTTGCCACAGCACCTTTGGATCCCGCTGTCAGTGATTGATAGCAGGATCCAAGGGGTTAACAGCACCAATCGGATCCCGGATCCAATCGGTGCTGGAAGCCCGACATCTCAGCTGATGAGATCAGCTGAGAGATGTTGGGGAAATGATGAGAGCTCCGCGCAGGAGCTCACATCAAATCCCGATAACTGGCCCATGACGTCCTCCTATGTTATGGGTCGGTAAGGGGTTAACACTCAGTGAACGACATAAAAAAAAAATTGCTGTTTCAAGTTCATTCTACCTCCCAAAAATTGGAGTAAAAACCGATCCAAAAATGTTATGTGGCAGAAAATGGATTGAATATCAACGCATCCTGCAAAAAGAAATGTCTAGGACACGCAGCGATGGACATGAGTAAAAAAAAAGAATAGAAGTTAGAAAATGGAGGAAGAATGAAATGAAGAAAAGAGAGAGAAAGAAAGAGAAAGAAAACATTACCTTTGGAGTGAAATAAAGAGGTTGTTAGGTAAATCTAACAGGTAAGAGCAGAGTCTCTCAGATAAGATATTATCATGGCAGGAATACAGTGGAGATCCAGTGTAGTATGCACTGAAGTTCCTGAAAATTATAATAGGGGTCAAAGAGACAGAGACTTAAGTTACTATAATAGTTGTAGTAAAATGAAATGCCTGATAGGTTACCTGTTAAAAAGAAAAAAGGAGGGGGTCACCTATGTGTTCAAGTCGGGTGTCTCTTAGGACCCTGATCTATTCCCCTGAGTACTACATAATAAACCATGTATTAACATCGAGAAGCTAAGAAAAGGAGGTAAACAAGGGATTAAGAGTGACATCTACGAAGGAAGTCCAAAAATGGAGCGAAGGCTAATGTAAATGTTTTGGTGTACATGCCCAGGATCAGGGGCCCGGACTGGAGATATGGAAAAGTCCCATAAAGAGAATAAATAAATAAAGGGATAAACAGGATAGTGTCAGTAAAGTGGACTCATAAACGAAGGGGAAACATCTAATGGTTACACTTATATACTGATCACATCACAAGAACAAGAAAGCATAGTTAACTCTTCCCAGTTCTTAGATCAGACTATTTAATACAAAATAACTAGCCTGGAATGGAGGTAAACCAACTTTCAGTAAAAGTTAAATACAATTGTAAAGAATAAGCTTCTTACCTTATACTGAAGTTGTAAAAGTCACTTTTACTGCAGGGTCACTCAAGACCCGGATAGTATAATGAGTGCCTGATCCTGGGTTTCGGCACCACCTTTATGTGGGTGAAATTCACTCTTTTATGCATTCTGAACTCCAGATATTAAAATATGTTTTGAGATCTCAAGGAAAGCAATACCGTAAATCCTTGTATTGTGTACTTCCTCTATAGTAGCACATGTGAGTAGTTTAATTAGAGTCACAGACAAAAGGAATGTTCCCGCCAAACTATGAGCCAATAGAAACAGTAGGGTTGTTAATAGAAATGTGAAACTTCCCCGCCCAATTAGTGTTATTTGATCACTATGGCATCAGAAGTTAAAGTACAAGATGGATATCACAGGCTCCAAATGAATTTTGTTCTCCCACATTGGTGATGCAAAAAATTTTTTTTGTAAATAAAAAGCATTTTTTAGTGTGTGATTGTGCCCAAGTATAAAAAAAATTATAAATCTAGTATTGTAATCACACCAACCTGAAGAATAAAGCCATCTAATAACTTTTAATGCATGGTGAATGACATAAAAAATAAATGGAAGCAATTCTTGACCTGCTGTTGATTTATTCATTCTTCCTCCCAAAGTTCACAGTAAGGCTTGGTTCACATTTATCCTGTGCTCTAATCTGAGCAGTTACAATAGGGTTTCCATGTAGCTTTCTGAAATATATGATTCTGACAGAGCCCCCAATGGAGCATTCAATATAATGAGGCAGACACTTTCAATTCTACCGTGTTTCCCCGATAGTAAGACCCCCCCGAAAGTAAGACAGGGTGGGGGGGACAGGGGGGTCTGCTAATGTAAGACCCCCCCCGAATGTAAGGCAGGGTAGGGGGGAGGGGGGGTCTTACTATCAGGGAAACACGGGGGGGGAGGGGTACACACATGCATACACACACACACACATCCATACATCACACACACACACACACACACACACCCCTGTAATGAGGTGTACAATTCCGATTGTATTATCGAAATTGACAGTGAAATGAGCTGTGCACAGTCCGCCACTGCCCCCTTGTGGACAATTGCTGAAATGACTGCAGAGAAAAAAAAAAAACAGCTTTGATTGCTGCTCCCCTCCCCAACAGCCATGTGCTGAGGAGGAGAGAGGGCGGGAGATTAGTACAGACACAGAGTTGAACAAGAGAACATCTACCTGTGGATGTCTGTTGAAAGAGGGCTACTTTGCAACACCTTGTCGGAGAAATCACCCCGCAGAAGCCCCCGTGCCTGATCCTGGGCCACTGGACTTTGGTGCTGTGACTCTGGCCGCTCTGCAAAACCTTGCCCGCCGAGCACCCGGATTACATGTGCAGGGGCCGTGACCGACATAAGGGAGCCATTTGTGCTGCTGTGATCTCCCTTCTGCTCCTCTGTGTGCCCTGAGACTGGGAGAGACAGACTGTTACCTGCAGAAGGAGACCAAAGAAGAGTGAGGAGATCCCCAGGCCTGCTACGTGGGAGCGACATCTTCTTCTGTGATAAGACTGGTACGTGATTTTAGGGAAAGTTAGGGAAAGATACCTTCATTGTTGTGTTTTCTTTTCTTGCTGCGTACCGGAAGAAGTGAAGATCCAGAGACTCTAATATATACAAGTGCGCATATAGTTCGGTTGACTGTGAGATAAATATGTTTTACAGTAAAGAAATGTTATTATCGGTTAAACCTGAGTATGGGGATTCTGTTGTGAAAGATCATACACACACACCCGCGGCCTTACCACCGGTCGCTACATCTGGCGTAGTCGGCAGGATGTGTGATCAACAGAATCTCCTCCCGGTAGTAGCTTATAACCAGACTTATACTACGGCCTGCAGGTCCATATCCGGTGCCAGCAGTCCGAGCAGTGACACGGAAGAATTGAAGCAGATAGTAGCAGAGTTGCAGAAACAGATACTGCAGCTACAGCTCAGGCTAGACCAACAGGCGGACAGGCAAGCGAGACAGCAACCCAGTCGGCCTATGGGAAGGTGCTGGACATGCGGCGACCCCCGCCATAGGGCAAACCGTTGTCCGCATCCTCCACCCGTGGTCCGATATACTAGAACCAGCAAGCCATGCCCCACAACAGCAGCCACCTTTAAACTAGATGCCCCAGCCAAAGCGGTTCGCTCGGCAGGGGAGATCAGGGAAAAGGGTGTGAAGAGACAGAGCCAGACCGATAAGCAAGTGCTGGCCACTCAGGTCCAGGGGACGGTGAAGTGGTTTAATGTCCGCGATGGGTATGGCTTCATCAACAGGAATGACACAAAGGATGACGTGTTTGTACATCAGACTGCCATAAAGTGTAACAATCCTCGTAAGTGCCTCCGCAGCGTTGGTGATGGGGAGGTGGTACAGTTTGATGTTGTGAAGGGAGAGAAGGGTACAGAGGCCGCCGACGTCACCGGTCCCGGGGGTGTTCCCGTTAAAGGAAGCAGATTTGCCCCCAACCGGCGCCGCTACCGCCGGCGATCCTACTCTCCCCGGGTAGAAAATGTGACTGAGTTTATTGGAGATATTGTGAGCCCTGAACAAGGGAACGAAGGTGAACGGGGGGATAACGGTTTCCCCCAACAGAGGTCCCTACTCCGCCGGAGATCAATCCCTGTGATATCAACGGCCATCACTGCCTTGGAGCCGATGGTTGTTGACAGGGACTGTCAACCTTTAAGTGGGGGGGGTATGTAATGAGGTGTACAATTCCGATTGTATTATCGAAATTGACAGTGAAATGAGCTGTGCACAGTCCGCCACTGCCCCCTTGTGGACAATTGCTGAAATGACTGCAGAGAAAAAAAAAAAACAGCTTTGATTGCTTCTCCCCTCCCCCAACAGCCATGTGCTGAGGAGGAGAGAGGGCGGGAGATTAGTACAGACACAGAGTTGAACAAGAGAACATCTACCTGTGGATGTCTGTTGAAAGAGGGCTACTTTGCAACACCTTGTCGGAGAAATCACCCCGCAGAAGCCCCCGTGCCTGATCCTGGGCCACTGGACTTTGGTGCTGTGACTCTGGCCGCTCTGCAAAACCTTGCCCGCCGAGCACCCGGATTACATGTGCAGGGGCCGTGACCGACATAAGGGAGCCATTTGTGCTGCTGTGATCTCCCTTCTGCTCCTCTGTGTGCCCTGAGACTGGGAGAGACAGACTGTTACCTGCAGAAGGAGACCAAAGAAGAGTGAGGAGATCCCCAGGCCTGCTACGTGGGAGCGACATCTTCTTCTGTGATAAGACTGGTACGTGATTTTAGGGAAAGTTAGGGAAAGATACCTTCATTGTTGTGTTTTCTTTTCTTGCTGCGTACCCGGAAGAAGTGAAGATCCAGAGACTCTAATATATACAAGTGCGCATATAGTTCGGTTGACTGTGAGATAAATATGTTTTACAGTAAAGAAATGTTATTATCGGTTAAACCTGAGTATGGGGATTCTGTTGAGAAAGATCATACACACACACCCGCGGCCTTACCACCGGTCGCTACACCCCCATACACACACACCCATACCGCTGCACTGCCGGTACTTACCGGCACAGCTGTTCGGTGTCCCCGTCCCTGGTGTCCCCGGTGCTCCCGGCGTTCCTCAGTGTGGTGCAGCCTCATAACGATGTCATCCGGGCTGCCGAGCATATCCCGTTCATAGCCCGTCCATTCACAGCCCCCCAGCCCTCTCTCTCTAATCACGGAGCTTCCGGAAGCTCCGGTATCCAGGCAACAGCAGCATGACAACGTCTGGCCAATCAGAGGCCAGAGCGTCATCGCAGCGGCTATGCTGATTGGCTCAGACGCCTGAGCCAATCAGCATAGGCGCTCCGAGACGTTTTGGCCCGACGTCATCACGCTCTGCTGTTGCCTGGATACCGGAGCTTCCGGAAGCTCCGTGATTACAGAGAGAGGGCCGGGGGGCTGTGAATGGACGGGCTATGAACGGGATATGCCCGGCAGCCCGGATGACATAGTTATGAGGCTGCACCACACAGAGGAACGCCGGGAGCACCGGGGACACCAGGGACAGGGACACCAAACAGCGGTGCCGGTAAGTACCGGCAGCGCAGCTGTATGGGGGGGGGGGGGGGTATGTGTGATGTGTGTGTGTGTGTGTGTGTGTGCAGTGTGAATGGATGGATGGATCTGTGTATGTATGGATCTATGGATGTGTGTGTGTGTGTGTGTGTGTGTGTGTGTGTGCGCAGTGTGGATGGATGGGTGATGGCTGGGGCCGCCAATGTAAGGCCCCCCCCGAAAGTAAGACAGGGGGCCACTTTTGGCCCCCAAAAGAATGTAAGACAGGGTCTTACTTTCGGGGAAACACGGTATATGGTCTATGATTCGGCAGTACCCATCTTTTAGGATTGCATTAGTGCAGTCAATCACCTTTTTTATGCATATCTTAAAAGCCCGATACTGCAAAAGAGAAGTGACAAAGAGTCCAGAGTACCTCTGCAGCCTTATTAGTGAAGGATCTGTCGGGGGATTCTTCTGAATCTCGTACTTTGTAGATATAGGCTAGGGTCACACATCAGTTTGTTTTTTTTAAAACCTGATCCAGTTTTGAGCTTTTAAAAAGCTCAAAACTGGATCAAGAAACGCTCCTCATAGGAGCCTATGATAAAAAACGGATTGCTTCACAAGCAATCCGGTTTCCGTCTCCGGCTCTGCAGCCTGCGTGAAAAATCATGCAGGCTGCAGTTTCCGGAGCGGTTCTGTTATCTGCAATGCGGGAACCGGATTGCTCAGGATGTGTAATCCTGAGCAATGTGGTTCCCGCATATACTTTGCTTATCCTGGCTGCCCATAGATCTACTGTAAATGGCTTCAGGACCTCAGACAGCGGCGCACATACTGTAGCAATAGCTATAGTATGTGCGCTGCTCTGAGGAGCCCGGCACTTTCATTCATAAAACTGTACAACAGCTGACAGGAGTCAGCTGCTGTACATAACAGATTACAGCATTATATGCCCACCTGAGTGGGTGGAAGGTCTCTAGGGGGACTGGACACCCCATAGAGACATTATACAAAGATTTATTTATTAAATTACAAGTTTAACAAACCATAGAACAGCTTGCTCATCCCTGCGGCAGCAGGGATGAGCAAACTATCCGGTAACCGGATTGTTCAGGATTACACATCCTGAGCAATCCGGTTACTGGATTGCGGCTTCAGCAATCCGGTTCCCGGATTGCTGAATGTCAGGAGACAATTACGTTCACCGCATCCGGATCTGGATGCGGTGAACGCAATTCTGTGTTTAAGTGTGACCCTAGCCTTAGATGGAAACCTAGATGTAAGTGTTCAAGTGTAGAGCACGGGATAAATGTGAACTGATCCAAAAAGTTCTGTACCCAAAATACCACCAATTAAAACTTCTCCTTAACTCACAAAAACAAGTTGCCACTCAAGTTCATCATCTATTAACAGAAATATAGGACTTTCCATGTTACTGGTAGCACAAAAGGCACTGGAAACACGCTATTGCTATTTGCTCCCCAAAAGAAATCCAGCAAAAATCTGCTCTCTCAAATTCAGATACACCCATCCCTCAGAGTCCAAGAGTGCTTAAATCGCAGTTAGCATCCACACATTTAGTATTTCAGTAGGAAAGAGAGTCGCTGATTTTACTGGGTGCAGGTTCACAGACTCAAGCTGGACACAATGTGCAGGCACTACAATGTATGAACACCATAATTCACTTGGCGCTACAATTGCAGATTTCATTCTCACTTTGCAGTATCCATTGCTGCTTGCTTCTGGAAAATACGCATGGCATCAAATTCATCACCACACCCATAAATGAATTCCCAGAGGGGTGTAATCTCTTAATTGGCATCACTTGATGAAGGTTTCTGCTCTTCTAGCATTTAGGTGCTCTTTATATGGAGTCCACAAACTATTACAGGAAATTCTTTGCTCCAAAAATCAAATAGCTCTCCTCTCCCAAGTATCACCGTGTGGCCAAATGATACTGTACAATAATATATGGCTTAGGCCCCCTTCACACCACGTTTTTCTGGATCCAGGACTGTCCAGTGTGAACCAGACAGCCTCGGATCCGGTTTTGGCCCCATAGTATTCCTATGGGGCTGGATGGAGCCAGATGGCAGCTATCTGCCATCCAGTTTTCATGTGCCCGGGAGGATCTGGGACAATTCGGATTTTTCTCCTGGACACAAAAACATTGCAAGCAACATTTTTATGTCCAAAGTGAAAAATGTGCCCAAATTGGATCCTCCCAGATCCAGGGCAATCCGGCGCTCCCAAACATGGGAGTCTATGACACCGGATTGCCCAGATCCGGGAACTGGACACTGGTGGCTGCAGTTCAGCATGACCTATGCTGAACTTCAGCACCAGGGAGCTGTCCCCTGTGAAGTGGTTCAGCACCATTTCAGCAGGGGACAGCTACCTCAGCTGCGCTCTGCAGACTCCAGCTACAAACAGGACCAGAGGGCATATTAACCCTCCGGTACTATTTATCCGGAGCTGTCAGGCTGTGTCCGGTACCTCCTGCGAAGCACCGGACACAGCCTGACAGCCGAAAAAACGTGGTGTAAAGGGGGCCTTACTGTCTTGTTCACAAGAAATTGTGCAATGATTATGCAATCATTTTAATTCCCTGTGTTAAAATGTTAAATCTGGGGCTAATACAGCATTTTAGTGGTAAAAATGTAATTATTTTTTATTCACTGCCCAATGCTATAACATTTTGTGAAAAATCTGTGGTGTCAGTATGCTCACTGCAACCCTAGATAATTTCATTAAGATGTGTAGTTTTTATGAGGTCAATTACGGGGGAGTTTTGCTGCCCTGACAGAGGCTTTGCCAATGTGACATAGCACCAGCAAACCATAACAACCAATTCTGCATTTCGATATTCACTCCTTCTATTCTGAGCTTTGCACTGTGCCTAAAAAGTTGTTTACGACTACATATAAGGTATAAGGTGTTGCCGTACTCTGGAGAAGTTGCGTAACAGTTCATAGTCCATTTTCTCATGTTACCCTTGTGAAAATTACATGTAAAGGAAGAAAAGAGAGGAGCGCACTGTGAAGGACCACATGAAAATTAGGGGTATTTGGGCCGGGGGGGGCAGTAACCTGATGGGGTTGTGCAACTTTGCACAACCCAGTGATTAGCCTTGTGTGTACTTGTTCTCGCTGGTGGCACTCGCTCCACTGTCCTCCAGGGCCTGCCGCTCCAGCGTTGATTCCGTATGCGGTCACGTGATACGGCTGGACCAGAAATACGTCACCGCAGGTCCTTAAGTGCTGCAGCTTGTTGCCAAGCGACGCTAGGTCCTTGTGCACAGATGTGTAGCTGTAAAGGGGACCAATAAAGGTTTGCCAATTACTCATATGTACTTTTATTTTCCCTAAAGCGCTTCTATAGACCTCTACAATATTTGTATATATATACCTTGTGAAAATTAAACATTTTGGGCTAAAGCAACATTTTTGTTGGGAAAAATGTATTTTTGTATTGCTCAACATTATGAAATTTTGTGAAGCACCTCTGGGCTCAAAGTACTTACCACACCTCTAGATAGATTCCTTGAGAGGTGTAGTTCAGCTAGGGTCACACCAGCTTTCAGCCTTGCGCTCAGGGGGTTCCGTCTAAAACTTAGAATTTTTCAGCATTAGCGCAGTGTTACTGGAAAGGTAAGACTGAGTTGAGTTAAGGCTGTCAATGCAATCCTATGGCAGTCTGAACCTGCAAATGCCGGCTTCTCATTGCCGGAGTTTCAAATCTCGCGCGTTTTACAAGCGCATCACAAGACGTGTGATGTTTCCCGCGTCATGTGATGTGCTTGGAAAAAGCACGAGGTTTGAAACTCTGGCAGTGAGAAGCCGGCGTTTGCCATGCGCTCAGGTTCTGTCTGCCTTACAATTGCATTGACAGCGTTAACGTAGTGTGATAGAGCCACTCACAGCTGCCAATTCCAGGTAGACACAGGAAGCCTTGCCGGGTAAACGTCTGGTTTATTTCTGTCATAAACCATATGAAAACAACCAAACTGGGGATCAGATTCTTAGGCTCAGAGCTGCACACTGCTCTGCTGCACTCTAAACTCACACCAAAGAAAAAAAAACTGAGGTGAACATTTAACTTCTCTGACCACACCTCAGGGAGGGAGGGACATGCTGAATCAGCCCCAGCTCACATAACAGAGTTCATCAACCTGGCTGAAACATATCTCCCATCACTTACGGTACCAGTAATCATATTACACATTCCCCCCCTCTGCCCAAAGCCGGAGGTTTGGGCACCATCGGACACCAAACACGGGAACCTAGACAGGGCATCTGCATTCCCATGGAATTTCCCGAGCCTGTGCTCAACGTGGAAAGTGAAATCTTGAAGTGCCAAAAACCACTGGGTCACTCTGGCATTCTTTCCCATCTGTCCCTCAGCCACATTAGGGGCGCATGATCTGACACCAATCTAAACTGTCACCCTAGGATGTAATACCGTAAAGTGTCCACCGCCCATTTGATGGCCAAACACTCCTTTTCTACAATAGCATAGTTTTTTTCACAGGACGACAACGTTCTACTAAGGTACAGGATTGGATGTTCCTCGCCATGTACTACCTGGGACAGGACAGCTCCTAGCCCAACCTCTGATGCGTCCGTCGGTCTGGAGTACAAACTCCCTGCTGAAATCTGGTGCCATTAGGACCGGTCGGTTACACAGAGCTGACTTTAGGTCCTGGAAAGCCGTCTCAGCTTCCGAAGTCCACTTGGCCATGGAGGACTTCGTGCCCTTAAGGAAGTCAGTCAAGGGAGCGGCTTTCACAGCAAAGTTCGGGATGAATCGCCGGTAATATCCGACAAGTCCCATGAAGGCTCTGACTTGCTTCTTAGAGAGGGGTTGTGGCCAACTCTGGATTGCCTCCACTTTATTTAGTTGTGGCTTGATCTGGCCACTACCGACAACATAACCCAAATATCTGGCCTCCTCCTTCCCGATGGCACACTTCGGGTTAATTGTGAACCCCACGGTTCTCAGTGCCTCCAGCACCCTCTGGACCTTCTGCAGGTGACTTTCCCAGTCCGAGGTAAAGATCACTATGCCGTCCAAATAAGCTTTAGCGTACCTCTTATGGGGGATAGGATTCGGTCCATGGCCTTCTGGAAGGTGGCCGGGGCTCCCTGCAGGCCGAATGGCATCCGTGTATACTGTAAACAACCATCAGGTGTAGAAAAGGCCGTCTTCTCCTTGGCACTCTGTGACATAGGTATCTGCCAGTATCCTTTTGATAGGTCAAGGGTGGTGATGTACCTTTCTGGTCCTAACCTCTCGATGAGCTCATCGACACGAGGCATCGGATAGGCGTCAAACTTGGAGACTTTGTTCAACTTGCGATAGTAATTACAAAACCGCCATAATCCGTCCGGTTTCGGCACCAGTACGATGGGACTGGACCAGCCACTCTTTGATTCTTCGATAACACCGAGATTCAACATTCTCGTCACCTCCTTCAAGATCACTTCTCGACGAGCTTCAGGGATCCGGTACAGCTTCAGGTTAACCCTCACGTGTGGTTCAGTCAGGATGTCGTGTTCCACAACCTGGGTACATCCCGGCACGTCTGTGAAGAGATCCCAGTTCCGATGAAGCAACTCTTGACACTGCTCCTTTTGAGCCCTCGACAGTGTGTCCGCCACTGTGACCTCTGTGATGTCGGCCTCCATCTTTCCTACCATACAGGTGGTTTCCATAGGGTCTCTATCCCGCCATGGCTTCAGCAGGTTGACGTGGTATACCTGATAGGGCTTCCTTCTTCCAGGTTGGTGAATATTATAGTTCACCTCGCCCACTTTGTCGACAACTTCATAAGACCCTTGCCACTTGGCGAGGAATTTACTTTCGACTTTAGGGATCAATACAAGTACACGATCACCAGGACTGAACTGTCTCACCCTTGCAGAGCGTTTATACACCCTTGGTTGCGCCTCTTGCGCTCGGAGCAAATTTTTTCTTCCGATGGGCATCACCTTGACGATTCTCGCCTCCATCTGAGTGACATGCTCCATGACACTACGGTGGGGGGTCACCTCCGCTTCCCAAGTCTCTTTTGCTATGTCCAAGAGACCTCGAGGATGACGACCATACAAGAGTTCAAATGGAGAAAATCCCGTTGAGGCCTGGGGAACCTCTCTGATAGAGAACATCAGATATGGGAGGAGACTGTCCCAGTCTCGACTGCCTTTCTCGACCACCTTCCTCAGCATGGACTTTAACGTTTTGTTGAATCTCTCCACGAGGCCGTCTGTCTGCAGATGGTACACTGAGGTTTTCAATTGGGTTATCTGTAGTGCTTTACACAGTTCCCTCATAACCTTGGACATAAAGGGGGTACCTTGATCTAACAGGATCTCTTTTGGAAGTCCTGTTCTTGAGAAGACGTGCACCAATTCTCGGGCTATAGTTTTAGCAGAGGAGTTTCTCAAAGGTATCGCCTCCGGGTACTGAGTCGCATAGTCCAGGACTACTAAGATGTACTGGAGGCCTCTTGCAGACTTGACCAGGGGGCCCACCAGATCCATGGCAATTCGATTAAAGGGCACTTCTATAATTGGTAATGGCACTAGCGGACTTCGGAAGTGAGCAACGGGGGCGGTCAACTGGCAGGTGGGACACGACCTACAATAGTCTACAATCTCCCGATGACACCCAGGCCAATAGAACCTCCGAAGGATCCGCTCCTGGGTCTTATCTACCCCTAGGTGATCACCCAGGACATGAGAATGGGCCATGTCTAATACTTTGCATTTATAGGGCCCTGGAACCAACAGCTGTTCTATTACCTCACCTCTCACCTGGGTAACCCGATATAGCAACTCTCTATTTACTGCAAAGTGAGGGAACATGGTGTCAGCCCCCGGCTCCTGGGGAACCCCGTTTATAACAGTCACATTTTCAAAGGCCCCTTTCAGTTTTTTCCACCACCCCAAACTTCTTGTGACTTAGTCCCGCAGTTTGTTTTTATGGTCACAATAGCAACGGGTTAGTTCTTGGCATCTCCATGGATACAGCGGACACCCACCTTTTTACCCGGTATCAGTCGATGGGGAAGTGTGGCCCTCACCAGGGTCACCAAACTCCCGGAGTCCAAGAGTCCCATTATTCGGGCCCCATTCACTTCCACAAGACATGCCTGCGGGCCCTCCCTGGGTTCCCTGTCAATGCTTCAGACCGGGTAAGCATAATATGAGGAGCGCCAACCCAGGCTACAGTCCATTCGCTCAGTAGTCAGGGGACAACGGGCAGCTACATGACCAGGGCCTTGACACCTCTAACAGATTAACGGACCAGCTGGAGGTTTTGTTACGCCTCCATGTGCCTCTTGTGACCTCGGGCTCCCTCCACCCGTGGCTCTATTACCCTTCCTTTGGGTGTCGGACGCGGTTTGTACTCCCCAATATGTAGCTGGCAAGTCCCATGGCTTCCCTAGGGTACTCTCCAACAGTCCCACCAGGCCATCAGCATTCTGGGGGTCACCCTGAGCAACCCAGGCTTGCACTGGCTTTGGGAGGACATGCACAAATCTGTCCATTACCACCCGCTCCACCATTTGCGTTGGTGTGGAGGTTTCCGGCTGCAGCCATTTTTGCACGAGATATAGCAAGTCAAACATCTGGGAGCGAGGGGGTTTGTTGCCATGATAGGCCCATTGATGGACTCGCTGAGCTCTAACAGTCATAGTCACACCCAGACATGCTAAAATCTCAGTCTTTAGCTTCCCATACTCCCGAGCTTCCTGCAAAGCCAGGTCATAGTAAGCTTTTTGGGGATCTCCCGTTAAAAATGGCGCCAACACCTCCGCCCACTGTCCCGGTGGCAGTTTTTCTTACTCTGCGACCCTCTCAAAAATCGTCAAAAAGGCTTCAACATCATCCCCCGGGGTCATCTTTTGGAGTGCCCGTCTTACCGCCTTCCTGACGCCGGTATCCTCATCTGGACCAGGGGAAGGGCCAGCTGCCCTTGCACGGGCAAGCTCAGTCAGGAGTTCCTGTTGCTGCTCCCGCTGCTGCTGCAACTGCTGCATCAAGAGTTGATTTGTTTCCTGTTGTGCAAGCTGTTGTTGGTGTTGCTGCTGCTGTTGGATCTGCACCAAGTGCTTAATCAGGTCCTCCATGCCGTCTGACTGTGTTTGCAGGCTTGTGGCTGCCTTCACCCAGGACATACAGGTCGTTTGTAGTGAATCCAGGTGCTTCCTGGGGGTCTATGCCCGCATTCTCCACCAAGTGTGATAGAGCCACTCACAGCTGCCAATTCCAGGAAGACACAAGAAGCCTTGCTGGGTAAACATCTGGTTTATTTCTGTCATAAACCATATGAAAACAACCAAACTGGAAATCAGCTTCTTAGGCTCAGAGCTGCACACTGCTCTGCTGCACTCTAAACTCACACCAAAGAAAAAAAAACAGAGGTGAACATTTAACTTCTCTGACCACACCTCAGGGAGGGAGGGACATGCTGAATCAGCCCCAGCTCACATGACAGAGTTCATCAACCTGGTTGAAACATATCTCCCATCACTTACAGTACCAGTAATCATATTACAGTAGTCTTACCTTTCCGGTAACACTGCATTAATGCTGAAAAACTACGTTTCAGACAGGACCCCCTGAACGTAAGGCTGAACACTGGTGTGACCATAGCCTTAACAAAATAAGGTTACTTTTGGGGAGATCGCAATGTTCAGGCACATTTGGGGCTCTACCAATGCAACATGGTGTTCCTATCTAATCCAGACAATTTTACACTCCAAAAGTAAAATGGTGCTCCTTCACTTCCAGCCACTGCTATGCCAGTAGTTTTCCACCACCATATGTGAGATATTGGTGTACTCAGGAGACATTTCACAATAAATTGTTTGGTTCATATTTCCCTGTTACCCTTGTAAAAATGAAAAATTGAGGATAAAGCAATATTTTTGTGGGAAAAATATATTTTTTCATTTTTATTAGAGATGGGCGAACTACAGATGTTTGGGTTTGGCACATCTGGTTGGACATACAAAAAAAGTCCAATTCAAGACCAGGCTTAACTCGAACTTGAACCCGAACCCCAATCCCATATAAGTCAAGAGCGTCCGAATTTAAACTATAAATAGTGGCTAGAGGAGTTGCAAAAGGAAGCAAAATGGTGATTACCCAGTAAATCACACTTAGCATGCTTACAGGCCGGGCTCACACTTGCTTCCGGGTTCGCTTAATAAGCCTTGTACATATTCACTGAAAAAACCTCCCACCCACCATCTGTCATTGGTTTCAGTCAAATGTAGATCTGTAGGACAAAGTGCCGTTGTGGTCCGCGCTGCCGTCAAAAGGATCACCAGAGACAATAGAGAATCTGGGCTGAATTGTGTCTTTTTAATAATACTTTTTTGTGTACATTCATATTTGATTGGGCACTCCCGCCAGCTGTACGTCTAATTAATACTTACATATTCATTGTTGTTCAAGGCCTGTACATACCATGATTTCGGCGCTGTTATTGGCGTTGCGGACGTCGTTCTGCGCATGCGCGGGTCGCTTCCAGCGTCAGTATTTCCATGGATACCCAGAAGCGGAATCGCTGTCATCTTGCTGCTCTCACACATGTGCAGTTCTCATTTTGGCTTCCGATCACCATCTTTGTGCACCACTCAAAGCTTTATCCGTTTTGTACATAGTTGTATTTTCTAAATTTGATAATCTCATATAAAGAATAAGATATTTAAAGAATAATTATTAATAAGAGTGTTTAGTTACTTTCAATGTTTTATTACTACATTAGTGCTACTAAAGTGCTTTTATTATACAAAATTGCTGTTATACAGCTAAAAGTGCCTTGTGCTATATATTATACTAGCTGTAGTACCCGGCTACGCCCGGGTTAATAAATAACTGATGTTAGCTATAACAAAATAGAATTTTTAATATGTCATATTAATGACCTGTAAGAAAATAGAAGCTGAGCTGTGATTGATTGCTATAGGCAGCCTAATAAATCTCCAGCCAACAGTAAACCCTCCCCTGGCCGGCAGTAATATGTTACCTCACACATACACATAATAGACAGCTCATGTGACTGACATCAGCCTTAATTCCCTATATGGCACATGTGTTGCACATTGGCTGTTTTTAATCATAAGTTTATGTTTGAAAATTAAAGATAGCACACGTATGAGGCGAGTTGTGTGAGGTGATTTGTGCACATCTGTGTCTGTCTATGTGTTGTGTGTGTCCCTGGGGTGTGTGTATGTGTGTGTCCCTGTGGGGTGAGTGCATGTGTCCCTATAGGGTGTGTATCCCTGTGGGGGGGTCTGTGTGGTGTGTGTGTGTCTCTGTTGTGTGTGTCTCTTTGTGGTGTGTGTGTCCCTGTGGGGTGAGTGCATGTGTCCCTATAGGGTGTGTATGTGTGTGTGTCCCTGCGAGGGGGGGGGGTCTGTGTGGTGTGTGTGTCTCTTTGTGGTGTGTGTGTGTCCCTGTGGGGTGAGTGTATGTGTCCCTATAGGGTGGCTATGTGTGTGTGTCCCTTTGGGGGGGGTCTGTGTGGTGTGTGTGTCTGTGTTGTGTGTGTCTCTTTGTGGTGTGTGTGTGTGTGTCCCTGTGGGGTGAGTGCATGTGTCGCTATAGGGTGTGTGTGTGTGTCCCCGTGGGGGTGTGTGTGTCTCTGTGTTGTGTGTGTCTCTTTGTGGTGTGTGTGTGTTTGTTCGGGTGCATGGTGAGTATCCAATGTTGGGGCTGCACCTTAGCGACTATACACTTGCTGTTACTCTTTGTGTGCGTGTGGTGTGTATACATGTCCCCATGTGTGGTGAATATCTCATGTTGGGGCCCCACCTTAGTGACTATATGCTGGTATTTCCTGTTAGTCTTTGGCGCTATCATTAAGCCCCTCTCATTCACAACTGTCAACTGGTAACTGTCACTTTTTCCCCATTATGTAGATAGGGGCAAAATTGTTTGGTGAATTGGAATGCGCGGGGTTAAAATTTTGCCTCACAACATAGCCTATGACGCTCCCAGGGTCCAGACGTGTGACTGTACAAAATTTTGTGGCTATAGCTGACAGCTGACGATTTTCCTCCAACACTTTTCCATTTCACTTTTTCCCCATTATGTAGATAGGGGCAAAATTGTTTGGTGAACTGGAACGCGCAGGGTTAAAATTTCGCCTCACAACATAGCCTATGACGCTCTCGGGGTCCAGATGTGTGACTGCAAAATTTTTGTGGCTGTAGTTGCGACGGTGCAGATGCCAATCCCGGATATACACACACACACATACATACACACACACATTCAGCTTTATATATTAGACTAGCTGTAGTACCCGGCTGCGCCCGGGTTAATAAATAACTGATGTTAGCTATAACAAAATAGAATTTGAATATGTCATATTAATGACCTGCAGGAAAATAGAAGCTGAGCTGTGATTGATTGCTATAGGCAGCCTAATAAATCTCCAGCCAACAGTAAACCCTCCCCCTGGCCAGGCAGTATATGTTAGCTCACACATACACATAATAGACAGCTCATGGGACTGACATCTGCCTTAATTCCCTATATGGCACATGTGTTGCACATTGGCTGCTTTTAATCAGATGTATATGTCTGGAAAATAAAGATAGCACACGTATGAGGCGAGTTGTGTGAGGTGACTTGTGCACATCTGTGTCTGTCTGTGTGGTGTGTGTGTGTCCCTGGGGTGTGTATGTGTGTGTCCTTGTGGGGGGGGTTCTGTGTGGTGTGTGTCTCTGTTGTGTGTGTCTCTTTGTGGTGTGTGTCCCTGTGGGGTGAGTGCATGTGTCCCTATAGGGTATGTATGTGTGTGTGTCCCTGTGGGGGAAGGTGTCTGTGTGGGATGCGTGTGTCTCTGTGTTGTGTTTGTCTGTTTGTGGTGTGTGTGTGTCCCTGAGGGGTGAGTGCATGTGTCCCTATAGGGTGTGTATGTGAGTGTGTCCCTGTGGGGGGTCTGTGTGGTGTATGTGTGTCTCTGTGGTGTGTGTGTCCGTGTGGGGTGAGTGCATGTGTCCCTATAGGGTGGTTATGTGTGTGTGTCCCTGTGGGGGTGGTTTGTGTGGTGTGTGTCTATGTTATGTGTGTCTCTTTGTGGTGTGTGTGTGTCCCTGTGGGGTGAGTGCATGTGTCGCTATAGAGTGTGTGTTTGTCCCCTTGGGGGTGTGTGTGTGTCTCTGTGTTGTGTGTGTCTCTTTGTGGTGTGTGTGTGTTTGTTTGGGTGCGTGGTGAGTATCCAATGTTGGGGCTGCACTTTAGCGACTATACACTTGCTGTTACTCTTTGTGTGCATGTGGTGTGTTAACATGTCACCGTGTGTGTGAATATCTCATGTTGGGGCCCCACCTTAGTGACTATATGCTGGTATGTGCTGTTAGTCTTTGGTGCTATCATTAAGCCCCTCTCATTCACAACTGTCAACTGGGAACTGTCACTTTTTCCCCATTATGTAGATAGGGGCAAAATTGTTTGGTGAACTGGAACGCGCAGGGTTAAAATTTCGCCTCACAACATAGCCTATGACGCTCCCGGGGTCCAGACGTGTGACTGTGCAAATTTTTGTAGCTGTAGCTGGCAGCTGTCGATTTTCCTCCCACACGTTTCCTTTCCCTTTTTCCCCATTATGTAGATAGGGCCAAAATTGTTTGGTGAACTGGAACGCGCAGGGTTAAAATTTCGCCTCACAACATAGCCTATGACACTCCCGGGGTCCAGACGTGTGACTGTGCAAAATTTTGTGACTATAGTTGCGACGGTGTAGATGCCAATCCCGGATATATACACACACACACATACATACACACACACACATTCAGCTTTATATATTAGATTATATGAAACTGGGGTACCGTATATACTCGTGTATAAGCCGACCAGTGTATAAGCCGACCCCCCTACTTTTGCCCCCAAAACCTGGGAAAACCTATTGACTCGTGTATAAGCCGAGGGTGGACCCAAGCACAGGTGTACAGCCCCCAGCAGTGTGGTATACAGGCCCCCCCAATGGTAGTATACAGCAGCCTCCCCAGTGGCATATACAGGCCCCAGTAGTATGTACAGCAACCCCAGTGGTATACAGCAGCCTCCCCAGTGGTATATACAGACCCCACCAGTATATACAGCAGCCCCAGTGGTATATACAGCAGCCCCAGTGGTATATACAGCAGCCCCAATGGTATATACAGCAGCCCCAGTGGTATATACAGCAGCCCCAGTGGTATACAGGCCTCAGCAGTATATACAGCAGCCCCCAGGGGTTATACAGCAGCCCCCAGGGGTTATACAGCACCCCCCAGGGGTTATACAGCACCCCCAGGGGTTATACAGCAGCCCCCTGGGGGTACCAACAGCCCCCTGGGGGTACCAACAGCCCCCTGGGGGTACCCAGCAGCCCCCAGGGGGTACCCAGCAGCCCCCTGGGGGTACCCAGCAGCCCCCTGGGGGTACCAACAGCCCCCTGGGGGTACCAACAGCCCCCAAAAGCTGGCACTGTCCCCCCTTGTAAGGGCCCCCCCCCGCTGTTTATACATTACCATCCCGGTGTTCTGATCGGCACCGCTCCTAGGTGCTTCTTCTTCATGCTCCGTCCTCACTGGCTGCATCCGGGATCTCCGGCCGTCGCGCGATGACGTCATATGCCTGCGACGGCCGGAGATCCCGGATGTAGCAGGACGGAGCAGCGAGGATGAAGCACCGAGGAGCGGCGCCGATCAGAACACCGGGTTGGTAATGTATAAGCAGCGGGGGGGGGGGCCCTTACAAGGGGGGACAGTGCCAGCTTTTGGGGGGCTATATGCACTGCTTCCCCCTGCCGCTGATTGACAGGGGGAAGCAGTGCATATATAATGAGTGGCCCCACGTGACGGGGCCGCTCATACAGCAGCCTCCCCCCGCCTCCTCCAGCCTCCACAGCCCCCACCACCGTAGTGACTCGTGTATAAGCCGAGGGGGGGACTTTTCAGCCCAAATTTTGGGCTGAAAGACTCGGCTTATACACGAGTATATACGGGTATTTTATGTCATGTGTTTTATTTAAAAAAAAAACTCCAAAATGACCTCATTCTACATGGTATTGTGCTCTCTGGACATTTAATCCCAGTCTTTATCCCTCTGGGTTCTGGTACTAGGTTATTCAATTCTCCCCCCATCCTATAGTGTACCCCATGTCTGGGTATAAACACCACCCTTGTCAGTATAGCCACACAAGGGGGTATTATCCCTCGTGTCCCTTCCTGCTCAAAAGAATGGATAGGGTTTAGATTCAAGTTACCCTTTTAGACTCTGCCCAAAAAAGTTCTATGACTGTATTTAGCCCTTCAATGCACTTTACTATCCAATGAGGTCTCTATATTTAATTATCACACATGGTCTATAGTTCCCCTTGTTCAATTAAAAAAGGAAAATCTAATACTGTGTCTTTACAAACAACTTTTATTTTCCAATTCCTGTTAAAAATTACATGTGGATAAAGTGTATCTCGATTTCAGCCGTACAATACGGAGAGGTGCTGGTGGTTTGTACCTAGCATAAAACATGCCTTGGCTATCAATCTTCCACTATCACAGTGAGAGACCTGTGCTTAGAGTGTCCAATCCTTCAATGTGTATCCTCAATTTAACTGTAACTCCTGTGTGAAAAACAAATAACAAAAAGAAGATTAAATAAATTATTGTATCTATCTTCAACACACTACAATTGTTGACTTCAAATACACAGTTTCAGATGAATGTCAACCTTTCAAAGTATGGATTGCAGCTTGTAGTCTACATTGAGACTCCCGGGCTTTAAAGTTCCCAATCTATGTATCCATTCTAACTCTTTTGCTTTCAAAATCTTGACCCTATCTCCTCCTCTCCTTAATGGGGGCACTGTGTTAATTAATCTGAATCTTAGATCTCTCTCTCTGTGTGTTGTGCCTCGACAAAATGTTTAGGGAGCGGTAAATTAAGGGTTTTTTTTCCTTATACTATATATCAATGTTGATTGATCCTTGTTTTGAAGTCTAGGGTGGTCTCTCCAATGTACCATAATTTACAAGGGCATTCTAGTAAATAAATTACTTGGTCTGAATTGCATGTCATTAGATGTTGAATTTTATATTTTACCCCTGTAATCGGATGGTAGCATTTGTTCCCTTTTATCATCAGATTTCAATTGATGCAGCTGACACAGGGAAAACAACCTGTCCTTCTATGTCCAGTTAATGTACTTTTTTTCGACACCTTCAAAGGGCTTATGTCCGACTTTACTAGAGAATCTTTAAGATTTCTTCCCCTTCCGTATGCTACCAAAGGGGGATTTTTGTATTCTTCTATATGAGGCAAGCACTTCCCCAACATTACTCAATATTTTTGGGTATCACATGTTTTGCTTTCTCTCTCTGTATATTCAAAACTTTATTGGGATACCCTCTTTCTTTAAATTTGTGAATTAGTGCATCAACTGTTTCTTCCCTTTCTTTTTCTTCACTAACTATCCTGTTCACTCTCAATATCTGGCTCTTAGGAATTGAATTTTTCATATTTACTGGGTGATTGCTTCCATAATGTAAAAGTTTGTTGTTGTCTGTAGGTTTACATGGAGTTTTGTTTCAATCCTACCATTTCTCAATATGATCTTAACGTCTAGGAACTCTATTTCTGTATGTGAACTGACCATGGTGAACTTGATGGTTTCATCTATGTTATTGATGAACTCATAAAAGTTCTTTAGTTCCTTTTCAGTGCTCTTCCATATTAGGAAGATGTCATCTATGTATCTCCACCATCTCTCAACATGTGAGAAGTAGTGGGATACATAGACACATCTCTCCTCAAGTGACGCCATAACGGCCTCTGCGTGTGAGCCTGCCATCTGCGCCCCCATCATTGTTCCCATAGTTTGTAAATAATACGTGTCTCCAAACAAGAAATAGTTCTGCTTTAGCACAGTTTCCAATAAATCAATAACAAATTTCTTACACTGATCCGAATAATCAGTTTCTTCTAGATATCTTGCTATCACCTCTATCCCCATCTCATGTCTTATGGACAAATATAATGAGGTGACATCAAATGAGACTAGCATTATTGGGGTATTCACTTCATGTTCTCTTAACTTACTTAAAAAGTCTCCTGTATCTTTTATATATGATCTGGCCAAAGATGCAAATGGGTGTAATAACGTTTCCAAAAAGGACTCTATATTATAAAAAAATCGAGTTAATCCCCGTCACTATTGGTCTACCAGGCGGATAACTAGTGCCTTATGCACATTTGGAACCAAATACAACACATGTGTCACTGGACTTTTTGCAATCAAAAAATCATGAAGTTATTCATCAATGATTTCCCCTATTTTAGCTATGTCTAGGACCTTCAATATTTTCTTCTGTATATCAAATTTCGGGTCCTTATCTAGTACTCTGTAGACTTTTTCATCATTTAATTGTCTCTGTGCTTCCCTTAAATATGCACCCTTGTCCATGACGACAACCGCATCCCCTTTGTCTGCGGGTTTGATTATCGGGCTGCCGCCATGGACAAGTTTCTGCAATCCCTGCACTTGTTCTGATGTAACATTAGGTTTAGACAACTCTTTCTTTGTATTTTTCCTTAATAGTTCTACCTCTTCCTTGACTGCAGACACAAAAGCCTCAACAACAGGAACATTGTCTACTGGCACAAATTCACTTTTTTTCTTAAGACCCAGACCCAGACGTTTCGCATCTAATTCACTACTCCTTACATCCATTACCCTGTTCTTACCATGAAAATGATATTTCAGTCTTATGTTTCTGAAAAATTGATACAATTCTTTTTCTACCGTGAACCAGTCCATATGTGAGCCTATACAATATGTAAGTCCTTTTCCCAGTACCTCTATTTGAGCATCTGATAAGGGTTTACCAGATAAATTGATGACTAATTCTGCTCCTTTCTGCATGCTTTCTGTGGTTGTCCATTGGGTTTGTCCTTTTTCTTTTTGCTGGCGATGTTGCCTCCGCCCTCCTCGTTTTCTAATTTGAGTCCTTCTTGGTCTAAGTGGGATGAAAGTAGATTGTTTATTATCAACATACAATTTTTACTTGTCATGACCAGTTTTTTTATAATGACATCTTTTCCGCTGTCTAATTTTGTCCTTCTCTTTGCCAGTTATACACCATACCAAGTTTGTAATCTTTGGAGTCTCTGGCCCACTTTTGTCTCTTAGTTTCCTCGAACTCCATTTTCTGTTTCTCAATTTAGATTTTAACTAGCTCTTTAAACTTATGGTGCTCTTCTACTTTAAGTATACCCATCAACTCTCCTTCTGTCTCCTTATTAGTATCTTTCATTTTAATTAGCGGTTCCTGTATATATTCCATGTTTAGTAACATTATGTCTATGGCGTACTTATTAGATAACATGACAAATTTATTACAAAAATCAATATCTCCCAATAAAAGAGTGGGGTATACATTGGATCTTAATCCTCTTGGGATCTTCTTACTTCTATAATATTGTTCTTACATTATAAAATGCGATTCCAATGAGTGGATCTTCTTAAACATCATTTTCATTCAGTGCTGTTCAAATTCATTAGGACAAAGCATTTTTAAGTAAAATCTAAATTGGGGTTACCAATCAGTGATTCAAACCAGTTTTTAGAAGTTCTTAAAATCATTACTATGGGAGCGCGGCCACCATAGAATTACTTTGAACAGGTGTGAGTGAACAACCTTGTGTAACAAAATGTGGTTTACTGTTTTAGTCAGAAAATAACAGCTGCTTGCCCCCTCAGCTTCAGTTGAGAGCTTGATTCTGTGAGGAGTGTTTATGTACTTTTTCTCTCAGTGTGATTCGTGCCTGTAAAAATGGATGTTACTCCATGGAAGAGGTCTAGAATTATTACTCTTAATGAACATACAAGTTGACTGTAATAGAAATCGCTTCCACTATTGGCATTGGAAAATCTACCGTTTCAAGAATAATTGCACACACAATGAAACTTGATACCATAGCGATACTGATTTCTTCATATTGTTTTATTCACAGTGGGTCCACATATATGAGGGTGATATTCCCCACATGTGGTAATTGCCAAATATAACTATCAGGTATGACACATTTTATATATGCTATGTTTGTATGTTCATACTTATGTCATATAAATTGAGGTTTCTCCTGATCTTTCATCCATATCGTAGATCATTACATGATTCACCTTTAACTGCATGTGGATTCCCAATATAATTTGAGTGATATATGTCACCAATAGTTATGTTTTGATGTTTCATTATTTTGGACAATCTGCTGGTATGTCCTATCCTTACTGTTGCAGTGAGTCACTAACATTACACCATACCGGGGGTATGTTTACTGGGGCTACCATGATCAGTTTTTTATAAGACGACCTTACAAAAGCATATGGATGGTAAGGGACATTTTTTATTTTCATTTTTCTTCTACTATTTCTCATTGTTCTTTTTTCTGGTAGTCCTTGTGTCCTTAGGGGTCTCCCTATCCCCTCTCCTTGTTTCTCCTTATATGATGATATCATTTTTATCTCATTAGGCGCGCATTGTTCGGACTTGGATTCAGAATCTTACACGGATGTGTGATTTTTATGCTGCCCCTTTGAATAAAGGCACTAACAACTTTAGGTAGGAATGTTCACAAGATGTGCATTCTCCCTTATTGTAAATCTTTATCATGCCCTATATCTTTTGCTTTTGTTTGTCTGACAAGACGTCAAATTTCTGTTACTAGCTTGTAATGGTATACTGTGTTATGTATCATTTTATTTGTACACACACTTTATGTTTTTTCTTTGTCAAATTTTTGTAGTCTGTGAAGAAGGCAATTTATGCCGAAACGTTAATGTTGACTATTTACAGATATTCCCTATCAGCTGACCAATAAATGCTAAACCGCAGAAAACTCTCTTGGATTCCTTTTTTCATTTAGAGTGCCGAAGTTCTTTTTCTTATTGACTGTTTTTTTCCTCGGGCACCACCTTGGTGTAGCCGGGCACTCTACCTTTAATGCTCATACACAGGGGCTGTTATGGCGTCACTTGAGGAAAGATGTGTCTATGTATCCCACCACTTCTCACATGTTGATAGATGGTGGAGATACATAGATGACATCTTCCTAATATGGAAGAGCACTGAAGAGGAACTAAAGAACTTTTATGAGTTCATCAATAACATAGATGAAACCATCAAGTTCACCATGGTCAGTTCACATACAGAAATAGAGTTCCTAGACGTTAAGATCATATTGAGAAATGGTAGCATTGAAACAAAACTCCATGTAAAACCTACAGACAACAACAAACTTTTACATTATGGAAGCAATCACCCAGTAAATATGAAAAATTCAATTCCTAAGAGCCAGATATTGAGAGTGAACAGGATAGTTAGTGGAGAAAAAGAAAGGGAAGAAGCAGTTGATGCACTAATTCACAAATTTAAAGAAAGAGGGTATCCCAATAAAGTTTTGAATATACAGAGAGAAAAAGCAAAACATGTGATACCCAAAAAGACGAATGAGGATAGGATACCTTTAATTCTCACGTATGGCGAGGAAACTAAAGATATTATAAAAATTGTCACCAAATATTGAGTAATGTTGGGGAAGTGCTTGCCTCATATAGAAGAATACAAAAATCCCCTTTGGTAGCATACGAAAGGGGAAGGAATCTTAAAGATTCTCTAGTAAAGTCAAACATAGGATCTTTGAAAGTGTCTAAACAAAGTACATTAACTGGACATAGAAGGACAGGTTGTTTTCCCTGTGTCAGCTGCATCAATTGCAATCTGATGATAAAAGGGAACAAATGCTACCATCTGATTACAGGGGTAAAATATAAAATTCGACATCTAATGATATGCAATTCAGACCATCTAATTTATTTACTAGAATGCCCTTGTATATTATGGTACATTGGAGAGACCACCCTAGACTTCAAAACAAGGATCAATCAACATTGATATAGTATAAGGAAAAAAAAAAACTTAATTTACCGGTCCCTAAACATTTTGTCGAGGCACAACACACAGAGAGAGATCTAAGATTCAGAATAATTAACACAGTGCCCCCATTAAGGAGAGGAGGAGATAGGGTCAAGATTTTGTTTTGAAAGCAAAAGAGTTATGGCCACTTTACACACACCAACTTATCTGTCCAACGTCTGAACAACTTACTGGTTGCAGTGAAATCATGGACACATTGTGTAATGAGGTGAACAATTCAGCCTGTATCATAGAAATGGATATGGAAATGAACTGTGCACAGTCCGCTACTGCCCCCTTGTGGACAAGTGCTGAAGCAAATGTGTTTACTCAGGAAGAGGGAGAGCAGGAAGTCAGTATAGATCCAGAGCTGAGCCAGGGAAGATCTGCCTGTGGATGTCTGTTGAAAGAGGGCTACTTTGCTACACCTTGCCGGAAAAATCACCCCGCAGAAGCCCCTGTGACTGATCCTGGGCCACTGGACTTTGGTGCTGTTTATCTGGCCGCTCTGCAAAACCTTGCCCGCCGAGCACCCAGAGTGCATGTGCAGGGGCCGTGACCGACATAAGGGAGCCAGTTGTACTGCCGTGATCTCCCTCCTGCTGCTGCTCGGTGTGCTCTGAGACTGAGAGAGACATTAAAAGAAAAATTTCGTTACCTGCGGAAGGAGACCAAAGAAGAAGACTGAGTAGTTTCCCCCTTCAGCGCTGCACCAGGACCCGTCCTCGTGAGATCCCCAGGCCTGCGACGTGGGAGCGACATCTTCTTCTGTGATAAACTGGTACGTGATTTTAGGGAAAGTTAGGGAAAGATACCTTCATTGTTGAGTTTTTTTCTTTTCTTGCGGCGTACCCGGAAGAAGTGAAGATCCAGAGACTCTAATATATACAAGTGCGCATATAGTTCGGTTGACTGTGATATATAAACATGTTTGCCAGTAAAGAAACGTTATTATCGGTTAAACCTGAGTATGGGGATTCTGTTGAGAAAGATCATACACACACACCCGCGGCCTTACCACCGGTCGCTACACATTGTACCATTTACACCAAAGTTAGGCATTACAGAGGATGATTTCAAAACTTATCATCATCCCTCTACTTCATGGAAGTGAATGCTCACCAAATACAATTATATCAGAAAAACACGGTGATTTTATGCAAAAAACGTATATAAATTTATTATTCAAATAGTTTAAAAATGTACAGATAAATAAGGTTTTTTCAGACAAAGTACACAAAATAGTGTTACATACAATTATATATTAATTATAAAGGTATTTGTAAAATCCATAGACAGCACCCTATAAACTAGGAAAACCCGTGATCTTCTTGTGTGATAAAAAACTAAAAAGACAACAACTCATAAACAAGTGTCAAAAAGTTCAATAAGTTTCCATTAGTCACCTATCTCTCACATAGGAGACAGAAGAAAAAGTGATAGTGAAATAACCAATAGGTTTCTATAGGTCACCTATCTCTCACATAGGAGATCATAGAAACAGTGACAAAACTAAAATCAAAATGTGAAAATCAATCTAAAGGGTGATTACCTGGTGTGTCTACAGACTCTGCTGCACTCTACATGCACGTTTCGGCTTACGCCTTCATCCAGGAGTGAATACAGCTCCCAACTTCCACCATTATATAGTGTGGAATGACCTATCCCTGAACCAGCCACACCGCACCCGCCCCCTAAAACAGCTGACCGAGATCAGTGTTCATTATTCTGTGGGGGTAGAGAAACAACATGGTTGCGCCCATAAAGCGTCACAATCACCATGGTAACCTTAAGACGGCGCATGCCCGGCGTCCTGCGTCCGGATCCGACCACCTCAGCGCGTCATAGTGGTTGCCGTGGATCCGAGGATCAACATCCGCCCGATCGGCGGAAGTCGTCATCGGAGTCCCGGTGTTCACTGTGATTGACGCGCGGCTGGTCCTCTCCTAAGGCGCCGCCCCGAGCATGCGCACCAGGTCTCCCCACGGACTTATTATATAACAGAACACGGACGTAGCTGCAAAGAGCGGGCGCTATTTGAATGGCACAGGGGTAGTTATCTATATCCAAGTGACATATTGTGAATCTTTTGCTCAAATTCAAAAGTAAAGTAAATACAGTGCATTAATTTATGAATAAACAGTGAATAAAACATATGCATATATCGGGCTGTCATACATTGAATAGCTTATACTGGGGCACCTAACATCACAACAGAAATACCTATACATTTAATGGAGAGATTTCTCCTTTCCCACTACTATGACATTAATTATCGAGGAATAGGAAAATAGTGATATTCTTCCAATAATATATTCTTGCATTCAGATGGAAAACAAGACACATCTTCTCAAAGATCTCTCCTGCGGCAACATAGGAAATCGCAATGTCACAGTATCCCAATACTAGAAAGTGACATAAAAAAAGAGACAAATTAATATCACAATTAAAAATTAATAAAAATAAATATAAAGATAAAAATAAATGAAATAATTACTCATAAAAACTTTAATGGTGAAAGTTTGCATAAAAAATAATAAAAAATTATAAACATAGATCAGTACTACTTATAAAAAGAGAACATATTCAGAGTTCAGATAAGGGAATTCTTCAGAGGAATGGGACGAAACTAATATTTTCATTGAGCCCTTTGGGGTAAATCGTGTCTAGTGTCCAGATCCACTTTGTCTCACACTGTGCAAGGAGCTGACTCACATTACCTCCTCGTACCCCAAGTGCTATCCTGTCAATCCCTTTTACTCTAAAACCAGATGGATCACAGTTGTGGAATAGTTTAAAATGCTTCGGTATTGTCCTAAGTACTTCAATCTCTTCTTCCTTTTCTGCCTTTGTTGCTGCAATAATACTCAAAACATGCTCCCGTACCCTCACCTTCATAGATCTTGTGGTAAGGCCTACGTAAATTTTCGAGCAGGGGCATGTCGCGTAATAAACAACAGCTTTGGTAGAGCAAATACTATGGGAGACCCGAGTATTTTTCTGGCATGACCCCCGGCAGCATGGATAAACCCTAAAAATGTCCCAAAAGTATCAGAACAGTGCTGAAATGACATGGGAACAGCATGGGGAAGACCCCTGTGAGCATTTCAGACTCCAAGATCACTGCTGTGAACAATGTTGTCAGAGTATTACGCCACTTTTACAGACTGTCAAGAAAACGTTACAAAATTAAACCAAAATTAATTTTCATGGAGAAAATATTAAGGGCTTATACCCACTTGTGAGACAGAGTTGGTGTATGTTAGTTTTTTGGATTACATGAAAGATTTTTTTTTTAAATTGTGTGGCACTCCGATGCCCCTGGGAAGAGACGTACATGAAGGCCTCTTTAAATAATGTGCCCATTTTAAGGAAGTGGGTCTTTTGTAGTATTGTCCTTTGGCAGGGCAGCCAAAAATTGTGTGGCACTCTGATGCCCCTGGAAAGAGGCGTGCATGAGGGCCTCTTTAAATAATGTGGCCATTTTAAGGAAATGGGTTTTTTGTAGCATTGCCCTAGGCAGGGCAATCAAAAATTGGGAGGCACCCCAAGGCCCCTGGGAAGAGACGTACATGAAGGCCTCTTTAAATATTGCACCCATTCTAAGGAAGTGGTTCTGTTGTAGTATTGCCCTAGGCAGGGCTGCTATACATTGGTAGGCACTTCAATGCCCCTGGATAGAGACGTGCATGACGGCCTCTTTAAATATTGCACCCATTTTAAGGAAGTGGTTCTTTTGTAGTATTGCCTTAGGCAGGGCAGCCAAAAGTTGTGTGGCACTCTGATGCCCCTGGATAGAGGTGTGCATGAGGGCCTCTTTAAATAATGTGCCCATTTTAAGGAAGTGGGTCTTTTGTAGTATTGCCCTAGGCAGGGCTGCCGAAAATTGTGAGGTACTTCAATGCCCCTGGAAAAAAAACATGGTGGAGAGCCTCTAAATATTGTTTCCATTACAAAGAAGGGGTCTCCTGTACTTGTAATGCCCATTCTGTGAGCATGGACTAAAACATTTACCCCTGGTGTGTATACATGAAACTACTACCTAACTTTTGAACGGTTAGGGTCATCATCATCATAAATATGATGTAAAAAAATTATGTTTTTGTGGCATCATGAACGACGGTCGCACTGATCATATGATGGTGGCAGATGAGGACAAGGAGGAGCAGTACAGCAAGTAGCCAAAGTCATGAAGTGTGTACCGATGTGTGGATGTGCGGAGGTGCATGGCAATTTATCGGCACAAAATTTAAATTCTGCTATCATTTGGTGGTGGTGTGGTGAAGTCAGGCCCAATCCAACTATTGTTCATCTTGATCAGAGTCAGCCTGTCAGCATTTTCATTTGACAGGCGGGTGCGTTTATCAGTAATGATTCCACCTGCGGCACTAAAAACACGCTCTGGCAAAACGCTAGCGCAGGGCAGGCCAGGACTTCCAAGGCGTAGAGAGCCAATTCCTGCCATGTGTCCAGCTTGGATACCCAATAATTATAAGGCACAGAGGGGTTCCGGAGCACTTTTGTACGATCGGCAAGGTTCTCCCTCAGCATCTTCGCAAACTTTGCAGTCCTTGTGACACTACCCCGCACCTCAGGGCCTGTGGTACGGGAGGTGCTGAGAAAAGTGTCTCAGATCTTTGAGAGTGTTCCCCTACCTCTGCTGGATTGGACTTGTGCCTCTCTCGGCCGGACGACTTGGTTGTCCACCGAATCGTGACCTCTGCCACTAGCGTTTTAGAAGGGAATTTTTTTATTAATTTCGCGACTATGGTCTTCTGGTACTGCAGCATTTTTGTAGACCTCTCCACCTCGGGAATAAGAGAAATAAAGTTCTCCTTGTAGCGTGGGTCTAAAAGTGTCACCAACCAGTAATGAGTGTCCGCCAAGATGTTGATAACGCGAGGGTCATGAGACAGGCAGTGCAACATAAAGTCAGCCATGTGCACCAGACTGTTAACAGGAAAGACTTCAGGGTCCTCACCGACAGCATGACTGTCCATGCTGGCCTCATCATCCTCCTCCTCCTTCTCTCCCCTGTCCTCTGGCAATCCTCGCTGAACCGATGGTCTCACGGTTGTGCATGTATTACCGTCAATTCCGCATGAAAGTAGCTCTATTTCTTCATCCTCCTCATCATAGTCCTCCAATGTACGTTGGGATGAGATGAGGCTGGGCTGTGTGTAATCACCCAGTACGGTTTCCTGCTGCAACTCATCGTGCTCCGTCTGCAATGCATCGTCTTTGATAAGAGAGCGTTTTAGAAGACAGAGAAGCGGGATGGTGACGCTAATGATAGCGTCATCGCCGCTCACCATCTTGGTGGAGTCCTCAAAGTTTTGAAGGACGGTACATATGTCGGACATCCATGTCCACTCCTGAGGTCTTATGTGTAGAGTTTGAACCGTATACCAATGGCCTAGTTGATGCTGGTACTCAACAACTACCCTCTTCTGCTCACAAATCCTGACCAACATGTGCAGTGTGGAATTTCAACGCGTGGGGACATCACACCCCAGTCTGTGAGCCGGAAGCTGCAAACGCCGCTGAAAGTCGGCAAGGGCGGCAGAAGCAGTAGGTGATTTTCTAAAATGGGCACACAGGCGGCGTACTTTGATGAGCAGATCCAGCAGCTCAGGGTAGGATTTAATAAATCGCTTAACTACGAGGTTGAGCACATGGGCCACGCATGGAACATGTGTCAGCTCGCCTCGCCTCAGAGCTGCCACAATGTTCCGGCCATTGTCACACACGACCATGCCTGGCTGTATGTTCAGCGGTATGAGCCAGTGATCTGCCTGCTGTTTCAGAGCTGTCCACAACTCTTCATCATTGTGGGGTTTGTCACCTACGCATATTAGCTTCAGCACAACCTGTTGCCGCTTAGCCGAGGCAGTGCTGCAGTGCTTCCAGCTTAGGACTGGAGTGGAGGGTGAAGTGAAGGAGGAGGACGCTGAGAAGCATGATGTTCTGGAGCTGCACACTGTGGGTGAAACCCTGACTGAGTTAGGGCCTGCAATCTTTGGTGTCAGTAGGACGTGTTCCGTCCCAAGCTCAGACTGGGTCCCGGCTTCCAGAATATTAACCCAGTGTGCCATCAGCGAGATGTACCGGCCCTGCCCACAAGCACTTGTCCATGTGTCAGTGATTAGGTGGACTTTGCCTGGAACTGCACTGTTAAGGGCAAGTATGATGTTTTGTGACACGTGCTTATGTAATGCGGGGACAGCACACCGGGAAAAATAGTGGCAGCTGGGGACCGAGTAACGTGGGACAGCTGCCGCCATCAGGTTGCGGAATGCTTCCGTCTCCACTAGCCTAAAACGCAACATTTCCAGCACAAGTAGTCGTGAAATGTGTGCATTTAGAACTGTAGCATGTGGGGCGTTGGCAGCGTATTTGCGCCTGCGTTCCAAAGATTGGTGTATGGATAGCTGAACGCTGCGCTGGGACAAGGACGTGGTTGACGATTGTGCTATTTCTGCTTGTGCAACTACAGGTGAAAGACAGAAGGCATCTTCCCATGCAGTATGGACAGGGGATTGTCTTGCACGCACAACAGTGGAAGACGCAGCGGTGTCACCCGCAGACACTGCTCCTGGACTCTGCTGTACATTCCACAAAGTCGGGTGCTTTGCTGACATGTGCCTGATCATGCTGGTGGTTGTTAGGCTGCTAGTTTTGCTACCCCTGCTGATGCTGGCATGGCAGGTGTTGCAAATGGCCTTTTTGGAATTATCTACAGACACCTTAAAAAACACACAGACTCGGGAAGACCTTAGGCTACGTTCACACATTTGCGTATTTTGCTGCGCTTTTTTGCGCGCGCTTTTTGCCGCGTTTTTCGGCCGCGCAAAAAAGCGCAGCAAAATACGCAGGGGCTTTCACACACTGCGCTTTCTTTCCCCCAGAAAGCGCAGTGATGTCACAGAGGGGAGGAAGAATCCAGCTTCCTCCTCCCCTCTGTGACATGTGTGACCGCCCCATTAGACTTCACAGTGTTAATATACACTGTGAAATCTAAATTAAACAAAAGCAAGTGTGTGAAAAATAAAAAAGAATCAATACTTCACCTCTCCGACGCCTTCTCCCGGTGTCTGGTGCCTTCTGCCGCTCTCCGGTGTCCGATTCTAAGTGAGATGTCTTCTCACAGGACCTGTGGTGATGTCAGAGGGGGGCGTTGCCGGGGCGGTCCCATCGCTGATTGGCTGCTCACGGTCATGTGGTATCACATGACCGCGAGTGCCCGGGAACGCCCCCCCTCTGACGTCACCACAAGTCTTGTCAGAAGAGATCTGACTTAGAATCGGACACCGGAGAGCGGCAGAAGGCACCAGACACCGGGAGAAGGCGTCGGAGAGGTGAAGTATTCATTCTTTTTTATTTTTCACACACTTGCTTTTGTTTAATTTAGACTTCACAGTGTGTATTAATACACTGTGAAGTCTAATGGGGCGGCCACAGCTGTCACAGAGGGGAGGAGGAAGCAGGATTCTTCCTCCCCTCTGGGAGAATACGCAGAAGTAGCTGCGTAAACAATTGACATATCAATTGTTTACGGAGCTGCGTTTTCTCCCGGAAAACGCACTGCGTATTTTTACGCAATGTCTGCACTGCAAAGTGAATTTCCCATTCACTTTGCAGGCAGACATAAGGCACATTGCGTATTTTGAAAAGCGCGCGTAAAAAAACGCGGCAAAATACGCAATGTGTGAACACAGCCTAACAGTTGTCCTGGAAACTTCTGTCGTGTTGTTGTTCCGGGGAACGGTTGCCTGCCTTCTGCCTGCGGACACCACCCTGCTTCTTCTGGCCTGCTGTCATGCTACGCCTAACTCCCCCTGTACACTGCTGTCCTCGCTCTGCATTACCTCCTGCCAGGTTGGGTTAGTTACTGGATCATCCACCACGTCGTCTTCCACTTCCGCACCCTGGTCCTCCTCCTGGCTTTCTGGCAATTGTGTCTCATCATTGTCCACCTCTTGTTGAGACACGTTCCCACCGTTGCCTTTGTGAGACCGTGGCTGCTCAAATATTTGGGCATCAGTACATACGATCTCCTCATGACCCACTTCAACTGGAGCTGGCGAGAGGCCAGAATCAACGAATGGATAAGTGAACAGCTCTTTAGAGTGTCCAAGTGTGGGATCAGTTATGTCCGGGGCCGGGCACTCGGCATGGTGGGAGGAAGGAGGATCAGGGTGTGGAATGTGCGGTCCAGTCTAACGGCTACTGACACTTGACCGTGTGGAAGACAGGGTATTTGTGGTGGTGCCAAACTGACTGGAAGCAATATCCGCTATTCAACTAACAACCTGTTGACACTGGTCTTGGTTTAATAGTGGTCTACTGCTGCGTTCCCCTAGAAATTGGGACAGGAAGGTCGAGCGAGATGATGTGGGTGTTTGTCGTGGCGCAATTCGAGCTTGCACACGGCCTCGGCCTTTGCCTGCACTACCATCACGTCCAGTTCCTTGTTACTTGCCAATGGCCTTGCGCATTTTCAATGTTATGTTGCCTGTATACAGCTAAATGAAGGCGTCCAAAAGATGGTTTTTAGCTGCACATTGAGATTACAGATTACAGCAGTTTAATCTCGACAGTTGGAACGGTCAGACACAAACGCTGACGAGAATACCGAGTGTTTTGGCGTATCCTAATTTACGCTACAACCTACTCCTGCTGCACTAAGATGGTAAATGAATGCAGACAAGAGATGGTTTTTAGCTGGACACTGAGATTCGAGATTAAAGCCCAGCAGGTGGACTGGTCAGACTCAAACGCTGACGAGAATACAGAGTGTTTTGGCATATCCTAATTTATGCTACAACCCACTCCTGCCTATAGAGAGCTAAATGAATGCAGACAAGAGTTGGTTTTTAGCTGGACCCTGAGATTACAGATTAATGGACTGGTCAGACACAAACACTGACGAGAATACAGAGTGTCTGTGGAGTGATGAGCACAGCACAGTCAGGTCTTATAAAGACCTGATGACGCTGTGCGGCCAGCCAATCACTGTAATGCCACAACCAACATGGCTGTGGCATTACAGTGTCTGTTAGCCAATCCCTGCATGTGGGCTGGCTCTGTAAAGAGTGCCAACATGCAGGGAGGTGGACCCCGAGCATAGCAAGAGTATCGCGAGATTACTCGGTACTCATCCCTAGTAGCCACTATATTTATGACCTTTTCGGTGCCATTTATAGGTGTTGCACACTGATCCCACAATAATCACATGCATTCGAGAGACTAGTCAGCGGCACTCACCATAGAAGATCTTTGTGCTTTTATTCAGTCCAATTTTCATAGTCATGAAAATAAAGAAAACTCTTTGAATGAGAAGGTGTGTCCAAACTTTTGGTCTGTACTGTGTATATATATAAATATATCTATCTATCTATATATATATATAATCATGTACCTGTGCATTATATAATGTCTGTGTATTACATATGTATATACATACAGTTGTGGCCAAAAGTATTAACACCCCTGCAATTTTGTCAGATAATACTCAGTTTCTTCCTGAAAATGATTGCAATCACAAATTCTTTGGTATTATTATCTTCATTTAATTTGTCTTCAATGAAAAAACACAAAAGAGAATGAAGCAAAAAGCAAAACATTGATCATTTCACACAAAACTCCAAAAATGGGCCAGACAAAAAGTATTGGCACCCTCAGCCTAATACTTGGTTGTACAACCTTTAGCCAAAATAACTGCGATCAACCGCTTCCGGTAACCATCAATGAGTTTCTTACAATGCTGTGCTGGAATTTTAGACCATTCTTCTTTGGCAAACTGCTCCAGGTCCCTGATACTTGAAGGGTGTTCTATGGGATTCAGGTTTGGACTCATTGCTGGCCATCTTAGAAGTCTCCAGTGCTTTCTCTCAAACCATTTTCTAGTGCTTTTTGAAGTGTGTTTTGGGTCATTGTCCTGCTGGAAGACCCATGACCTCTGAGGGAGACCCAGCTTTCTCACACTGGGCCCTACATTATGCTGCAAAATTTGTTGGTAGTCTTCAGACTTCATAATGCCATGCACACGGTCAAGCAGTCCAGTGCCAGAGGCAGCAAAGCAACCCCAAAACATTGGGGAACGTGCGCCATGTTTGACTGTAGGGACTGTGCTCTTTTCTTTGAACGCCTCTTTTTTTCTCCTGTAAACTCTATGTTGATGCCTTTGCCCAAAAAGCTCTACTTTTGTCTCATTTGACCAGAGAACATTTTTCAAAAACGTTTTAGGCTTTCTCAGGTAAGTTTTGGCAAACTCCAGCCTGGCTTTGCCCCTTTTCATTCAGATGCAGACGGATAGTACGGGTTGACACTGTTGTACCCTCGGACTGCAGGGCAGCTTGAACTTGTTTGGATGTTAGTCGAGGTTCTTTATCCACCATCCGCACAATTTTGCGTTGAAATCTCTCGTCAATTTTTCTTTTCCGTCCACATCTAGGGAGCTTAGCCACAGTGCCAAGGGCTTTAAACTTCTTGATGACACTGCGCACGGTAGACACAGGAACATTCAAGTCTTTGGAGATGGACTTGTAGCCTTGAGATTGCTCATGCTTCCTCACAATTTGGTTTCTCAAGTCCTCAGACAGTTCTTTGGTGTTCTTTCTTTTTTCCATGCTCATTGTGGTACACACAAGGACACAGGACAGAGGTTGAGTCAACTTTAATCCATGTCAACTGCTCATTGGTCGGCGCCAGCACACAGCGACCAATGAGCTTCGCGCCTCACTTACAGCAGTAAATTTGAAACTCAAAGTCCTCCATGTATCTCAATGGGCAGTGAGGCGCTATGCTCATTGGTCGGCACCAGCACACAGCGACCAATGAGCTTCGCGCCTCACTTACAGCGGTAAATTTGAAACTCAAAGTCCTCCATGTATCTCAATGGGCAGTGAGGCGCGAAGCTCATTGGTCGCTGTGTGCTGGCGCCGACCAATGAGCATAGCGCCTCACTGCCCATTGAGATACATGGAGGACTTTGAGTTTCAAATTTACCGCTGTAAGTGAGGCGCGAAGCTCATTGGTCGCTGTGTGCTGGCGCCGACCAATGAGCATAGCGCCTCACTGCCCATTGAGATACATGGAGGACTTTGAGTTTCAAATTTACCGCTGTAAGTGAGGCACGAAGCGACCAATGAGCTTCGCGCCTCACTTACAGCGGTAAATTTGAAACTCAAAGTCCTCCATGTATCTCAATGGAAAGTGAGGCGCTTCTCTCATTGGTCGCGGCATCGCCCAATCCGAACAGCGCCTCGCGAAAGCCGCCATTTTATGAATTCAAATTTCGCGGCCACCATTTTAGACTGCAAATTTTGAATTTTTACCTCACACATCATTCCTACTTTGACAATCCTGTCACGGCGACGTCGGGAAGTAAGCTCCTGTACATTATCAACCCTAAATCAGATAATATATCTTTTTTTGGTTAACAGTATTATTACTGCATATATTGTACTCATGACAGTAGCAACATTAACCCCTTACATTACGTTTTATCTGTAATTTCTATAACACAGTGTATAGTTGTACTGCCACTGTGAAGTTAACCCCTTATATACCATTTTTGCCTTAACTCCATACTTTGTAGTCTCTATTACTACTGCCAGTAGGAACATTAACCCCTTATATTCCATTATTGTTGTTAATTCTATTACACAGTGTATAGCTGTAATGACACTGCGAAATTAACCCATTATATACCAGTTCAGCATTAACTGCATATTTGGTAGTGTTTATAACTACTGCCACTGGTGTGTATATATGTGTGTATGTAGTCACTTCCGTCACTTTGTCCGCACTTCCCTCACTTTGTCCGCACTTCTCTCACTTTGTCCGCACACATACACACACACACTCCGCTATACTTACTACCGACATGTCGCCACCCCCCAACTACTGGATCCAATATAGCGTCCAAGAAGTCTCGCCAAACTTCCCAGACGCCATATTGGATCCAGTCGTCCGTGGGCGGCGACATGTCAACTCAGGATCCAGGCACCGGGAAAGACGCAGGGTCGGTGCTAACTATAGCGGAGTATGTGTGTGTGTGTGTGTGTGTGTGTATGTATGTGTGTGCTGACCACTCTGCCCACGGTGCTGCGCTGACCACTCTGCCCACGGCGCTGCGCTGACCACTCTGTTCACGCCATTATGCTGACCAACCTCACCGCACTCACTGCTAACTACAGAGCCACCGCACTCACTGCTAACCACTGAGCCCCCGCACTCACTGCTAACCACTGAGCCACTGCACTCACTGCTAACCACTGAGCCACCGCACTCACTGCTAACCACTGAGCCACCGCGCAGTGCTAACCACTGAGCCACCGTATACTCTGCTACCCACTGAGCCACCGTATACTCTGCTACCCACTGAGCCACCTGTATACACACAATTCATTTCACCGCACTCCCCTAACTATTAGTAAATAAACTATATATGGACAAATCTTGTGCAGAGGAGGAAACTGGGCACTATCTGTGTGTAACAATCAGTGTAAATCCATTCATTATTCCTGACTGAAGGAATCCAGCACAATGGGGTGCTCACTACACGTCAGTATTATTAATCCAACAAGGTAGACAAAAAAGCCAGTGGCACTCACCAAGATGATCTTCAAGTTTTTAATTCCACATTACATATGCGGAGTACAGATGATGGGGGAGGGAGGTGCGGGAATATTAATAATATTAAGAAGTGCAGGCAGAAAGAAAGATCTCATTATGCAGCATAATGAGATCTTTCTTTCTTTCTGCCTGCACTTCTTAATATTGTTTGACTCTTTAATGAATCAAATATTAGTTGTTCTTATGTTCTAATTAATTTGTTGGTGTTATTGGGCTTATAAGACATAGTCCTTGTTACATTACTCTGTACATATGTATGTAATCACTGTTTTTATGTGAAAGCTCTGACGATGCTGCTGGCCGGCTATTTAGTACCGGATATGTCGTCAGACGCCATCTCAGGACCCGAAGAAGCGGCAGGTTAGCCGCGAAACGGTTACCGTCGTCCTCGTTCCCGCACCTCCCTCCCCCATCATCTGTACTCCGCACATGTAATGTGGAATTAAAAACTTGAAGATCATCTTGGTGAGTGCCACTGGCTTTTTTGTCTACCTTGTTGGATTAAACTATATATGGATTCTAGACTACCCGATTCTTTAGAATCGGCCCGCCATCTAGTTATATATAGATATATCTAATATATAAAGCTGAATGTGTGTGTGTATGTATGTGTGTATGTATGTCCGGGATTGGCATCTACACCGTCGCAACTACAGCCACAAAATTTTGCACAATCACACGTCTGGACCCCAGGAGCGTCATAGGCTATGTTGTGAGGCGAAATTTTAACCCCGCACATTCCAATTCACCAAACAATTTTGCCCCTATCTACATAATGGGGAAAAAGTGACAGTTACCAGTTGACAGTTGTGAATGAGAGGGGCTTAATGATAGCGCCAAAGACTAATAGCATATACCAGCATATCTAATATATAAAACTGAATGTGTGTGTATGTGTGTATGTATGTATGTGTGTATGTATGTATGTCCGGGATTGTCATCTACACCGTCGCAACTACAGCCACAAAATTTTGCACAGTTACATGTCTGGACCCCGAGAGCGTCTCAGGCTATGTTGTGAGGTGAAATTTTAACCCCGCGCGTTCCAGTTCACCAAACAATTTTGCCCCTATCTACATAATGGGGAAAAAGTGAATGGAAAAGTGTTGGAGGAAAATCGACAGCTGTCAGCTATAGCCACAAAATTTTGCACAATCACTCGTCTGGACCCCGAGAGCGTCATAGGCTATGTTGTGAGGTGAAATTTTAATCCTGAGCGTTCCAGTTCACCAAACAATTTTGGCCCTATCTACATAATGGGGAAAAAGTGAAAGGAAATGTGTTGTAGGCAAATTGACAGCTACCAGATGTGAACAAGGGGGACTTAAAGAATGAGAGCGATGCCGCCAAAGAGTATATACCATACAGATGCTAAGGTGGGGCCCCGACATAGGATACTCACCACACACGGGGATATGAACACACACACAAAATGCGCCTCACACTACCACGTGCTTGAACACATATACCACCCTCAGCACACATTTCACCACACATACACCAACCTCGCCACATAATCGCCCTAAAACACACACTAGTATGGTATTATCCTTCAACAATAAAAATCTGATTAATAAGCAGCAAAACTACAAGAGAAACAAATGTACCATATAGGAAATAAAGCAGCTGTCAGTCACATGAGCTGTCTATTATGTGTATGTGTGAGCTAATATATACTGTCAGGGGGGAGGGTTTCCGGTTGCCTGGGGATTTATCAGGCTGCCAATAGCAACCAATCACAGCTCAGCTTCTATTTTGCTACTGTTAATCTGAGCTCTGATTGGTTAATATAGACAACAAAGGACATTCTCAGTAAAGCTTCTGTGAGGTAATAGGATGTCTGTGAGGTAATAGGATGTCAGCTAGGGTGTGTTGGTGGAAAGGCTGATGTCAGTCACATTACCTCTATGTGAGAGGATATAGAAACTGTGGAATATCTGTGGTGTTGAAATATATGTTGTGAAATGCTTCTATTAGCTTAGTTTGTGCCTTTTAATAATTACATTTCTATAGATTTGTTTTGTGGTTTTTGTGTGCTGAATACATTTTTGTTAACGCATTCTATTTTGTTAACAGCAGATATTAACCCGGGCGAAGCCGGGTAGTACAGCTAGTAGTCACTAAGGTGGGGCCCCAACATGAGCTATTTACCACGCATGGGGACATGTATACACACCACACGCACACAAAGAGTAACAGCAAGGGTATAGTCGCTAAGGTGCAGCCCCAATATTGGATACTCACCACGCACCCGAACAAACACACACACCACAAAGAGACACACACAACACAGAGACACCCCCCCCCCGGGGACACACACCCTATAGCGACACATGCACTCACGCCAGAGGGACACACACACACACAACACAGACACACACACCACACAGACCCCCCACAGGAACACACACACACACACACCACAAAGAGACACACACACACCACACATACCCCCCCACAGGGACACACACAACACAGACACACACACACCACACAGACCCCCCCACAGGGACACACACACACATAGCCACCCTATAGGGACACATGCACTCACCCCACAGGGACACACACACCACACAGAGACACACACAACACAGGGACACACACACCCCACACATGACCCCCCCCCCCAACAGGGGGACACACACATACACACCCGACAGGGACACATGCACTCACCACAAAGAGAACACACACACACACCACAAACAGACACACATACAACACAGGATACACACACACACACAACACCACCCCCACAGGGAACACACACACACATAGATACACCCTATAGGGACATACACACCTAAGGGACACATCACCACCCACAGGGACACACACACACACCCCAGGGACACACACACCACACAGACAGACACAGATGTGCACAAATCACCTCACACAACTCGCCTCATACGTGTGCTATCTTTAATTTCCAAACATAAACATATGATTAAAAACAGCCAATGTGCAACACATGTGCCATATAAGGAATTAATGCAGATGTCAGTCACATGAGCTGTCTATTATGTGTATGTGTGAAGTAACATATACTGCCCGGCCAGGGGGAGGGTTTACTGTTGGCTGGAGATTTATTAGGCTGCCTATAGAAACCAATCACAGCTCAGCTTCTATTTTCTTACAGGTCATTAATATGACATATTATAATTCTATTTTGTTATAGCTAACATCAGTTATTTATTAACCCGGGTACTACAGCTATATACATATATAATATATGGCCGCTCCACTCGCACATGTATAAGGCCGGCCCTGCGTTCAAGTATCTCATTGATACATTTCCAAGGTTGAGTGAAGCAAAGATAAAGGAAGGAATCTTCATTGGACCTCATATTTATAAACTTCTTCAAGATTAGGAATTTCTCTGTTGCAGGGCAAGGACAAGGCTTGCATGGGTAGAATTTCCATTAGGGGTAACTAAGTTTTGTGGAAACTCTATAGGACAAATAACTATGAAGAGTTAGTGGAAAATTTGCTGAAAACACATAATGAACTTCGATGTAACATGTCCTTAAAAATTAATTTTTTACATTCGCTTCTAGACTTATATCCACCAGACTGTAGACAGTGAACAACAACTACGGTGAGAGTTCACCAAGATATTGCGGCTGTGAAGAATAGATATGAAGGAAGATGAAATCCTTCAATTCTGGAGATTACTGCTGGACAATTGTAAAGATGATACGATGCAGGAGCACAAGAGACATGCAAAAATTAAGTTGTCACTGAATGAGGAGCACATTTTGTAGTGCAATCTCTGTACACAATTCACAATATTGTTTAGACATGTTTTAGTATTTGAATTCTTGCTAAATTTCCTCTAAATAAATATAAGAAAATTGGATTAACAAAATATTGTGCATCTTTATGTTTGAAAATAAATGAATAATGTTTCAAAATACTGAAACTTTTATGCATTAATTAAATATAACAGTAAAAGAAAAACTCTTTGTTTAATTAATCATTAAGAAATGGCTTTACCTGACAACTTTTGAAAATATGTAGAACAGTGTAACCTCACAAGTAAAAATGCTATTCTGAAGCTAACCACTAGGTGGAGATAATGGATAAACCAAGGTTGGTTTCCTGAAAATTATTCCTGCAACAATGATAGACTGATTAAATTAATTTTGTAGTTTCATCCCATTCCAAAAATGCCAAAAATAATTCTATGTGATGCCTAAAAATATAATACACTTTCTTTATTGAACTGTATTTCTCATACAACAGGTGCTATCAGTGGCATAACGTGAAGCTTACGGGCCCTAATGCGAAAGCTCCAATGGGCCCTCCAAATATTGCAAATCTTTAATTGCATTAATCTTTTTCTATAGGCCAAAGAGACTTTTGGAGACCCCTAGGCTCCAGGGCCCAGGTGCAATTGCAACCCCTGCACCTATTGTAGTTACGCCCCTGAGTGCTGTGTAATAGATTATGTAAAGTATGCCAGCGTATTCTGGGGGGAATAATAATAATAATCTTTATTTATATAGCGACAACAAATTACACGGCACTTTACAATTCAGAGGTTCATATACAAACAGTCATAAGTAATAGTCATCAAGGAATACAATAATTAAAGCAAAATAATGACAGACCTGCTCATAAGAGCTTACAATCTACAATGAGATGGGGGTGACACAAACTACAGGGGCTTATTTACAATGACGGTGCAGCCAACTTAAGGAAGTGGGGAATAGATATAGGAGCTGCATGAGTGGCCTCCAGCCATTCTTTGTAAAAACGTTTGAGTCAGGTGGAGTGAATAGGCTATATCTAAGTGACTTTTGACTAGGGAGCATGACAGGCTGCCCTAAAAAGATGTGTTTTTAGGGAGCGCCTGAAACTATGTACGTTGTGGGTAGACCTAATTTCTTGGGGTAAGCATTTCAGAGAAATGGTGCAACTCGGTAGAAATCTTGGAGTCGGGAGTGGGAAGTTCAGATTAATGCAGAAGTGAGTCTAAAGTCACTTCTAGAGTGTAGAGAACGGGTTGGGTGATAGACAGAGATGAGGGTAGAGAGAGAGGTGCTGCACTGTAAAGAGCTTTGTGGGTGAGAACAAGCTGTTTATATTGGATTCTATATTGTACAGGCAGCCAATGCAATGACTGGCACAGAGCGGAAGCATCCTAGTAACAGTAAACCAGATAGATGACCCTGGCTGCTGCATTAAGCATGGACTACAGAGGGGAGAGTCTAGTAAGGGGGAGGCCAATTAATACAGAATTACAATAATCAAGGCCGGAGTGGATCAGAGCCACAGTAAGGGTTTTTGTTGTTTCTGTGGTGAGAAAAGGGAGGATTCTAGAGGTGTTCTTCAGGTTCAAGTGGCAAGAGCAGGTGAGAGATTGTATGTAGGAGGTGAAGGAGAGATGTCAAACATACATACATAGATAACATAACACCCAGACAGCAAGCCTGCTGCCTTGGCGTTATCGTGGTGCGCACACTAAGCGGGAGAGGTCAGATTTAGGGAGGTTAGTGGAGGGTGAGAGCAGAAGTTCAGTTTTGGAAAGGTTGAGTTTTTGGTAGACACGGACATGACAGTCATTGGTGTTCTGTAATACAATTGGGGTAAGGTTAGGGGAAGAAGTGTATAATTGTGTGAAGAATTGTAGAAGAGATCGAGTTGAGAGATAACGTATGAGGGGGTGTAGACCAGGTGCCCCAAGAGTTTGGAGATGAAGGGAATAACTACTGGTCTGTAGTTATTTGTGCAAGATGGGTCAAGAGAAATTTTCTTTAATAATGGAGTAATGATAGAGTGTTTGAACGAGGAGGGGAAGATGCCAGAAGAGAGGGAGAGATTGAAGATTTTGGTTAGGCGAGTGGTGACCACTGGAGAGAAAGACTGGAGTAGGTGTGAGGGAATGGGGTCAGTGGTGCATGCAGCAGGATGAGAGGACAAGAGGAGCCTGGAGAATTCTTCTGTGACTGGGTTAGATGTGGAGAGTGAGCCAGAGGAGATGAGGGGTGGGATGGGAGTAGCAGTGCTTTGAGGCAGGGAGCTGATTTCCTGACGGATGTTTTCTATTTTCTCTGTGAAGAAGCCAGATTATCACCATAGAGGGCCTGCTCTTTAGGACTGAGGAGAGAGTGAAAGGTGTCAGTTTTTCTGGATTGTTGGATAGTGAGGAGATCAGGGTGGTGAATTAGGTCTGTTTGGCGAAGTAAAGGGCAAAGTTATAGGTATACATTATGATCCAAATTATTATTATTTATTTATATAGCGCCATAATATTCCATGGCGCTTTACATGTTAAGAGGGCAGACTAGGACAAGTAACATAGTAACAATACAAGTAACAATGGCTGTGGACAATTCTAACGTACAGATACAATAGGGGAGAAGATCCTGTCCGCGAGGGTTCACAGTCTATGAGGGGCGGGTGGGGATACAGTAGGAGGGGGAGGGGTCGGTCGTGAAGCGGTGCGGTGGACTGGGTCTCATTGCAGGTTGTAGGCTTGGCGGAAGAGATGGGTTTTTCAGGCCTCTTTTGAAGGTTCCCAGGTAGGGGAATGCCTGATGTGGTGGGGCAGCGAGTTCCAGAGTATGGGTGATGCACGGGAGAAGTCCTGTATGCGGTTGTGCGAAGAGGAGATGAAGGGGGAGTAGAGGAGGAGTTCTTGGGAGGATCGCAGGTTGCGTGAGGGTAGGTATCGGGAGACCATGTCAGAGATGTTTGGAGGGGACAGGTTGTGGATGGCTTTGTGTATAATTGTGTGAAGAATTGTAGAAGAGATCGAGTTGAGAGATAACGTATGAGGGGGGTGTAGACCAGGTGCCCCAAGAGTTTGGAGATGAAGGGAATAACTACTGGTCTGTAGTTATTTGTGCAAGATGGGTCAAGAGAAATTTTCTTTAATAATGGAGTAATGATAGAGTGTTTGAACGAGGAGGGGAAGATGCCAGAAGAGAGGGAGAGATTGAAGATTTTGGTTAGGCGAGTGGTGACCACTGGAGAGAAAGACTGGAGTAGGTGTGAGGGAATGGGGTCAGTGGTGCATGTAGCAGGATGAGAGGACAAGAGGAGCCTGGAGAATTCTTCTGTGACTGGGTTAGATGTGGAGAGTGAGCCAGAGGAGATGAGGGGTGGGATGGGAGTAGCAGTGCTTTGAGGCAGGGAGCTGATTTCCTGACGGATGTTTTCTATTTTCTCTCTGAAGAAGCCAGATTATCACCATAGAGGGCCTGCTCTTTAGGACTGAGGAGAGAGTGAAAGGTGTCAGTTTTTCTGGATTGTTGGATAGTGAGGAGATCAGGGTGGTGAAGTAGGTCTGTTTGGCGAGCTAAAGGGCAAAGTTATAGGTATACATTATGATCCAAATTATTATTATTATTTATTTATATAGCGCCATAATATTCCATGGCGCTTTACATGTTAAGAGGGCAGACTAGGACAAGTAACATAGTAACAATACAAGTAACAATGGCTGTGGACAATTCTAACGTACAGATACAATAGGGGAGAAGATCCTGTCCGCGAGGGCTCACAGTCTATGAGGGGCGGGTGGGGATACAGTAGGAGGGGGAGGTGTCGGTCGTGAAGCGGTGCGGTGGACTGGGTCTCATTGCAGGTTGTAGGCTTGGCGGAAGAGATGGGTTTTCAGGCCTCTTTTGAAGGTTCCCAGGGTAGGGGAATGCCTGATGTGGTGGGCAGCGAGTTCCAGAGTATGGGTGATGCACGGAGAAGTCCTGTATGGCGGTTGTGCGAAGAGGAGATGAAGGGGGAGTAGAGGAGGAGTTCTTGGGAGGATCGCAGGTTGCGTGAGGTAGGTATCGGGAGACCATGTCAGAGATGTTTGGAGGGACAGTTGTGGATGGCTTTGTATGTCATGGTTAGTGTTTAAACCGGGATCTCTGGGAAGCAGGGAGCCAGTGAAGGCTTGGCAGAGGGGGAGACAGGGAGTAGCGGGGAGACAGAGGATTAGGCGGGCAGTGGAGTTTAGGATAGATTGGATAGGTGAAACGGAGGTAGTGTGGAGGCTGGTGAGCAGGAGGTTGCAGTAGTCAAGGAGGGAGATGATGAGAGCGTGAATAAGGGTTTTAGGTGTCGTGGTCAAGGAAAGTGGGGATCCGAGAGATGCTTTTGAGCTGGAGTCGGCAGAAGGTGTGAGGGCTTGGATGTGGGGCTTGAAGGAGACGGAAGAATCAAGGATAACCCGAGGCACTTGGCGTGGGGGACTGGGAAGAGAGCAGTTGTTGATGACAATGATAGGTCGGATAGTGAGGGTGAGCTGCTTGGGGGAAGACGATGAATTCGGTTTTGTCCATGTTCAGCTTAAGGAAGCGAGCAGGAAGAAGGAGGAGATGGCGACAGGCACTGCATAATTTTGGATAGTAGGGAGTGATGTCAGGTCCAGATAGGTAGATTTGGGTGTCGTGGCGTAGAGGTGTACTGGAGGCATGGAGTCAATGATTTCCTAGCCGAGAGTGTAGATTGAGAAGAGTAATGGCCTAGCACTGAGCCCTGGGGGACCCCGACAGATAGGGGGTAGGCGAGGAGGAGTGTGGGGTGGTGACACTCATTACCAGGAAATGCCATTGTAATTGAAGAGTGATTTTCATTTTCACTGTGCTCGTTTACCACATTTGAGAACACCAGTAGTTATAGGTCCGCAGAACTGATCACTTGACATACACGACCATTAGAAAACAAAATTTCTTTTGCTGCTTTGGATAAGGGTGAAACGATTTATGTAATCTGGAGACAACTTCAAACATAAAGGAAAGAGCTTGTGAAATTGAATGTGTGTCGATTCTGTGGGCAGACCATCCTCATCCATATTAAATAGTGGCCTAGACCAGGACAAGTTTATTTCCATACCAGATACATGTCTACACAAATTAGCTACTCCTCATGTCAAATGCAAATTATAAACTGCCCTATGTATGTATGTACTGCAGTGCTTTATACTGGATTCAAAGATGCAAATAAAAGGATTCACACACAATAGCGAAATGAAATAATAGATGTCACTAAAATGATAATAGCATATACCTTACATGCAAGTACTAAAATATATACAACGGTGTGAAAAGGTGTTTGCCCCTTGCTAATTTCTTATTCTTTTATATATTTGTCACACTTAAAGTGCAAATGTAATTTCATTGAAAAAAGAAAAAATCAATACTGCTCTGGTTGTTAATGATGGGTCACATAGCAGCTAAGATAATGCTTCTTTTGTGCAATATAACTTATTCTCGCACATTTTTCTGTGATCTTTTAAAAACTAAATTATATGTCTGTGTGAGCATGGCCAGCGTCTGTCAGTACTGTGTGTATTACCACAGTTTATGAGAGCAGCTGATAGTGAACAGTGTGACAGCAGAGAATGGGTTAACAGAGATTCTGACTGAGCTGTGGGGAGTCAGATGACAGATCAGAGAAGCTTGTGAGGAGGAACCTGAACCTGACATTCTGACATTACTTAGCAACTGCGCTGTAATCTGAGCTAATCTGATACATTGTTTCCTCACCAGCTGCAGTCAGCAGTGAAGGCCACACACACTTTCCTTTATATGGTTACATGCCTCATCTTCATTGAAGATGGATCTGACTGATAATGAACATATGTCTAATCCATCAGAAAAGGAAAAATAAGGGCACTAACCCATAAATTGTGCAAACACTCACCTTTATTCCAGATCAATTATACAGGTGGCAGGTAGGGAAGTGGAGAACGGTGGACAACGGCCTGTTTCGTGCCTGTCTGGCACTTCAACTGGTCCTATAGGCATGAAATGGGCCATTGTCCACCGTTCTCCATGCCCCCCCCCCGCCATCTGTTTAATGGAACCGGAATAAAGGTGACTGTTTGCACAATTTATCGGTGATTGCCCTTATTTTTCTTCTCTGATGAATTTGTAATAATGGACTTTCTGAAGTGAGCACACCCAGTGTACTCGCACAGTGCCAGACCTATCGGTGCATATAAGAGGGTCCTTTAATCTGTAGTGGTGCCAGGCTTATTTTTCTTATTATGAGAATGAACATATGCCTGCTTCACACACAGTGTAGTGGAGACACCTTGTGGAAGGTTTATGAATGGTTTTCAAGCAGAATTTTCTAATGAAGTATATTTAAAATCTTAATAAAATCACTTGTTCTACGCTATTATTAAATAAAAATTTAAGCAGAGATCCAAATCACCATAGGCTCACTTAACTCCGAGGGCAATACAGTCATGGCCAAAAGTTTTGAGAATGACACCAAAATTATATTTTCACATGATCTGCTGCCCTCTGGTTTTTATTTGTGTTTGTCTGATGTTTATATCACATATAGAAATATAATTGCAATAATATTATGAGTACCAAAAGGTTATATTGACAGTTAGAATGAGTTAATGCAGCAAGTCAATATTTGCAGTGTTGACCCTTCTTCTTCAGGACCTCTGCAATTCTCCCTGGCATGCTCTCAATCAACTTCTGGACCAAATCCTGACTGATAGCAGTCCATTCTTGCATAATCAATGCTTGCATTTTGGCAGAATTTGTTGGCTTTTGTTTGTCCACCAGTCTTTTGATGATTGACCACAAGTTCTCAATGGGATTAAGATCTGGGGAGTTTCCAGGCCTTGGACCCAAAATCTCTATGTTTTGTTCCCTGAGCCATTTAGTTATCACCTTTGCTTTATGGCAAGGTGCTCCATCATGCTGGAAAAGGCATTGTTGGGCGTCAAACTGCTCTTGGACGGTTGGGAGAAGTTGCTCCTGGAGGACATTCTGGTACCATTCTTTATTCATGGCTGTGTTTTTAGGCAAGACTGTGAGTGAGCCAATTCCCTTGGCTGAGAAGCAACCCCACACATGAATGGTTTCAGGATGCTTTACAGTTGGCATGAGACAAGACTGGTGGTAGCGCTCACCTCTTCTTCTCCGAATAAGCTGTTTTCCAGATGTCCCAAACAATGGAAAAGGGGATTCATCAGGAAAATGACTTTACCCCAGTCCTCAGCAGTCTACTCCCTGTACCTTTTGCAGAATATATGTTTTTTCTGGAGAGAAGTGGCTTCTTTGCTGCCCTCCTTGAAACCAGGCCTTGCTCAAAGAGTCTCCGCCTCACAGTGCATGTAGAAGCACTCACACCAGCCTGCTGCCATTCCTGAGCAAGCTCGGCACTGCTGGTAGTCCGATCCCGCAGCTGAAACAGTTTTAAGATACGGTCCTGGCACTTGCTGGTCTTTCTTGGGCGCCCTGGAGCCTTTTTGACAACAATGGAAGCTCTCTCCTTGAAGTTCTTGATGATGCAATAGATTGTTGACTGAGGTACAATCTTTCTAGCTGCGATACTCTTCCCTGTTAGGCCATTTTTGTGCAGTGCAATGATGGCTGCACATGTTTCTTTAGAGATAACCATGGTTAACTGAAGAGAAACAATCATACCAAGCACCAGCCTCCTTTTAAAGTGTCCAGTGGTGTCATTCTTACTTAATCATGACTGATTGATCACCAGCCCTGTCCTCATCAACACCCACACCTGTGTTAATGGAAGAATCACTAAAACGATGTTAGCTGCTCCTTTTAAGGCAGGACTGCAATGATGTTGAAATGTGTTTTGGGGGTTAAAGTTAATTTTCTAGGCAAATATTGACTTTGCAAGTAATTGCTGTTAAGCTGATCACTCTTTATGACATTCTGGAGTATATGCAAATTGCCATTAGAAAAACTGAAGCAGTAGACTTTGTTAAAATTAATATTTGTATCATTCTCAAAACTTTTGGCCATGACTGTAAGTGTCATAGTGATATGGCACACACAAATAGATAATATAAAATAAAATTGATTTTACTATTTCAAATTAAAACCAATCTAGTATATAAAGAAAGATGCTATCAGTGGAGAGGACACAGCATAAACTTTTATAATATTTGCAAGTTCTATTCATACATATACAGAATTCAAAAGTAGGAGATATACTGTCATATCCTCATAAATCAACCAACAATATATATAAATACAGAGGCTAAGTTTAATAGAGAAAGGCCGAAAAGCTCACAAATGGACTTAGATATAAGACTATCTCAATATGTGTGTTGAACTTGAAGTGTACTGTGAATTCAAAGTATTAGAGAGATCATCACAACCTGCACTAGTCCTGTGCTAATAAGTATAAGGCCCCTTTCACAGTGGCGTTTTTGAAAAAATGTGTCAGATGCGGCAGATTTACAGCATCTGCCCCATTTGCCGCCTAACGGCCGCATTTGCGGCGCATTTGTGGCAAGCCCCATGCATTGTCTATGGGGCTGGCAGTCAGGTGCGTCAAGTGTGGTTCTGCCGGTTGCTTCAGATGCGGCACTTGCGGCCGCAAAAAAAACGCGGTCAGCAGCTTTTTTTTCAAGGCCGCAACTGCTGCATCTGTCGCAACCACAGTTGCCGCACCTGATCACAAGCCCCATAGACAATGCATGGGGCTTGCCACAAGTGTGCCGCAAGTGCAGCCATTATGCAGCAAATGCGGAAGATGCGGTAAATCTGCTGCATCTGCAGCATTTTTTCAACAACGCCAGTGTGAAAGCAGCCTAAAACAGCTTATATCAGTGGCGGATTATAATTAGGTCAATCTGGGAGGTAGCCCGGGGCCCAGTGCTGTGGGGGGCCCAGCAACCCACAGTAAATTGCTCCATTATAATCTGCCATTGTTGTGATAACAGACCACGTCAAGACGTAAACATGCGGGAGGACATTGCTAATACACCACGGATGCTGGAGCAGAGCACACACACGGCCCGACTACTCACTGCCAAATAGGAGCAGTCCGAGCAGAGCGGCTCATTCTTCCACCGGCCTGCTCAATCCTTGGCAGCTGCGCCTTCTCTTCAGATTCCAGTCCTCCAGACTGAGTCTGTCACCGACTCACCGGCTGCCGTCCACCACCTTCACCTACACACGCTGAGTATTTGAGCATTTACTTCAGTAAATGTAAGACCTCATTCACACACTGAGTATTTGGTTAGTTTTTACCTCAGTATTTGTAAGGTCTCATGCACACGCTATTTGGTGAGTTTTTACCTCAGTGTCTGAAAGGCCTCGTGCACACATTGACTATTTGGTGAGGTGTTACCACAGTATTTGTAAGGCCTTGTGCACACGCTGAGTATTTGGTGAGGTTTTATCTCAGTATTTGAAAGGCCATGTGCACACACTGAGTATTTGGTGAGTTTTACCTCAGTTTTTGCTGTTATTTTCACATAAGGCTTTTTTTTTCATTCGTTTAATCAAATACATGCTAATAAAAAGCTGCATTTGCTGCTGAAGCTGTTCAGATTGCTTGCTGTGGAGCTTCAGCACCACGGTCAGCACCCAGCTTTAACGTTCAGGACCATGGAGAGCTCCTGAGTCCGAGCTCGAGCCGCCAGGGATTTCAGCTCCACACAGAAGTGCTGACATTGCCGTCTTTTAACTAAATAAGTAATTAACACCTTCGGACACATTCTGTCCTGTCAGTTTGTGTCCAGGGAGTCTGGACAAAACCGGACACAACCTGGCAGGACAGAAGCATGGGGTTAATCCGACATAACCGGCATATTAACTGCATCTGCTGGCTCCCTGCTGACTTGCAGCACAGAAGCTGCAGATGGGGTTAATATGCCAGTTATCCCCAAGAAATTAAAAAAATGCTGCTGTCTAAGCAGCAGAAAGCCCGACATAGCTATTATATCTACAGATCTTTATCTGTAGATATATAGCTATTGGGCTTTCCTGTGTCGGTTGTTTCACCTGCGCGATAAAGCCATGTTACACTCGCATCACACTACCACACGGAATGCACTCACACCACTGTCGTGCATCAAAAATGCTCCATTTTTGATGCATGACAGTGTGCCTCCAACCTTTAAGTTTTGTTCACACAGGGTGTTTTTGCAGCATTTTATTTTGCATGTTTTTTCAATTTTTTCTTTCACTTGCTTTTATTTTTTTTTCACTTAAATGGAACACAGCTTGGTTTTTGCAGCATTTTTTAAAGAAGCAAGATGTGAGACTAAATTCAGACTGGGCATTTTTACTTCATTTTTAGTGCTGTGTTTTTGCATGGAAAAGCAGCACTCAAATTGATTTTCCGCAAAGTCTGAGTTTTCAAGAAATGCTGTTCAGACAATGCATGCATTTTTTTTTTCTTCCTAACTGAAGGGTAAATTGACTAGATCGTTGATGTTTGACAGGTTATAGTTTCACTCAGCAACTATTTTTCTGGAATAATTTGTTTCAGGTATATGATGACACCGTCACATGACTCGTCAAATGACCCTGCCACATGACTCGGGGGCCCACAGAGTCTGAACAGCCTGGGGCCGTGGCTACCCTTAATCCACCCCTAGCCTCTATCCTGTATAAAACAAGCCTATTTATTTAGAAAGCATTATATCTGTGTAATGATCCTGCCAGTAGATGGCGTATCATACTGCGTGTCCATCACAACTTTTTCATCACTGTACGATCAAAAGATGTATAACATTTTAAAAGATACTGTCATGGCCGAAACTCTTGGCACCCTTGAAATTGTTCCAGAAAATAAAGTATTTCTCCCAAAACATGTTTGTAAATTCACATGTTTGTTATACACATGATTATTTCTTTTGTGTGTATTAGAACAACAAAATAGCAGAAGAAAAAAGGCAAATTGGACATAATTTCATAAACCTCAAAAATAATGCAGACAAAATTGTTGGCACCCTCAGCTCAATATTTGGTTGCACACCCTTAGGTATAAACAACTGCAATCAATCGCTTCCTATACCCATCAACAAGCTTCTTAGGCTAAGTTCACATCTAATGGTGTTTGCGTTAGAAACGCATCCGTTAAACAGATGTTGAAAATGCATGTGTTTTAATCATGCGTTTTTTGTAAATTGATGCTAGCATAAACGGATGTGTTAACGCAATAGGTTGCGTTTTGTAAAAAACATCCATATTTGAAATGTGTTCGAATGCATTTTTTAATTACCAATTAATTGTTGATGAAGCCTATAAATAAAGGATTAATTGTGGCTTTGTTTGATGGTGGTCATTTTGTCCAGCTTCTGTGTGTCTTGTGTATTAACAATGTAAAATCGCTTGATCGCTAGATCGCAGATATGAGAGCCGTAGCTCATATCTAGCGATCATCGCTTGTTCAATTTGCTTCATCGTGGTGTGTGACACCACGATGAACGATCTCCCAGCGGCACAGCCTATGCTGGGAGATGGTATCTATGGTAAACGTCGGGTTACTAAGCGCCGCGCGGCGCCTAGTAACCCGATGTGTACCATAGTTACCAGCGATCTCGCTGCTCAACATCGCTGGTGAGTCTGTCTGTGTGACAGCTCACCAGCGATGTGAGCGATATCGTTAGCGATCGCGCGTGCACGTGATCGCTAACGATATCGCTCACGATATTGTAGCGTGTGACGGCCGCCTTATGCCCTTAATGTGTCTTTTGTTTATTTTGGCGGTGTAATTTTTATGGCTGAGTCCTAACCCATACCCCTTTATAATTAAAATTTGTTTTGTTTGTTTGTGTTAATGTAATATCATATTTCTCATATATGAGGGTTATAAGTATGGTGTGTCTTTATAACTATCTGTCTCATACCCGTGATTTATCTCTACTACTTATTTGATTTCCATGTGTTTGTATTTACTCCTCGTGTAGTGGTATATTTGCTTCTTCCTACCTAATAGGTGGTGATTCCTTGTTTTTGTTTTATGTATAATTGTTCTAGTTGAACCGAAATAGTTCCAGATCATGGTTCAATCCCACTGGGAACATGGTATCTAGCTGGAAAATCCAACTTGATTCGGTGCGTGACATCTTTCCCAGGTAATTCCCGTCTCTCCAATCTCTTTCTACTTTTTGGATTGCAAAAATGTCAATTCTTTGCTAGTATTCCCATGTACCTCTTTGAAATGATTAGAAAGAGGGTGGCCTGTAAAACCTTTGTTGATATTTCTAAAATGTTCTTTCATCCTAACCATGAGAGGACGAGATGTCCTTCCATGTAAAGGTTTTTAGAAGGACATCTTATGACATAAATTACTCCCTTGGTTGTGCATGTCAGATATTGTTTGACACTGAATTGATTATCTCCTTTTGAGTCGGAGAAATCTTTGATCGATGTTTTTGGTAGCTTAGATGTCCTGCAATTTGAGAAATTCTTGAATGGAAAAAACCTTTGTCCTTCTCTGTAGTTGTCCGTTTTTTGGGGGTTGTTTCACACTTGGTGCCATTTCTTGACCCAATGTTATAGCTCTTCTAAAGGTCACCTTCGGATGCAAAGGTAGCATATTACCAACAGTCATGTCAAGTCTCAGGATATGCCAATGTTTCTTTATGATCTTTTTAAATAATTTATAGTTACTGTGGAACTCTGTTATGATTTACAATTTTGCAATGTATTCTTCTATTGTAGGTTCTTCTTGATTCTTCATCTTGTGCTTTAGTAGTTTGCCTCTATCATATACCTTGCTTCCTTGATATTGTCGCGTAGTTTTCTCTCTTCATATCCTTTGACAATAAATTCTTCCAACATGGTCTCTGCTTCTTCTGTAAAATCCAATACTTTAGAACAATTTTTCCTCAAACGTAAGAACTGGCTCTTAGGTATATTGTTGATCCAACTTGGCAGATGGCAGCTCTTGGTGTGCAAGTAACTGTTGCTGTCAGTTGGTTTTCTATGGGTTTTCGTACAGATCTCGATGTTCTCAATAAAAATCTCTAGATCAAGATAATTGTTACGGCTTCTACTTGTGGTACCTGAAAACTCTAATCCATATGTGTTAAGGTTGATGTCCTTCAGAAAATTGTTAAGCAATTCTTCAGTGTTTTCCCATATGAAGGCTTGAAACCTTGTGGATCTCTGAAGTACCACGAAACGCGTAAGAATTGTACATTAAAGGTATTACTTTTAACATCTTGTGATTCCCTGGAACCAACGGACAGACGGCAGCGCACGAATTACCACCTTTCATCTAATGCTTTCACCCATATGAAGATGACATAGTCGCTGTACCGTTTCCATAGCACCAGACCTGTCAGGAGATGCCATTGTTTGTAGATGTTATCTTGCTCCCATTTACTGACAAACAAGTTTGCATACCCAGGTGCGAAGCGTGTACCCATCGCGGTACCCCATGTTGCCTGAAAAACGTTGTTCCATATTTGAAAAAGTTATGGTTCAATATAAATTCTATACTCTCCACCAGAAAGTCCACTTTTGCTGGATGACACATGTTGCATTGTAAGTATTTCAGGGCTCATATTGTCCCAATGTGGCCAGACAATGGCCTAAATGTGCATTTGTACATTCCTTACGTTGTTCAACATTCCCACACTCATAAAGACACATGTAATGCGTAACCAATGTTTGATTTTTTTTTTTCCTTTAAAAATTCTAAGGATCCTCAGAATTGAATGATTCCATAATTTTTTCCCTCTGCTTGGTCTGAAAAAAGGTACCCTTACTGACTACCACATTTTTTATCTTGATTTCTTTTAGTGTTTCTTAAAGTCATAAGGTTGCCATTTGAAATGACTTTAGTTTTGTACCATGTCTGCAATCTGCTTTTTTTCTACAACATTAAACAACTGAATGAACATCCTCTGAGCACCGTGATTCCATAATTTTTGCCAAGGGATGTATATGATATAGCGACCCACCCCAGGGCCGTGGGGTACTCGGATCCCGGGAGTTGATTACAGTTGTTGTCACTGGTGGCCAGTACCCGGGTCCATGGCCCTGGTGGTCGCTGAAAAATGTAGAAAATAAAACAATAAAAATATAATGTTTGTGACGCCACCTATGGTGTCTGGTGAATGCACCAACGCTGCTTCAGACCTCCAAGGATGATGACAGGCAGCTAGATGATGATGCTCCCCGCAGGTGGAGCAGAATCCCTGGTGCAGTGATGAAAATGGAGAACTCTCACAGGAAGGAGGCTCCTCAGGTGGAGGCTTGATGCAGTCTGTCTGAGGAGACTGGAATGCAGTTTTCCCCAGCGCGATGGAATAAGACACCACACGTTGAATAGGCTCTGAATGTGTTTTACTGGTAACCTTCAGGCAGCTTACAGGTATACAGTCACAGGTAGCTGGCCTGGGTAGTCACCAGAGGATGGAATGTGTCTTTGAGGCCCTCAGTGGTGTTCTTTCAGGATTCTCCCTTTGTCCTTACTTTCTCTCTCTCTGCGCTGCTCCTTACTTCCTCAGCGCAGCCCTGCACAGAGCCTCTTGTCCTACTCCAAGCCCACTGTCTGAATAGAGTTCACCCTTTCCTAAGGCGCTCACGACCCTGGACAAACTCCCTGGTGGGGATGTGCTTTGGACCGGGTCGTGGCTATCTGATTGTCCACGGCCCTCCGGGTTGGTGGCTCAGGGCTGAACTCTCCTGCACTGCACTCGGAGACGGTTCTCCGTTAATGAACTGGGCTGCCCCCAGACTGGTTATCAGGATAGTCTGGCACCAGGTGTTAGCTGACACCCAAGGATCCCCCTTTCTGTCCAGGTTACCTCTCTTTAGGCACCCTCCCTCTGAGACTCTCGCAGGGTCCCTCTTTGTCTCCTGATCCCAGCGTTCTGCCTAAGCTGTCTTTCCAGCTCTTCAAGACCCACCTAAGCTCCTCCCACCGAGGTTGGGTCTCCTAGCCAAGGATTTAACCCCTTAGTCCCCTGATTCTAGGTGTGTGAATGCATGTGATGAGGGCCTCAAGTTAACACTCCAATCCCCTGGTCACAGGGATACTACACACGCTGGTCTGTGTGCAGTACCCCTCCGTGGCGCACAGACCAGTGGGGCGCCACATATAACTGTTTTTTTTTCTTTGAGAAGCTGGGATCTGCAAAGGAAAGTATGATTTGTAAACAGAATGGCACACACATAATTTCAAGGTCTAACATACTGCTTTTTATGAAAGGCAAAGTGGTGTTTGATTTTATCCATGAAAAAGGAAGAAGGCGGCACTCATTGGACCGGTGAAGACAGATTTCTTTATTCCAGTCAGTGGCGGATTATAATAAGGACAATATGGGCGACCGCCCCGGGCCCAGGTCTCTGGGGGGGCCCATTGTAAACTGCCCCCATTATAATCCGCACAATGCAGGGCGAGCAGGCACCGCGGCACTGAATATGAGCATACGGTAGCTGAGGCCGTGGCTGCCCCGCCCCTCCTGTCTCCTGTGCGGAGGACGTAGCAGAGAGACCGCGGGTGCCTGTGCTGGAGCCTGGAGATACATGCGGCAGTACGGCCTGCCGGAGAGGAGCTCAGTCTGCCGACCTGGCCTGCTCTCCTCCTACAGTCATAACCTGGAGGAAGTAGCAGAGAGAACGTGGGTGCATGCTGGACCTGGAGGAGACATACGGCACTGCCTCTCAGCTTGCCTGAGAGGAGCTCAGTCTGCCGACCTGGCCTGCTCTCCTCCCACAGTCATCACCTGCTTCACTCCTTCCTGGGCCTGGCTGAATACAATCAACTACAGCACAGAGGAGGAAGGTGCCTGTGTGTATAGTGTGTGTAATGTGTGCTGTGTGTATAGTGTTTGCAGTGAGTGTGTTGTGTGTATAGTGTGTGTGCTGTGTATAGTGTGTATAATGTTTGCAGTGAGTGTGTGCAGTGTGTATAGTGTGTGCTGTGATGATGTATAGTGTGTGCTGTGTGTGTTATGTGTATACTGTGTGTATAGTGTGTGCAGTGAGTGTGTGCAGTGTGTATAGTGTGTGCAGTGAGTGTGTGCTGTGTGTTGTGTGTATTAGTGTGTGCTGTGTGTATAGTGTGTGCAGTGAGTGTGTGCTGTGTGTGTATAGTGTGTGCAGTGAGTGTGTCCTGTATGTATAGTGTGTGCAGTGTGTACAGTATGTATAGTGTGTGCAGTGAGTGTGTGCTGTGTGTATAGTGTGTGCAGTGAGTGTGTTGTGTGTATAGTGTGTGTATAGGGTGCAGTGAGTGTGTGCTGTGAGTGTGTGTTCTGTGTGTATGGAGTGTGCAGTGAGTGTGTGCAGTATGTATAGTGTGTGCAGTGAGTGTGTGCTGTGTTGTCTGTATAGTGTGTGCTGTGTGTATACTGTGCAGTGAGTGTGTGCTGTGTGTGTATAGTGTGTATACTGTGCAGTGAGTGTGTGCTGTGTGTATGGTGTGTTCAGTGAGTGTGTCTGTATGTTATTGTATAGTGTGTGCTGTGTATGATAGTGTGTGCAGTGTGTGGTTTGTTATAGTTGTGCAGTGTGTGTTTGTATAGTGTATGCTGTGTGTATAGGGTGCAGTGATGTGTGTTGTATAGTGTGTGTTCATGTGTGTTTGGTATAGTTGTTGCTGTGTGTAGTAGTATAGTGTGTGCTGTGTGTATAGTGTGCTGATGTTACTTGTATAGTGTGGTGTGTCGTGTGTATAGTGTGTGCGTGATATGTGTGCTGTGTGTTGTGTGTATAGGTGCTGTGTGTATGTGTGTGCATGTGTGTGTGTGTGTGTCATAAGTGTGTGCGTGTGTGTTTTTATAGTGTGTGCTGTGTAGTTTATAGTGTATGTGCAGTGAAGTGTGTGTGTTGTTGTGTGTATAGTGTGTGTAGTGAGTGTGTGCTGTAGTGTATAGTGTGTGGTGTATAGTGTGTGTGTCAGTATGTATAGTGTGGTGCTGTGTTGTATAGTGTGTGCTGTGTGTATGGCGTGCGTTGATGTGTTGTCTGTTGTATAGTGTGTTGCAGTGATGTTGTGCTGTGTTTGTATAGTGTGTGTATAGTGTGTGCTGTGTGTTTGTTATAGTGTGCTGTGTGTTGAGTGTATGTGTGTGCATGTGTGTGTGTGTATATGTGTGTGCTGTTGTATGTATAGTGTGTGCTGTGTGTGTGTGTGTATATGTGTGGTGCGTTGTAGTGTGTTTGTGTGTATGAGTGTGGTGAGTGTGTGTGTGTTGTATAGTGTGTGCTGTGAGTGTGTGATGTCGTTGTATAGTGTGTGTTGTATGTGTGCAGTGAGTGTGTGCTGTGTGTATAGTGTGTGCAGTGAGTGTGTGGTATGTATAGTGTGTGCATAGTGTGTACAGTTGTATAGTGTGTGCAGTGATGTGTGCTGTGTGTATAGTGTGTGCAGTGAGTGTGTCAGTATGTTATGTATGGTGTGCAGTGAGTGTGTCGTTGTATAGTTGCAGTGATTGTGTGTGTGTGGTGTGCATGAGTGTGTCAGTATGTTGTGTGTGAGTGAGTGTGTGCGTGTGTGTTCGTAGTGTGTGCTGTGGTGTATAGTGTGCAGTAAGTGTTCTGTGTGTATAGTGTGTGTGATGTGTGCTAGTGTGTTATGTGTCTGTGTTGTATAGTTTGTCAGTGAGTGTGTCTGTATTATAGTGTGTGCATGGTGTGTAGTTGTTAGTGTTGCAGTGTGTGTGTGTGTATAGTGTGTGGCGTTGAGTGTGTACTGTGTATAGTGTGTATAGTGTGTGCTTGTTATATGTGTGCGTGATTGTGCTGTGTATAGTGTGTGGTGTTGATGTGTGTTCTGTGTGTGTATGCATAGTGTGTGCAGTGAGTGTGTAAGTATGTATAAGTGTGCAGTGAGTGTGTGCTGTGTGTATAGTGTGTGCAGTGAGTGTGTTGTGTGTATAGTGTGTGTATACGGTGCAATGAGTGTGTGCTGTGTGTGCAGTGAGTGTTGCTGAGTGTATGGTGTGTTCAGTGAGTGTGTGATGTGTGTTTGTATAGTGTGTGCTGTGTGTATACTGTGTATAGTGTGTTTGTATAGTGTGTGCTGTGTGTATAGTGTGTGCTGTGTGCAGTGTGTGTGCTGTGTGTCTGTATAGTGTGTGCTGTGTGTATAGTGTGTGCGCTGTGTTTGTATAGTGTGTGTTTTTTTGTATAGTTGTATGCAGTGAGTGTGTGCTGTGTGTATAGTGTGTGCAGTGAGTGTGTTGTGTGTATAGTGTGTGCTGTGTGTATACTGTGCAGTGAGTGTGTGCTGTGTGTATAGTGTGTATATTGTGCAGTGAGTGTGTGCTGTGTGTATGGTGTGTGCTGTGTGTTGTGTGTATAGTGTGTGCTATGTGTATACTGTGCAGTGAGTGTGTGCTGTGTGTGTATAGTGTGTATACTGTGCAGTGAGTGTGTGCTGTGTGTGTATACTGTGCAGTGAGTGTGTGCTGTGTGTATGGTGTGTTCAGTGAGTGTGTGCTGTGTGTTTGTATAGTGTGTGCTGTGTATATAGTGTGTGCTGTGTGCTTGTATAGTGTGTGCTGTGTGTTTGTATAGTGTGTGCTGTGTGTATAGCGTGTGCTGTCTGTTGTTTGTATAGTGTGTGCTGTGTGTTGTTTGTATAGTGTGTGCTGTGATGTGTGTATAGTGTGTGCTGTGTATACTGTGTGCAGTGAGTGTGTGTTGTATGTATAGTGTGTGCTGTGTGTATACTGTGCAGTGAGTTTGTGTTGTGTGTATAGTGTGTGCTGTGTGTATACTGTGTGCTGTGTGTATAGTGTGTTTGTGTGTATAGTGTGTGCTGTGTGTATACTGTGTGTATAGTGTGTGCTGTGTGTATACTGTGTGCAGTGAGTGTGTGCTGTGTGTATAGTGTGTGGTGCAGTGAGTGTTAATCTCGTTGCTGCGCTTCAGGGGTAAAAGACAAAAGCATTTGTATTAATGTGGGGTCACTTGGTCAGGGTATGGGAGACAGTGGTGGACTCTCTACATGGTGCAAATGATCATAAATGCTGTTGCTGCACACACTGCCCCTCCATCTTGGATAGTCACATGTGAAATGCCCCTGTATGCTGTGTGTGCCCCTTTAGCTGGATAATTTGCTTGAATCATGTATCAGTATGCAATGGACCACAGCATGCACAGCTATTTCACAAGTGACTATCCAAGATGGAGGGGCAGTGGGGCACAGTGTGCAGCAGCAGCATTTATACGGGCCATGTAGTTTCAGACCACACCTAATTTTATCCACAACTGTAATGGCCACTTTACACGTCCCAACATCGTTTCGATATTGTATCCAACGGCTCGGGAGCGCGCACTTTTTTGGCAGAAATCCCAGATCGCATAGGAGCTGTCACACAGGGAGATATCGGCAGGCAACACAACTGCGATGTCTACGCCCCCTTGTACGCGCGAACCAGGAACGACCATTTAACATGGGAGAGAATAGGGAAGTTGCTCTACAAGTCGGTGTTGGGCTGTCACACAGCAAGATCCGGCCACATCGTCCATCCAATATCGGGCAGTTGGAGAGCCTGCACAATTCTTCCCCGATATCATTTTGGCATCATTCTTGCGTCGCATTGGTCATTTACACCACACAACGCACGAACGATATCGGCGCCAACACACGAACCACGTGACTCTTTATCGAAGTTGGACGACGATATCGGGACGTGTAAAGTGGCCATAAAGCTTTGTGCCCAGAGTGTGTTTGTACTCCATTTAGGAGATACATTTTTGGTGCATTTTTTGCAGCTGAAATGGATTCCTTTTTTTTTTTGAGCAAAAAAGCATCACATTCACATCATCTGTTTGTGTTACTTTTTGCTGCACACACTGAGTATTTGGTGAGGTTTTACCTCAGTATCTGTAAGGCCTCGTGCACACACTGAGTATTTGGTGAGTTTATACCTCAGTATCTGTAAGGCCTCGTGCACACGCTGAGTATTTGGTGAGTTTTTACCTCAGTATCTGTAAGGCCTCGTGCACACACTGAGTATTTGGTGAGGTTTTACCTCAGTATCTGTAAGGCCTCGTGCACACGCTGAGTATTTGGTGAGTTTTTACCTCAGTATCTGTAAGGCCTCGTGCACACGCTGAGTATTTGGTGTTTTTTACCTCAGTATTTATAAGGCCTCGTGCACATGCTGAGTATTTGGTGAGTTTTTACCTCAGTATCTGTAAGGCCTTGTGCACACGCTGAGTATTTGGTGTTTTTTACCTCAGTATTTGTAAGGCCTCGTGCACACGCTGAGTATTTGGTGAGTTGTTACCTCAGTATATGTAAGGTCTCGTGCACACGCTGAGTATTTGGTCAGTTGTTACCTCAGTATCTGTAAGGCCTCGTGCACACACTGAGTATTTGGTGAGTTGTTACCTCAGTATCTGTAAGGTCTCGTGCACACGCTGAGTATTTGGTGAGGTTTTACCTCAGTATCAGTAACGCCTCGTGCACACGCTGAGTATTTGGTGAGTTTTTACCTCAGTATCTGTAAGGCCTCGTGCACACGCTGACTATTTGGTGAGTTGTTACCTCAGTATCTGTAAGGTCTCGTGCACACGCTGAGTATTTGGTGAGGTTTTACCTCAGTATCTGTAAGGCTTAGTGCACACGCCGAGTATTTGCTGAGTTTTACTTCAGTATCTGTAAGGCCTTGTTCACACGCTGAGTATTTGGTGAGTTTTACTTCAGTATTTGTAAGGGTGCATCCTCACGATCAGGATACGCAGCGTTTTGGACTTAGTATCTTTGCGTTGCGTCCAAAACGCTGCGTAGTACAGTATAAGCATAGGGGATGGGATTTCAAGAAATCCCATCCTCACTATGCGTAACCCGCCTGCAGCGTCTTTGGAGCTGCGGTGCGGGTTGCCGGCATTCTGTTCCTCCGCAGCATGTTTATTTCATGCTGTGGAGTCGGAAGCGCTGCCATCGGGTGACTGCAGGGAGAAGCCGTCCCGCACCCACCGCACACGGTGAGTACAGGGCAGCTGCGGTCTCCCTGCGGGTATCGGCGGCTTCACTCAGGTCCGGAGGAGCTGCATCCAATACGCAGCTCCTCCGGACCGTGAGTACATACCCTAAGGCCTCGTTCACACGCTGAGTATTTGGTGAGGTTTTAACTCAGAATTTATAAGGCCTCGTGCAGATGTTCAGTATTTGATGTTGTTTACCTCAGTGCTGTAATTGTTTAAGTTCACACAGGGCATTTTTAATTGGATTTATGCAAATCCATGCTAATAAACTTTTTTACAGCACCAGCAAAACCTATAAGATTCCAGAAATCTCCTTCACACGCACCTGCTGTTTTTTCTTGATTTAAATGGAACAGCTTCATTTCTGCTGCGTTTTTAAAAGAGGCAGCATGTTAATTATTTCAGCATTTTCGCTTTATTTTCTTCAACCATTTGAAGCAATAAAGACTAAAAAAAAAGTGCTCGGCAACATTTCTGGTTAGGTTTTGGTGCATTTTTGTGGCAAAAACGCAGCTTTTTTTATTGCTTTTTTTGCCTTTTTTTTTTAACTGAAGGGTAGATTTACTACATCAATGGATGTTTTGCAGGTTATGGTTTCCCTTGACAACTATTTTTCCAAAATAATCTGTTTCGGGTATATGATAATGACACCGTCGCATGGGGGGCACACAGAGTCTGAACAGCCCCGGGCCCTGGCTATCCTTAATCCGCCCCTGATTCCAGTCACAGTTTTACATCAGCTAGAGGGTGCGGGGAGGGAGGTGCCGGGACCTCCCTCCCCGCACCCTCTACCTGATGTAAAACTGTGACTGGAATAAAGAAATCTGTCTTCACCGGTCCAATGAATGCCGCCTTCTTCCTTTTTCATGGATAAAATTGACTGTTTCTAACGGCTGAGCAACGCTGGACCTGGTTCTGTGCCACAATCTCAATTGCAGTAATATAAGGTCAGTGCCCGGTTTTCTTTCTACATGCAAAATTTGATGTTTGATTTTAACTTAACAACAGCAGGCGTAGAAATGAGGCCTAAGAAGTGGAAGAATGATTTCAATTAGGTTTCAGCCACAATAAAAAAAAAAGAGAATTTTGTTTACGTACCGTAAATTCTTTTTTCTTTAATCATCAATGGGAGACCCAGACAATGGGGTTTAGGGCACTGCCCTCCGGAGGTCACACTAGGTACTACAAGTTTGTAGACACCGCCTCCTCCGCTTATAAACCCCTACCGCAGGGAACATCCTCAGTTTGGTCCATAAGCTGCGAGGAGGAAATAAACCACACCCGAAACATCGGGACGAATGCCGTGCACAGACGGTTCAACAACCCGGCAAACACTGTCTCAACAGAGAACAGAACAAATGCAAAACATGCAACGGAACAACTGGGTGGGTGCTGGGTCTCCCATTGATGATTAAAGAAAAAAGAATTTACGGTACGTAAACAAAATTCTCTTTTTTCTGGTCATCATAATGGGAGACCCAGACAATGGGGATGTCCTAAAGCAATACCCCAGGGCGGGAAGAGTTCCTCAACAAGACGGATAACACATGGTTCCCTTTAAAGGTGGGCAACCGCCGCCTGGAGAACCCGCCTGCCCAAACTTGCATCCGCAGAGGCATGGGCATGCACCATATAGTGCTTAGAGAAAGTGTGCAGGCTAGACCAAGTGGCCGCCTGACACACCTGTAGAGCAGACGCTCGATGTCGCAAGGCCCAGGAGGCACCTACAGCTCTGGTAGAGTGAGCCTTCAATCCCACCGGGAGAGGCAAACCAGAAGCCCGGTAAGCTTCTTGAATGGAAGCCTTAATCCATCTGGCCAATGTCGACTTTGATGCCGCGGACCCCTTACAGCGACCTGTCGTAAGAACAAATAAGGAATCCGAACTCCTAAAGGAGGCGGTCCTGGACACATAAATGCGTACCGCTCTCACGAGATCCAGAGTATGGAGGTCGCGTTCAACCTGATGAACGGGAGCAGGGCAAAATGATGGGAGAACAATCTCCTGGTTCAGGTGAAAAGTTGAAACCACCTTAGGCAAGAATTCTGGCCGAGGACGCAACACCACCTTGTCTTGGTGAACCACCAGAAAGGGCGACTTGCACGAAAGTGCAGCCAATTCTGAGACCCTTCTCAGAGACGTGATTGCCACCAGAAAGGCCACTTTCTGAGACAGGCGAGATAGAGAAACATCTCTCAGCGGCTCAAACGGTGGTCTCTGTAAAGCCGCCAGGACCATGTTGAGGTCCCAAGGGTCCAGAGGTCTCTTGTAGGGCGGAACCATCCATGACACCCCCTGCAGAAATTGACGGACCTTCGGGAGGAGCGCCAATCGCCTGTCAAACAGCACTGAAAGTGCTGAGACTTGACCTTTCAAGGAGCCAAGGGATAATCCTAATTCCAAACCCGACTGTAGGAAAGCCAACAACGTCGGGATGGACAAGGGCCACGGAGACCGTCCACCAGAGGCACACCAAGTAAAAAAGATTTTCCACGTCCTGTGGTACATCTTCCTTGAGACTGGCTTCCTAGCCCGATTCATAGTGGCAACCACCGTAGGGGAAAAACCCCTGGATGTCAGCAGCCAGGCCTCAAGAGCCATGCAGTCAATCTGAGGGCCTTGGAATTGAGGTGGAAGAATGGGCCTTGCGCGAGTAAATCTGCGCGGTCTGGAAGAGCCCACCTGTGTCCGCCTGACAGTTGCCACAGGTCCGGATACCAGGACCTCCTGGGCCAATCTGGAGCCACTAGAATGGCGACCCTGCACTCTGACCTGATTTTCCACAGCACCCTGGGAATCAGAGCCAGAGGCGGGAACACATACGGCAGATGAAATCTGGACCAAGTCAGGACCAGAGCATCCGCTCCCAGAGATTGGGGATCCCATGACCTCGCCATGTATTGCGGCACCTGATGATTCAGCCGTGAGGCCATCAGATCCACGTCCGGAGTGCCCCATCTGCTGCAGATGTCCTGGAAGACGTCTGGATGAAGAGACCACTCTCCGGCGTCCATCCCCTGCCGGCTCAGATAGTCGGCCTCCCAGTTTTCGACCCCTGGGATGTGAACTGCGGAGATCAGGCAGTTGTTGTCCTCCGCCCAGGATAGGATGCGGTGGACTTCGGCCAGAGCCTCTGCACTCCTGGTTCCTCCTTGATGATTTATATAAGCGACGGCCGTCGCATTGTCGGACTGAACCCGAATGGGTTGTCCTGAGAGGAATCTCTGAAATGCCAGGAGTGCCAGATAGACCGCCTTGATCTCCAGCACGTTGATCTGCAACGCCGACTCCGACCGAGTCCAGAGGCCTTGGGCCCTGTGGTGTAAGAACACCGCTCCCCAGCCCTTCAGACTGGCGTCGGTGGTCACCACTAACCATGACGGTTTGATGAAGGACCGGCCCCGAGACAAGTGGTGTGGCTGTAACCACCACAGCAGGGAATCTCTGGTCGGTTGGGAAAGGGTCACCAGCCGATTCAGAGAAATCGACCTTTTGTCCCACCTGCGGAGGATCTCCAGCTGGAGAGGACGGAGGCGAAATTGTGCAAAAGGCACCGCCTCTATTGCTGCCACCATGCGCCCCACCAGCATCATCAACACCCGTAGGGATGATTGTGGTGACAGGAGTACTGCTTGCACTCCTGATTGGATCGCCATCTGTTTGACTCGTGGCAGAGACACCAGGGCTGAGGCTGTGTTGAAGTCCATGCCCAAATATGTCAAAGACTGGGTCGGAACTAGCGTTGACTTCTGAATATTGAGGAGCCAACCGAACTGTTCCAGAGACCGCATGGTCACATCCAGGCTCTCTTGACAAAGGTGTTCTGATGGCGCCCTGACCAGTAGGTCGTCTAAATAGGGAATGACGGCATGTCCCTGCACGTGCAGGAGAGCCATCATAGAGGCCATCACCTTTGTGAACACCCGCGGTGCCGAGGCCAACCCGAACGGCAGCGCCACAAATTGGAAGTGTTCTTCCCCCACTGCGAATCTCAGCCAGCGCTGATGAGCTGGTGCAATGGGCACGTGAAGGTAAGCGTCTCTGATATCTATGGACGCCAGGAAGTCTCCCTGTGATACAGCCGCGATCACGGAGCGCAGTGATTCCATGCGGAACTTCCGAACCAACACGTGATGGTTGAACAACTTCAGGTCCAGCACCGGGCGGAAGGATCCGTCCTTCTTCGGGACGATAAAGAGGTTGGAGTAAAAACCCCTGAACCTCTCTCCGGAAGGCACCGGTATCACCACTCCGTCTCTGCGGAGACCCTCCAACACCAGGTAAAAAGCCTGAGCCTTTTCTGGCGATGGGACCGACCGATGGAATCGGGATATCGGTTTTGACGTCAGCTCCATCCTGTAACCTCGCGAGACCACGTCTCGAACCCACTGATCTTGAACGTGAAGTAGCCATTTGTCCTGAAAGCGAGACAAGCGGCCCCCCACCTGTGGGGAGGTAGGAAGGGAGAGCGAGTCATGCAGAGGCGGGTTTGGGGGTGGCAGCTGCCGCCCCCGCCGGCTTCTTTGGACGACTCTTAGAGCTCCACTGAGAGGCGGGCTTTCCCCCTCGGTCCGTGCGAGCGGACGGTGCTGATGACTGTGAGCTGGAACGAAAGGACCACTGTTTTGGGTTCCTTTTAACGGTATACCGTGGCTTAGGCTTATTCTGCGGTATCTTAGACTCAGCAGAATCCTTTATCAGCTTGTCCAGTTCGGTGCCAAAAAGCCTGTCACCAGCGAACGGAAGATTCTGCAAAATCTTCTTGGATGTGGTATCTGAGTCCCAAAGACGCAGCCACAACAATCTGCGGATCGCTATAGCATTGGCCGAAGCCACAGCTGAGCGAGTGGCAGTTTCCAGAGTCGCCGTCCTGGCGTAGTCCGCATAGGCCCTTGCCCTCTCGGTAAGTGCCAGGACCTCTGGACTGGATCTTGCCAGGTCAGAGATACCATCCAAGCACGTAGTAATCGCTTGCAAGGTCCAGACCGTGGCAAAATTAGGGGCAAAGGAAGACCCCACAGCCTCATAGGAAGACTTGGCGAGTTGCTCAACCTGTCTATCCGTCGCATCCTTCAGCGAGGAGCTGTCAGAGGCAGAGAAAAGGGAGCGTGCAGCAATCCTGGTCATGGAAGCGTCCACCTTCGGGGACTGCGACCACTCCTGAAGCACCTCCTGGGGGAAGGGGAAGCGATTGTCCTTGGGTTTACGGACATAACGCCGCCCAGGATGTAACCTGGGGGCTCTAACCACCCTTCCAAAATTCGTGTGGTCCATGAAGGAGCCACTTGGTCTAGCCTCTGGCCGCAGCCATTGATAGACCTCCTTCGGGTGCACCGTCACCTCCTCAGGGGGTGTCACGAGACGTAAAGTCTCGTTGATAGAGGACACCAGATCCTCCACCCCGTCTGGTGGTTCAGATACAGACACAGACCCGAAATTTGACCCCCCATCATCGTCCTCACCATCAGAGGAACGCTCCTCCTCAGAGAGAGCCTGGAGCTCGGGTGACTCCTCACGACGAGCCCGCTTAAGGGGTCTCACAGCAGAAGAGGGAGACACCCGGGGGTAACTGGACGGAGTAGCTGGGCTATCCAGCCTCCTATTAAGTGCCTCCAGGGATTGCGACATGGAGGACAGCTGGGACAACAGAGATTCATTGATCTTATTCTGAGTCTCCCATGGCCCTGAGATCACCTGAACCTCAGGGTATAGCACCGGAGCTGCTGACTCAGCAGTGTCAGTCCGGGCCTCCGGGCGTCCGCAGTTATTGCAGGACCCCTCCACCAGTGTTCCATTGCATGTAGCACAGGTAATGGTGGTCTCTGCCGCCCTAGCAGCACGCTTCCTAGCTGAGGACATCGCCACAGTAGGGGAAAATAAGCCAAATTGCAGACCAAAAAACCGGGAGTCCCGGTGGCTTACCGACCGCAGTAAAGCGGTATGAGGAAGCGGTGTGTGTGTGTGACCTCCGCGACGGTTTCCGGTCTCCCCTGGAGTGCAGGCGCACGCTGCATACAGATCCCAGCCGGGAAGTGAGGGTAAAGATGGCCGCCGACAGTGAAACTGTGGGCGGCGCCGAAAACACGCGGGAAACACACACACACGCCCATCGATGACGTCACCGCACGGGCTGCTTCCCATCCTCCAAGCAGCCTCAGCATGAAGGTGCCGGAGCCCGCAGCGCGGGAATAGTGTAAAATACTATACACAGACTGCATGCACAAACAAACATCCGCAGCCTACAGCCTCAGCCCCTGCGACACACAGGGCGGTCAGCCAGGGTGACCCCAGCACAGGGTACACCCGCAGATCCGCGGACCCGAGGGTAACGCGCGGTCTGAGTGTCAGGCCACATAAAGTGACAGACACTACCCCCAGGCACACAGGAGACACCGAGTGCCTCAGTGCCGGTCCGGTCTGTAAGCACCATTTAGGGAGGCCTCGGACGGGGGTTCAGCACCAGTCCGGAGTGTAAGCACCATTTAGGGAGGCCTCGGACTGGGCTGGCTCCAGTCCGGTCTGTAAGCACCATGTAGGGAGGCCTCGGACGGAGCGGAGCTGTGCAAGGCTCCCATCTCCCACTCTCCAGATGCCCCCGGAGAGGGATGGAGAGGAGTGCGACAGCGTACCGGGAGGACACAAAGTGTCCAGGCCCAAGGCCCTCCGGTACCTCCACCTGCGTGTTCCACAAGGGTGAGCGGGGAGGCTGTCGCAGGTCCCGACCGGAACCATTTTACCTTGTCTTCAGACGCCATCACGTAAGCTGTGAGAATGCAGTGAAGTGCAAGCAAAGCGTGATCCTCCGAGCACACTAAGTTTAAAACTGAGGATGTTCCCTGCGGTAGGGGTTTATAAGCGGAGGAGGCGGTGTCTACAAACTTGTAGTACCTAGTGTGACCTCCGGAGGGCAGTGCCCTAAACCCCATTGTCTGGGTCTCCCATTATGATGACCAGAAAAACAAAAAAAAAACAAAACCTGGTATACATTTAAAAAAAAATGTAGTTGAGGAGACCTTGGCACTGGTGCTCAGGACCTAGTTTCCACTGTAGTGTGTTTCCTTTTTCCATAGGAAAAAAAAAAAAAAAAAAAAAAAAAAGGACATTTTAAATTTAATGTACACTTGAAAAAAAAACACCTGGCTGTGGGAAACTGTCTGTGATGTGTGCTGGTGTCTTCTTAATTTTAGCACTTGGTGGGCTCGTGTTTCCCATGGCAGGCAGAAAATATTTAAAAACCGCAAGGATACAAACAAAAATATCCCAAAGAAAAAAAAAATTAGACCATTGGCATATTTGAAATAAAAAATAATTACTTTAGCATAAATTAAATTTCATCAACAGCACATGACATATGATGATGACACAGCAAACATAAGATTAATGTTGCATTATGAAGTATAGACTCACACTTTCCGAAAATGTGACACTTTCATTGTCAGATGTGACCTGCAATGTGTTAACAAAGGGAGACAACAATATTGAAAAGGTTAAAAATAAACAGTTTGCAACCAACAAAAAAATTTGGATCAAACCACCCACAACATGAGGTGATATGGGGCATCACTGTGTGAATACGGCTCATAATCACCAAGATCACTCATGTAAGCATAAACACATGGAATGAAGCAAAAAAATGCAAATTAAACAAGGTCACAACATTATTCCAAAACAAGTTAGGCTGGCCTCACACCACGACCCAGTTCGGTCCGAAGCTGTCTGGTGTAAACCAGACAGCTCCGGACCGGTTTTTGGCCCCATAGTAGCCTATGGGGCCGGATGGCAGCCATCTGGTTTCCATCTGTCCAGTGGAATCCAGGAGAAATATGATTTTTCTCACCGTACACAAAAACGTTGCTTGCAACATTTTTGTGTCCGGAGAGAAAAATCTCCCCAAAATGCCGTATCCTGGATTCGCCCGGATTCTCCCGGATCCGGGGCAATCCAGCGCTCCCTTGCATGGGAGCCTATGGGGCCGGATTGCCCCAGTCCGGGAGGATCCGGGAACCGGATACCGGCGGCTGCACGCCGCTGTTGTTTCAGGACCACGGCTAGCTCCCCACAAGCCGCGGTCCTGATTCATTAGCAGCTGCAGCTGCGTCCGGCTGCACACAGGACCGGAGGGCACATTTGGACCTCCGGTTCTGTGTGCTGATCCGGACCGGGGCTGTCAGGTTCATGCCTGACAGCTTTGGACTGGACTGTGCCGTGGTGTGAAGCCAGCCTTACAATAGCAGAACAAATATTGTTCTACTTACAGCAACAGGCATACAGTATCGACCACAGGAGCCGTGCTGAGAATCTGCACCCTGATTACAGAAGTCTTTGCAGCCTCCAATGTGATTACACATCATGTTCATCACATATGCTCAATTAACCAATTAAAAAACGCATAGAAACGCAACTCAAAGACGGAAGTAAAAAATGGAGCGAAAACAAACAAAGAAAACACATTGCGTTTTTCATAGACATCAATGTAGAAAAACACAATGCCTTTCCAGTCCGTTAGGCACAGCAGACCACTGAAAGTTGTGGTATGGAAAACGGTTTTAAAAACGCAAATGGTTTTAAGACGCAAAAACATTTGCGTTTGCATCCAGTTTTATAGTGGTGATCTATGGGCCCATAAACGCATTGCGCTATAATTGCAACTGCAGATGTGAAAAGGCCATTACACCTCTCAACAGGAATTTTGGACCACTCTTCTTTTACAAACTGTTTCAGGTTTCTCATATCTAAAGGATGCCTTCTCCCAACAGCAATTGTAAGATTTCTAAATAGGTGTTCAGTGGAATTCAGATCTTTCCAGTGCTTTGAAGGAACATGGAGGAAGGGATTCATGGAAGTATGCTCCAGCTTGTCGTCGGAAGAACAAGAAGGCCATGAAAAACTATTGATTCAGCAATCCCGATATAAAACTTGATATTTAATTCATCTGTTCACAAGATGCTTTCCCAGAAGGATTTTGGCTTACTCACGTAAATTTTAGCAAACTACAGTCTAGCTTTTTATGTCTCTGAGTCAGCAGTAATTCCTCCTGCGTGTTCTACCATAGCATTTCATTTCACTCAAACGCCGATTGACAGTTCGCACTGACACTGTGTTAAATACCGTCATATGTGCGTAATTATCATCATGTGCGTATTATTGAGAAGATGTATATAAAAAAAATCTTGTCGGTTTTATTGGTCTAAATCAGTGGTCCCCAAAAGTTTTTGCACCGGGAACTGTCTCTATGCAAGACCACTTTTCCGGGGCCCGGCAGGGCGGGGTTGCACAGGGGTGGGGCTTTGATCATATGGGCAGGGCTATGGAGAAGGGGTGGAGTTTAGTACCCTGTTTCCCAGAAAGATGTGCTACGTCTTATTTTCAGGGGATGTCTTATTTCTCCATCCTCTTGCAGCCCCCAATATGGTATCCCTATTAGCCCCTTGCAGCCCACAATATCCCCTTGCAGCAGTCCCCAATAACAACATCATCTTCTTGCAGCAGTTTCCAATAACCCCATCATCTCCTTGCAGCAGTCCCCAATAACCCCATCATGCCCTTGCAGCAGTCCCCAATAACCTCATCATCCCCTTCAGGAGTCTCCAATAACCCCATCATCCTCTTGCAGCAGTTCCCAATAATCCCCATCATCCCCTTTAAGCCTTCCCCATAACCCCCATAATCCCCTTGCAGCAGTCCACAATAACCCCATCATCCCCTTGCAGCCCCCCAATAACCCAATCGTCTCCTTGCAGCCCCCCAATAACCCCATCATCCCCTTGACGCCCCCCAATAACACCATATCCTCTTGCAGCCCCCCAATAACCCCATCATCCTCTTGCAGACCCCTAATAAAACACACACATACATACTAAAGATGAGCGAGCAGTAAAATGCTCGGGTGCTCAATGCTCAGGTCGAGCATATCGAGATGCTCGGTGCTTGACCCGAGCACTGAGCCCAATGTTATGGGAAAACCTGAGCATTTTGCCAGGGGCACCCCCGGTGCACTACCGAAAGCATAAATGTCACTTAGGAGTCACAACTCAGGGAACGGGTACTCGGATCTCGGGCGTACTGTTGCGGGAATGCTGTGGTGGTCGGTGCCCAAGTCTGTGCCCTTGAGCGGTCATATAAAAAGGGGATAAAAATAATAAAAACAGTATCCGAGACGTCACCTGTAGGTCCGGTGATGGCACCGGCGCTGCTGAGACCTGCGGGGGATGGGTAGCAGCAAGGTGTAGTAGCCTTCTACAGGTAGGGGGGTTTACCCCGGGGTATTGGAATATGAATGAGGAATAGGGCAGCGTAGTCATTGTGGTGTAGGGCTGGAATAAGGGACACACACACAAAAGCCTCTTTCTGTACCTTTACTGATGAAAACCGGTACACATCCAGGGATGAAGGGTGCACTCTGGGACTTCCACTTTGAGTGAGGTGTAAGCCTCCCTTTGTCCTTTGCTTTGTCCTGCAGCCAGGCTAGCTTGTAACCAGTCCTGACCTCCTGTGTCTCCTGTGTTTGCTGCACTGAGGGCTCTCCCTCTGTGCTACTGCTATCACTCCTGCTGGTCCCTGGTTCTCAAATGTGGGTGCTGATGGTGTCTGAGGAAGCTAAACCTCCACGGTGTTCTGGATTTTCTACAGGGATGGTTCTCTCTCCTTGTGTGCAGACTCGGTCTCCAGTGACCGGGGTTCTGGTGGGATGAGCCGGGATGGCTTCTCTGCCCTTGTCTGGAGTGTTCCTCGCCTCTGCCTTCGTCCTCGCTCTCTGGACCTCACACTGGCCCTGGTGTGCACTGGTGTCGGGCCCAGCACGGCTCCGGTAACCAGTTTCAACTCGCTAAGCACTGTGCTGACCTTCACAGTTCTGTAGTGACTGCACACTCTGGCTAATTTCCCCCCCAGCACATGTATTTATAAGGGATCTGGCTTAAGGGCAGCCAATTGAGCTCCCCCCACAGGCCTGGGGTGGAAAGTGTTGGTGTATGTGTGTGTCTCAGCTGTGGAAATCCCATTGTGAACCGGGGATTCTGTGGCTTACCTGCATAGGGCGCCACATTCCCCCCTAGTTACCTTCAGTACTCCCGGACTGAGCAAAGTTTTTGTTACATAACACATACAGTTGTGGCCAAAAGTATTAACACCCCTGCAATTCTGTCAGATAATACTCAGTTTCTTCCTGAAAATTATTGCAATCACAAATTCTTTGGTATTATTATCTTCATTTAATTTGTCTTCAATGAAAAAACACAAAAAGAATTGTCCTAAAGCCAAATTGGATATAATTCCACACCAAACATAAAAAAGGGGGTGGACAAAAGTATTGGCACTGTTAGAAAAATCATGTGATGCTTCTCTAATTTGTGTAATTAACAGCACCTGTAACTTACCTGTGGCACCTAACAGGTGTTGGCAATAACTAAATCACATTGCAACCAGTTGACATGGATTAAAGTTGACTCAACCTCTGTCCTGTGTTATTGTGTGTACCACATTGAGCATGTAGAAAAGAAAGAAGACCAAAGAACTGTCTGAGGGACTTGAGAAACCAAATTGTGAGGAAGCATTAGCAATCTCAAGGCTACAAGTCCATCTCCAAAGACCTGAATGTTCCTGTGTCTACCGTGCACAGTGTCATCAAGACGTTTAAAGCCCATGGCACTGCGGCTAACCTTGCCAGATGTGGACGGAAAAGAAAAATTGACGAGAGATTTCAATGCAAGATTGTGCGGTTGGTGGATAAAGAACCTAGACTAACATCCAAACAAGTTGTTTTTCTTTTCAATTATCTTTTTATTAAGATGTTGCATGTATTATAAACAGTAGGTTAACAACTCATTCAAGGTTGAACATCACAGAAAGTGAAAAATAACATTAGTTAGAAGTAGAAATAGTTATGCTGCCAGGAAATAAGACATGTAGATCATCTCTGTTTAAATCCGGTATTATGGAATGTGTCCAGTTATAAGTTAATGACCTCTCTCAACTTGGTAGTACAATGGGAGGAGAGATGAGAGATTGACGGCATCTATAAAGTCTCATTGAGGTCGGAGTGCTCTCAAAATAATTAAAGTCTCATAGTTATCTGATCTATCAGGGTATATTTCTTGGCTACAGATTGACTCTTAATTTGTAAGAAAATATAACTATTCAATGCAAATTTTTGAACCGAGAGAGTTAAAGGAAAGAGAAAGAAAGACAGAGAGGGAGTCTAGAGGTTAGAAAGAGTAGAAAGAAGAAGGATGAAGGAATAGGGAAGTAGGGGGGGCTCGGAGAAGGGGCGTGTTTGAACCGGGTATTCATCAGGTCGGTTGCGTCGAGGGCTGGCCTAGTCGTCAGAGCATTTGGGTAATAACCGTTGGTCGTTTCACTTTCCCTAAAGTTAATGCAAGAGGACAAAGTACCTCTGAATGATTTTTGAGTGTGTGATACAGTTGCCACTGCCAATGCTACTCTGTATAAGGAATCCGTCTTTTCAAATAGCTGCTGAATGGTGGGTATGTCTGGTGTGCCCCAATGTGTTGGAATCATTAATTTTGCTGCCGTCAGGCAGTTAAGTGCTAGTCTCGATATATTTTTATCATTCGGCCAAAGAGGGAAGTTCAACAGTGCAGTTTCCACTGTGAGCCGAGGAGATCTTTTCATTACTCTTTTTATAAATTCGCTCACTTGCCACCAGAAGGCTTCGATCTTAGGACATGTCCACCAGATGTGTAAATAGTCTCCTCCGGTGTCTCCACATCTCCAGCATTCTGTGGAGCTCCCTCTCTGCCAATGATAGGCACTTTGTGGCGTGTGGTACCAGCGTGTAACTACTTTGTAAGAGTTCTCCTGGGCCTTCACACATTGCGAGGGGCCATGGGAACAATTATAGATATGTTTCAGTTGAGCTGGGGACAGCTTGTAACCCAAGTCTGTCTCCCAGTGTGCAATGTAACTACTTTTTAAACAGCATTCGCTTGTCAGTATCATTTGGTAAAGGGTAGAGAGAATTTTCTTAGGTCTGGTGGTGGTGGCACATAATTTCTCAAATGGAGTCATCGGCGTGTGAGGTCAGCTGCTCTCAAGAGTGGGGTCAACTTGTCACGGAGACAGTGGAATTGCAGAAAAGTTAAACTCTGAGAACCCGTCATCTCATGAAGTTCATTCAAGCCTGGTAAAGAACCATCCACCAGGAGTTTGTCAATGGTCATTTCTGACCAGTTGTGTGGCATCACCACTGCGCCGGATAGAATCCCTAAGGAAGAAGCTACCAAGTCCGCAAGAGTTATCAGGGAGTAGGGTGTATATTGTGAATCATATGTGGTGTTAATCCTCGGTCATAGGTGAGGAAGAGGGACTTGAGTGGCAGCGGGGACAATGCTTTTTCCGCTGTAATCCATTGTTTATTTCTTGATTTTCTAAGAATGTCCACCACTCTTGAAATCATCGAAGCATAGTAATACCTCCGTATGTCAGGTGCCCCCATTCCTCCCCTGTCCTTAGGCAACGATAGAGTTCTGTACGAAATTCTAGGAGTTTTTTGGTGCCAAATGTATTTGCTAATCATAGAATTGACTTTGTTAAGATATGTCATTGGTATCACTATAGGAAGCATGTTAAACATGTTAAACATGTACGTGAATCTAGGTAGTATTAAACTCTTCAACAAGTTCTTTCTCCCCATCCTGGAGAGGCAATTGTCCCTCCAGAATTTCATAGTTTTCTTAACGTCCTCAAGCAACGGCAAAATATTCCAACGAAAAAGATCGTTGTTCTTCCTTCCCAATTTAACGCCTAGATAGCGGATGTATTGTGTAGGCCACGCAAAGGGGTAAACGTTTTGAGTCTAGTTTGCGTCGTATGGGGTACGTTAATCGTGCCGGAGCTCACATCAAACAGCCCTTACCGGCCCATGACGTTGTACAACGTCATAGGTCGGAAAGGGGTTAATATCATTAGTCTTCGTCTATAGACCAAAGGGACTTTTGGGGCCCTCTAGGTCCAGGGTCTGTGTGCGTTTGTACCCTTGTACACATATTGTAGTTACGCCCCCGGGTACACGGATTCTGTGAGGTGCCCATTTATTACCCTGACCAGGGTATTTACATCCAGAGTTAAGGCAGAGAACTGAAACCCAACTATGATCATAGAGGGCCATACATATTACATAACTGGTTCAGATAACAGCTATCTATTCCGATTTCACAATACACATGCTGCTCATGGTCATTTTAATACTCCAGAATATCAAATTATTTCAATCCTTTCTTGCAGTGAGGAATCATTCAATTTGGGGCAATGAGGAATCTTTACAATTATTTTTCTGTTTGTTTCAAAAGTGTCATGGAAGAGCCCTGACTCCCTCCTTATATCAGACATTTATGACCAAATAACTCTGGTAGCTACAATGACATGCAAAATGTTTGTCACCCCTGGTCAAAATTACTGTTATTGCGAACAATTAAGCAAATTGAATATGAATGATCTAGGCACTAACCATGCTGGGTGCCCAAACGTTTGTATTGGCATATTTTCCTTTTTGTATTTTGTTAAGGTGAAGATTTTCTTTATCTTTTTGCCTAAAATACAAAGGAAATCTGTCATCTTTAACTTTCTGCCTTTTAGAGATCATTTCGTCTTCAATCTGCTTAGATGTTTACAATAAAAGTAATTTTGATCAAAATTAATAATATAGCTTCACCAACATCTGTCACTGGCCGCGCACATCTATATTTTCATATCATATAAACGTTTTCTTCTGAATCCAGCAATGTTGTTTTAACTTCCCCGCACCACTTTATTCCTGAGATATACAGGTATATCGCAATGAATTTGAATATCATCAAAAAGTTATTTCAGTCATTCAATACAAAAATTGAAACTCATATTATAGAGTCATTACGCACAGAGGGATCTATTTCATGTGTTTATTTCCGTTAATATTGATGATTATGGCTTACAGCCAATGAAAACCCAAAAGATCATTATCTCAGAAAATTAAAGTAGGGACGATGAAGGGTTAAAAACTGAGCTGCCGTATTCCATGAAAAATCAAAGGGTGAATATAATATTGATTTATTAGTCAACGTGTTTCAAGGCTCCCTGAATCGCCCTGAAACATAGCAATATGATATTGATTTTTGGTGACATTCTAATTCATTGAGATGCAGTAGTATATACAGTGCCTTGTGACAGTGTTCATCCCCCTTGAACTTTTCAATCTTTTGCCACATTTCAGGCTTCAAACATAAAGCTATAAAATTCCAATATTTTTGTGCAGAATCAACAACAAGTGGGACACAATCGTGAAGTGGAACGAAATTTATTGGGTATTTAAACTTGTTTGACAAAAAACTGAAGAGTGGGGCGTGCAATATTATTTGGCCCCCTTGAGTTAATACTTTGTAGCGCCACCTTTTGCTGCGATTACAGCTGCAAGTCGCTTGGGGTATGTCTCTATCAGTTTTGCACATCGAGAGACTGAAATTCTTTCCCATTCTTCCTTGCAAAACTGCTCACAAGCTAGTTAGTGAAATTTCCACATAGTTGGTGATTGCTGCTATAATCTGGCACATAGCACTTTTTCATTTGTAGTTATTGGAGTCTCTAAGCACTGTTTTTATACATGTGCATTGTCTATCTGTAATCATGATACAGTTGTGGCGAAAAGTATTGACACCCCTACAATTTTGTCAGTTAATACTCAGTTTCTTCCTGAAAATGATTGCAATCACAAATTCTTTGGTATTATTATCTTCATTTAATTTGTCTTCAATGAAAAAACACAAAAGAGAATGAAGCAAAAAACAAAACATTGATCATTTCACACAAAACTCCAAAAAGGGCCAGACAAAAGTATTGGCACCCTCAGCCTAATACTTGGTTGCACAACCTTTAGCCAAGATAACTGCGATCAACCGCTTCCGGTGACCATCAATGAGTTTCTTACAATGCTCTGCTGGAATTTTAGACCATTCTTCTTTGGCAAACTGCTCCAGGTCCCTGATATTTGAAGGGTGCCTTCTCCAAACTGCCATTTTTAGATCTCTCCACAGGTGTTCTATGGGATTCAGGTCTGGACTCATTGCTGGTCACCTTAGAAGTCTCCAGTGTTTTCTCTCAAACCATTTTCTAGTGCTTTTTGAAGTGTGTTTTGGGTCATTGTCCTGCTGGAAGACCCATGACCTCTGAGGGAGACCCAGCTTTCTCACACTGAGCCCTACATTATGCTGCAAAATTTGTTGGTAGTCTTCCGACTTCATAATGCCATGCACATGGTCAAGCAGTCCAGTGCCAGAGGCAGCAAAGCAACCCCAAAACATCAGGGAACCTCCGCCATGTTTGACTGTAGGGACTGTGTTCTTTTCTTTGAATGCCTCTTTTTTGCTGGTTGGAACCATAATGGCGATGTATCGTAGACCCACGGCACGCCTTAAGATAAATAACACTCTTACTGACGCTTTTGAGATAAAAACCGGTACTAGACAAGGTTGTCTGCTCTCGCCGCTCCTCTGTGTCCTCACTATGGAACCACTCTTGGCTGCTATACAGTTAAGAGATGACATAAAGGGCATAACTCTGCAAGGCACACATTTTAAGACGGCGGCGTTTGCGGATGACCTGCTAATCATAATGACAGATCCACTCCGTGGCTTTCCAGCCTGCGTAGAACTATTAGAGCACTTCGGTAATATGTCTAATTTTAAGGTTAATGCCCTAAAATCAGAAGCGCTAGCCGCTATTCTGATTGGTTGTCGCGTTCAGCGTGGCGACCAATCAGAACACCGTCGCGCGCTATGCCGCCATATTTGAAAAACGGGCGGTCCCCAACCATGTCTTAAAGGGGCGGTCCACAACCACGTCTTAAAGGGGCCATCCACAACCAGTTCTTAAAGGGGCGGACCCCAACCACTTCTTAAAGGGGCAGTCCCCAACCTTATAAAGGGGCAGTCCCCAACCACTTTTTAAAGGGGCAGTCCCCAACCACTTTTTAAAGGGCGGTCCCCAACCACGTCTTAAAGGGGCGATCCCCAACCACATCTTAAAGGGGCAGTCCCCAACCAGTTCTTAAAGGGGCCGTCCCCAACCAGTTCTTAAAGGGGCTGTCCCCAACCTCTTAAAGGGGCAGTTCCCAACAACTTTTTAAAGGCGCAGTCCCAACCACGTCTTAAAGGGGCAGTCTCCAACCATGTCTTAAAGGGGCGGTCCCCAACCACATCTTAAAGGGGCGGCACCCAATCATGTCTTAAGGGAGCGGACCCCAACCATGTCTTAAAGGGTGATCCCCAACCACTCCTTAAAGGGGTGGTCCACAACCTCTTAAAGGGACAGTCCCCAATAACTTCTTAAAGGGGCTGTCTATAACCACTTCTTAAAGGGGCAGTCCCCAACCTCATAAAGGGGCAGTCCCCAACCACTTTTTAAAGGGCAGTGCCCAACCACTTTTTAAAGGAGCGGTCCCCAACCACGTCTTAAAGGGGCGGCACCCAATCATGTCTTAAGGGAGCGGACCCCAACCATGTCTTAAAGGGGCAGTCCGCAACCACGTCTTAAAGGGGTAGTCCCCAACCACTCCTTAAAGGGGTGGTCCCCAACCTCTTAAAGGGACAGTCCCCAATAGCTTCTTAAAGGGGCTGTCTATAACCACGTCTTAAAGGGGCCATCCACAACCATGTCTTAAAGGAGTGGACCCCAACCACTTCTTAAAGGGGCAGTCCCCAAACTCATAAAGGAGCGGACCCCAACTATGTCTTAAAGGGCAGTCCGCAACCACGTCTTAAAGGGGTGGTCCCCAACCACTCCTTAAAGGGGTGGTCCCCAACCTCTTAAAGGGACAGTCCCCAACCATTCCCTAAAGGGGTTGTCCTCAACCTCTTAAAGGGGCAGTCCCCAACCACTTCTTAAAGGGGTGGTCCCCAACCACATCTTAAAGGGGCAGTCCCCAACCACATCTTAAAGAAGCAGTCCCAACCACATCTTAATGGGGCGGTCTCCAACCACATCTTAATGGGGTGGTCCCCAACCACTCCTTAAAGGGGTGGTCCCCAACCTCTTAAAGGGACAGTCCCCAACCACTCCCTAAAGGGGTTGTCCTCAACCTCTTAAAGGGGCAGTCCCCAACCACTTCTTAAAGGGGTGGTCCCCAACCACATCTTAAAGGGGCAGTCCCCAACCACATCTTAAAGAAGCAGTCCCAACCACATCTTAATGGGGCGGTCCCCAACCACATCTTAAAGGGGCAGTCCTCAACCACATCTTAAAGGGGCGGTCCCCAACCACATCTCAAAGGGGCGGAAGCAACCAATCAGCGATATTGGCGTGGGATTTAAACAGTCTTCGTTGACTGGTCATGGCTGACTGCGACCAATCAGTGATATTGCCGCAGGATTTAAATGATAATGTACATATTTTACCCGGAAAAACCTGTGTATTCATTGCATTATTCTTAAATCTTCATAAATAAACTACATACATATTCTAGAATACCCAATGCGTTAGAATCGGGCCACCATCTAGTGTTAAATATTCAAATACAATGACGGCAAAAAAGAAATAAAAATAGGAATTTAAACTTTTCTTTATTTGTCTTGTGTTGGTATAGAGTTGAATTATAATACTCAATTCTGATTGGCTGCTGGAAGCCCCTCCCATTTAGAATGCTGGTGTTTGTTTGGTGACAAACTGTCGCTGTAGTGACGACGGTTAGAGAGAAGCATCTCTGCCATTTCCCCAGTTGGATACAGCATCTCTGTAGTTTTTGCCATTTTTTGCATTTATTTCATTTTTTCTCGTTTATTGACTTTATTTTCAGCCGGACAGAAGGTCACCATGTCAGGTCAGGTCATAAGGCTGGTAATATAATGTGTCACTGTACGGACTTACAGCATATAACATTTTTATCAAAGAGCAACTGTCATTTTACATAAATGGGTAATTTTTTGTATTTGCCTGGTGTAAATCGAACTGAATATAACATTATTTTTCATTTGTTTCTGCATTTCTTCATTTCTGACATATGGTCCCCGCTTCTCTGTATATAAACCTAGTCTTTTTAGCTAAGGAGGCGTGATCCTTAACTCTTGGTTGTGGGTGTCTTATTGGTGACCATGCCCAATTTGTTTAGAAGGCTAGATACATGGAAGAAAGTGCTACATCTCAGGAATGGCTCAAGAAATGATCCCCAAGACTATGGAGTATCTGTGAAAGGTGGGAGACAACATGAGAAAGAATATGCAAATAGAGTCTGTGGAGCCTCATTTAGGAGTCTCAACACAGGACTAGCCAGATCTTCCTCTAGTGAAGGACCTAACCATGATAACCACCATATTAAGTGGCCCTTTGAGTCAATATCCAGCTCTTTACAAGCTTAAAGATATGACAAGGGAATACCAAGGCAAGGTATCCATCCACAGACAGCTGTTTCAGGTGTTGCCCCTCATCAGTGTGGAGTAGGATTCTGACTAGGTGGGAGCAATGCCTAGTAGACCAACAAAACAAAGTATTCACTGATCTCAGGGAGACCAGTTCAAGAAAAGACTGCGGGCAGCCGGCTAAAGTGCTCAACACAGTGAATTCCTAGGCCCATTGCCCCCTGGGAATTTTGAATATGCAAATAGAGTCTGTGGAGCCTCGTTTAGGAGTCTCAACACAGGACTAGCCAGATCTTCCTCTAGTGAAGGACCTAACCATGATAACCACCATATTAAGTGGCCCTTCGAGTCAATATCCAGCTCTTTACAAGCTTAAAGATATGACAAGGGAATACCAAGGCAAGGTATCCATCCACAGACAGCTGTTTCAGGGTGTTGCCCCTCATCAGTGTGGAGTAGGATTCTGGCTAGGGACCCATGGCGGGAACGGAGGCTAGGGACTGGGAGCGAGGACTCTGCTCACCCTGACGCCCTGTGAGGGGGGTCCCTGCGGCCCAGGCCGCCCTTTAAAGTCAGTTCAAGCAACTCTACACTTTGTCTAAGAATGGGCTTACTGCTACCAGCTGCGAGACCCCTGCATCCTTGCTACCCCTGGGCCTGGGATCGGCTCCAGAGCCACGGCCCCCAAAACTATTACCCCTCTGGTCTCGAGGTGTGACTGAAATTTCCACATCCCTAGACTTCTGAGCCACCTAAGAGCTCACAGCCGTACTGACACTTATATTCTTTAGGCTAGAGGGTGCTCGGTCATAAACAGACCCCTAGAGACTTAAACACTCTGGACCCCGTTGTGGCCTTACATATATAAACCCGGACCTATACTCCCACAACAACCACACTTAAGCCATCCTGAGCATAAACCTGGTGTATCTCATTTAAACTACAGAGGATCTCATCTAAGAACTGATTGTGATATCAACATTACTTTTCTCAGATACCTTAACAACCTAACTATGCCATAATAGCCCCTCGTGGCCAGCAGGGGGAGCTCCGTGACTACACTGAATTATACCTAACCATTCCAATCGCTTTCATGGGGAAAACGGGCACCAAAACCCCGAAAGGGTCGTCCAAAACCACTAAAGCAGTCACACAAGCAGATGTCGACAAACTGTGGAAAAAGCAAGCCACGTTAAATAATATAGACATCGCCTCCAAATTCCCGGACTCAGCTCTGGCAGGCAAATCAGAGACTGATATGGAGAGCGAATCTGAAGCAGGACCAATAGACAAGGATACCATAGTCACCCGCTCTTTCATCACACGTATTCTTGCTAAGTCATTAGCTAAATCACTAGCGCCAATTGGAAAAGAACTAGCTGACATTAAGCATGATCTTACTCAACAAGGACACACTTCAAAGCTGACAAATTACCTAACCTAGATCGCACGGGCTACGATAAATGGTACCATGCTACCTCGACACAGACGAAATCCAGAGGCACCTCGGTGGCCATAAAAAAATGATGTGTCGTTTCAAATGAGAGATACTTTGATTGACCCACTGGGATGATACGCCCTGGTCAAGGGCATGATGAATGGAACGCTGGTGACGATGTGTAGCTTATACGCCCCAAACAAAAAGATAGCAAGATGGCTTAAAACAACTTTGGCTAAGATAGAGAGATTTAAAGAGGGTGTTCTGGTGGTGGACAGTGACATTAATGTAGCACTAAACCCATTCTAAGCAAAAAAGTGTGCTTTCACCGGGGGCCTAGCTGGAATACAGCGAAGTCTTAATGCCCAACAATTAATAGACACGTGGAGGTGCCTGAACCCCGCCGAACGTGATTACGCTCACTACTCGTTCCCTCATAAGTCATATCACAGACTAGATTACATCTTTGTCCCCAAGGCTTACCTACCAAGCATTAAAAATCCACAATAACACCTACCATTTACTCTGACCACTCTACAGTAATACTGGAAATGTCTCAACGGAAACAACCTTCGAAATGTAGGTCATGGTGTCTCAATGAATCGATACTAGCTGAGGAGTGTGTTAAAGAGCGCATGACCGAAGTAATACAGAGATATTTCACTCTAAATGCAACACAGAACATGTCGGTACAGATGCTCTGGCAAGCACACAAGTCGGTAATAAGAGGTGAGCTGATCTCAATCTCCTCCTATCTCAACACTAAACGGCAAAAAACTTTAATTGCCCTATATGACGAAATCGCGGTGTTAGAATTAAACCATAAAAGAAAACTTGACTAGCAGACATTGAATCTGCTGTCAGCGAGGAGACAACAACTTAAGGATCTTCTTACCCTATAGTCAGGAAAATACTTTAGCTCATGGAAAAACAAAATGTACACCCACGGGGACAAAGCCTCAAAATTCATGATTTCGCTGATTCGAAAAAGACAGGAAAGCACCATGATCAGCTCGGTCAAGAAATAGTCGAGGTGTATGCTCGGATAATCCCACTCACGTGGAAGACGCTTTTTTGGATTATTATAAACACCTCTATGACCTGAGGCCAGATGAAACCAGGGATCAAAATGAACTAAGAAAAGGAATTTCTTGAGTAGCTTACAACTGCCCAGCCTCATAGACTCCCAAAAGTCTTCATTGATAAAACCGTTCCAGCTCTCCGAACTCCAGTCCACTCTGTTGGGGTGCCCGGCTGGGAAGTCCCCAGGACCTCACGGATTCACAGCCCATTACTATAGAACCTTCTCCTCCACCCTGCTCCCATGCCTCCTGGATCTGTTTAATGCGGTGCTAGGGAGCCAATCACTCCCTGATCACATGCTAGAAGCTAGTATCTCCTTAATTTACAAAGAGGGTAAAGACCCAGAACAATGCAGCAGTTATAGACCGATCTCTTTATTGAACGTCTATCTGAAGCTGCTCGCTAGTATGATCGCAAAGAGACTAGTGGCTTTCTTGCCCCAATTGGTTTCCCCAAACTAGACAGGTTTTGTGGGGGGGCAGGAGGGGAAGGATAATGTACACAAAATATTACACGTGTTACAAATTGCCAAACATCGTAAACTACCTCTAGTCTTATTAGGAACTGACACGGATAAGGCTTTCGATAGAGTGGACTGGACCTATCTTGAGGATAAAATATATAAAAATATTTTGTTTGGGTTATGTTTATTTGTCCAATTACTTTTGACCTCCTAAAATGTGGAGTGTTTGTAAAGAAATGTGTACAATTCCTACATTTTCTATCAGATATTTTTGTTCAACCCTTCAAATTAAACGTTACAATCTGCACTTGAATTCTGTTGTAGAGGTTTCATTTCAAATCCAATGTGGGTGGCATGCAGAGCCCAACTCGCGAAAATTGTGTCACTGTCCAAATATTTCTGGCCCTAACTGTATGAGTAACATTGACATTACACACACCTTCTTGGCCGTTTGTGGGCTCATCAGGGGACCACTGTGCCGAATTGGCACCACTTGACATCTCTCCTTCCAAGGGTGGGGTGGGTGCAACCCTTGGGGTCCCTTCTGAGCCTGATGGCCGAGGATTGTGGGGTGATGTGGGCCCTTGGAGATGTGGTGGGGTTGCTGCCGGCGGTTGGCCTGGTGACCATGGTTGGTGCTCCTACAGCGGGGGATGGGGGGATGGTCCCGCCTTCTGTCCCTACCTGTTGAGGCAACAACATACTTTGTCACAATAACAACATGGCCAGATATGTGGGGACTTATTAAACAGTGCTGTTTGAAGTTCATTAGGTCAGGCTGAGTGAGATTGAAAGAAGGCCAGGATAGGCCAACATTATGTCATATGTGGGTAGGGTAAACATATGACAATATGTGGCTATGTAAAGTAGACATATAGGTTACAGGGGAATATAGGGTGTATGTGGATGCTGCAGGTAGATGATCCTGTAACTGCAGAGTCATGTGGAAGCTCTCACATACATTGCCCCATATATGTTGGGGTGTACAGTGGCATGTGCTGGCCTTCATATGTCTTTCTTTACACAGAAGGGTATGTGTATGTTGTCATGCTAAATACTCACCACTCATCTGGGCAATCCTGGCACGCAGTTGGGTGATGCGTCCGGGCGTCTTGTATTTAAGATCTGCGATCTTCTTGCAGATCTGCTTTGGCGTGCTTACAACCCCCAACCTCGTCTCCAGCCGCCTCTTCACCCTCAGCAGGACAGCCTGCTTGTGGAGGCGTGGATGGGTGTGCTGCTCGTGACACCAGTAATCCCTGGTGTCACATACATCCACAAGGATAAGGACCTCAGGCTCCCCCCACACTGCAGCTTGCCTGGGTGCCGCTATTTTACTATTCTGCAGGGGAAGGGAAAGCACCAGGAAGGCGGCGCCAAAAGATTGACAACGTTCTGGCGAATGAACGCACGGGAGAGATGTCACATGTTGACGGGGGCCCAGAGGCGCAAAAGCCACAGGATTCTCTGTATGCTTGTGCGTCATATACTTTAAACAGGAAGGCTGCCACTACAGCGCTCTAATGCAGACATTAGTTGTCATGTAATTGCGTTGATGTTAACACACATTGTTGCCCGTTGCACATCTCTGCACTTTGAACATACACAGCCGCAAACATAGAGGCCACAGCAATGCGCTACTGTACAGTATGTACGCTTCTGGGTAATAAAGCCTTTGGATGCACACATCATCAAATAAGGCGCCGAGAAACAAGGCGACCAATCGTAACGCTCGAGCTGCCACCAATCCACGCAGACCGCCAGAGGTAGTAAATACGCCCAGAAACGCCTTCAGGAATGGTTTAGGCGATGGGTGCTGTCGCTCTTGACATCGCTCATGAGATGTTACACAGGGCGATCCGCACACATCGCCGAAGAATGGTCGCCTGGTTTCAGAGCTCTGATGTGAAACCAGGCGACCATTCAGATGTGTCGCCCTCGCCCATTTACATTGAGCGACGCATTGGCGATGTCGCCGGCGACAGGCCACGCCTCAGCGTCGCCTGTGAAATCGCCGGCGATATGTCCAGGTGTGACGTACCCTTAGGTTGAGGGTGAAATTGTGGCGTGTAAAAGCGCCTTCGGCGTTCAGAGTCAACCATGAAAAATGTGCATGCGCACGTTAGGTTGCCTCCGATCGCCGCCAAACGTTGCGGCGTGTAAAGGTACCCTTAGGGGCCCTTTACACGCCGCTACTGGTGGGTGGATACAACCCGCTACAGGCTACAAATGTAGCTTGTAGCGGCAAAATACCACGTAGTAGCGGCGTGTGAAGACGGTAGGAGGCAACCGGCAACAGATACATCTGTTTCCGAGCACTGCCCGGAAACAGGTGGCTACACAGGCGATTGTAGCGAGCTGTATCGGCGTGTAAAGAAGCAACAGAAAGGATGTGTTGACACCAGGCAATGTACCTGGTATGTAGCTGGGGCGTGACACAGGCTCCGGATACCGCCCCCATTCAGCGATCATTGGTGGAAGCTCCTGCGTTACGATTGGTAGTCGCTGCATATGGCGGCATATTTAAGGAGCTGACCAGTCACACTACACAATTGCTCAAGCGTCATGTATTAAACAGCCTCCTGCGATGCCTGGCCAATCATGGGTTTCTTGCTTTGTCCTATCAGCGTACGGACGTCTCGTAATCCACAATTGTGGCACGCCTATGTGTTGTCCCTGCTGCACCAGGTCCGCCCATATTAGCTTGTTGTAGCGGTGTGTAAATGAGGTAAGGTGCTCGGCAGAAGGTAACTTGAGACACCCGGCAGTGTATCTAGAGATAGATGTAACCTACTGTAGCGCACCTTGTTGCGGCATGTAAAGATGGTGCGATTACCGTTTGCAACCATTTGTGCGTGCTCGTGCACGTGAAGTAGCTGGTTGTATCCACCCGCCAGTAGCGGCGTGTAAAGGTACCCTTAGGGTACCTTTACACGCCGCTACGGCAGGATGGATGCATCCCGCTACTTCACGTGCACGAGCACGCTCAAACGGTTACAAACGCTCAACGCATCACCTTTACACGCCGCCATAAGGTGCGCTACGCTACGTGACATCTATAGCTAGATACATCGCCGGGTGTCTCAAGTAGCCATCTGTAGCTCATTTACACACCGCTATAACCAGCTACTATGGGCGTACCTGGTGCAGCAGGGCCAGCACATAGGCGTGCCACAATTGTGGATTACGAGCCGTCCGTACGCTGATAGGACAAAGCAATAACATCCTGACTGGGCAGGCAACGCAGGAGGCTGAGTAATACAGCACGCTCGAGCGATTGTGTAGTGTGACTCGTCAGCTCCTTAAATATGCCTCCCTATGCAGCGACTACCAATCGTCATGCAGCAGCTTCCACCAATGATCGCACATGGGGCGCGGTAACACGGAGCCAGGGTCACGCCTTAGCTACATTGCAGCTACATCGCAGGGTGTCCAGAGTTCCCTTCCGTAACGTCTTTACACGCCGATGCATCTTGCTACCATCGGCTTTGTAGCTCTCTGTTTTCGAGCAGAGGTCGTAAACAGATGTATCTGTTGCCGGCTGTATCGTCACGTCTTCAGACGCCGCTACGACGGGCTATATTGGCGCGACAAGCTACATTTGTAGCCTGTAGCGGGATGCATCCATCCTGCCGTAGCGGCGTGTAAAGGTACCCTTAATCTGTACCCCTCTGGAAAGGAAAGGTTGGGGACGAAGAGGGAGGGGGGGAAAAGGTCAGAGGGAAGGGGGAAGTAGAACGGACGACAGCTTGAGGGGAAAGAGCAAAGAAAGAAGATTACAGCAGAAGCAGAAAAAGGAAAAAGCAAGAAAAAGGAAGTCAGCAACACCTCACTCTCTCGTAGGGACGGATCTGTCAATTCAGTACGGAACCTGAAGAGCCAAGGGGTGTGTTGTCCATAAGTCCCAGGCTTCCGCTACATAGCGTCTGGATCCTAAGTCCAGAGCTAAATAATATTCATGGCAGAGCATTGTATTCAGTCTCTCAACCAGGTCTGCCATAGTGGGAGGGGAGTTAAGCTTCCATTTTGCAGCTACGCTTATTCTGGCTGCCGTTAGTACATAAGTGAGAAGGTGTCGGATCACTGGAGGAAAGTCCATACCTCCGATGTGGAGGACCGCCAATTGTGGTGTTAGTGCGATCTTAGTTGCAGTGAGAGTTTCCAAGAGGCCAGCTACCATAGTCCAGAATGGGGTCAATTTAGGACATCCCCACCACATGTGGGCTAAGTCTCCCCTCTTGCCACATTGTCTCCAGCACAAGGGAGAGATACCCAGGCCAAAGTTCGCCAGTCTGGAGGGAGGGGTGTACCAGCGCAAGTGGATTTTTTTCAAAAGTTCCACATGATTAATGCAGCTGGTAGCCCGCATCATGCATTGCACGGCTCCTTCCCAGTCCTCCAGAGCAGCCACAAAGCCCAAGTCGTTTCTCCCAATGCTCCATAGGTGGGGTCTTGGACGGCAAACAGTCATCCACCAGCCCTCTGTATAGGAGCGACAGGCCTTTAGGTCTGGGCGATTCCCTGGAGGCAAGGTGCATCAAGGGGGAAGGTCCCGAGGGGAGCAAATCGTGCCTACACTGTTTTGAGTGGAGGAAGTGCGTTATCTGGAAAAATTGGAGAAAAGAGTGCTCCAGGGTCGGGTACCTCTCCACGAATTCTGAAAAAATCATCAAGCCGTTTTGGTTAAAGAGGTCACTTAGGTTTTCCAGGCCACGTTCCTTCCAGCGGAAGAGGCTCAGAGAGGGGATATGAAGTTTAAGTGCGGAAAGAGGGATCTCTGAAATCGGGATTTTGGCCCAATTATTATTATATTATTATTATAGTTTTCCCAACTCTTTCAAGAGGGCACACATTGGTTGCAAGAGGTCCTCTCTTTCTACTTCTCCCAGAGACTCAGCCGCGAGGTGTTTCAGTGAACCCCCAGGAACAGAGTGGGATTCTATTTGCACCCATCCGTAGTCCATCTCACCTCTCCACCACTCCCTTACTGATTCCAGGATTATGGCTCTAAGGTACATGCCGACATTTGGAACCCCCATCCCTCTACCGGCTAGGCGGAGATACATGGTTTTCCTCTGGACTCTGTGTGGTTTTTTGGCCCAAACAAAGCGGTTAATCACGGACTGAAGGCGGGCGATAACCCTAGGAGGATATGTGACCGGCAAACATCTAAACAGATAGATTATTTTCGGCAGCCACATCATTCTCACTGCCTGTACCCTCGCCATCCAAGACATTGAGGCCAACGGGAAGGCATCGAGCGCCCCCCGCAAGTCCCTCTCCAAGTTTTCTGCGTTTCGGGAGGCTATCTCCGCCGATGGGCAGAGACAGATCCCCAGATATTGGATACCCCGAGGGCACCATTTGAAAGGGTACAATCGCGAAAGGCGCTCTGCCAACCCTACCGGAACGTGGACCGGTAATATCATGGACTTACTCGCGTTCAATTTATAATACGAGATCCGCGCAAACAGGTCAAGCATTCCCATTATCCCGGGAAGCGAGGATGCCGGGTCAGAGACGGAGATGATAACGTCATCGGCATATAGGCCCACCACATGCGTCCTGTCCCCCACTTGGATTCCTTTAATCGTGGGATTCGCCCTGAGGGAGACCGCTAAGGGTTCCATCAACAGGGCAAATATCAGGGGGGAGAGGGGGCAACCCTGTCTGGTCCCATTGGATATCTGAAAGGTGCGGGACAAAAATCCCGCCGAAAAGACTCTAGCACAGGGGTGGGAGTATAGTCCGAGAATCGCTGACATGATGGGGCCCGTCAAACCGAAAGTGCAGAGAACCTCCCGTAGGTATCCCCAGTGTATCCTGTCAAACGCTTTTTCCGCGTCTAGAGACAGGAACACACAAGGGACCCCCCTTCTCTCACTCACCTCCATCAAGTTCAGCATTCTACGTGTTCCGTCTCTGGCTTGCCTGTGAAGCACGAATCCCACTTGGTCTGGATGGACCAGGGAGGGGATCACCGCCGTCAGCCTGACCGCTAGCAATTTCGCATAGACTTTTAGGTCCACATTCAGCAGGGAAATTGGACGATAGTTTTCGGGGTATTCCGCCGCCTTCCCCGGCTTGGGGATGGTAGTGATGGTGGCCTCCAGGGCTTGTCCCGGGATGGACCCCATTGTTTGCCAAGTAGAGAATAGTCGGAGCAAGTATGGCGTGAGGACCGGGCGAAACGTCTTGTAAAACTCGTTCGCTAGCCCATCCGGGCCCGGAGCCGAGTTAGATTTCAGAGAAATGATCACTTTGTCAATTTCAAGGGAGGTGAGGGGCCTGTTCAGCGTGTGCAGGTCTTCTGATGAGATGGCAGGGAGATCAAGTTTCCGGAGGAAATCTCTGATGGCCGAGGATGAAGGCTGAGGGTGTTTATGTCCTCTTTCAGGTTGTATAACTTTTCGTAGTATGAAGCAAACACCTCAACCATCCCGGGCCCAAACGCATTTTCAACTACACGGCGGGCCCGGGATAGCCGGTAGTTGAAAATGCGTCTCGCAGAAGTAAGGGCCCTCTGGGGATATGGCCGCAGTAGGTGTTCCTGAAGTGGGAATGCTTCATCCGCCACAAACGCAAAGTTGAGATGTTCGGTCGTGTCCTCATTTGAGGGTAAGTTTAGCCCACCACTCCCTAGTAATGTTGCCAAGGAGCTGCGTGCAAACACCCCCCCATCTGAGTTGCGACCGTTCATTCCAACATCCACGTAGAGGTAGTCATAGTGCGCATCCACTACAGCCATGAGGATTATACTACAATACCCTTTGTAATTGAAAAACAAAGAGCCAGAGTTGGCAGGTTTGGTAATCCTCACGTGCTTACCATCCAATGCCCCGCCACAGTTGGGGAAGTTCCACCGGGTTTCAAAGCCTCGGCCTACCTCCAGCCATTCTGCGGCGGTAAGAGGCATTTTCAGGTAGGATGGCTGCAGAGCTCTCCAGATGGCCCAACACGTTTCAGGGATCAGGCGGCTCAGCAGGGGCAGGGAGACACGTGACAAGTATGTGAGGGATGTCATGGACTGCCCTGTAGCCAGGAACCGCAAAGTGATAGCCAACCGCTCAGCAGCTGATACTGATGGTCGCATAATAGTGTCCTGACGCGCTATCATTGGGCTAACACGCTCCAATAGGAAGGTGAAAGTGTCCTCCGACATACGGAGATAGTTTCGGTAATCATCAGGACAGTTAAGCTCCAGCTCCCGCAACAGCTGCATGTGGCCCCGGGTTTCCCGCCTGCAAAGCCAATCCCGGGTCCACAACCGCCGCTGTCTGCGCCTCATCAACCTTTCATACCGATCCTGAAGCCACATTTGCTCTTCCACCACTGCGGCAGCCACGATAACATTGCGGTCATGGATATTCTGCATCCTCAATATCAGCACCTGGAGAGGACAATACACAACATGAGTACATAGAACAATATGTGGCCATGTCAGCAGGTTAAGCAAGCCACACCTCTTTTCCATGACACACTATAGCCAAGTGGATGGGATCTTTTGGGAAACCACAAAACAGATCCCGGAAGCAAGGGAAGGCAAACACCCAGTAGTCACCCCAAACAAAATGGAACACGGCCAATGATAGTGGCCTCCTCTACATCAACTTCAATCGGAGGGTCTCAAAGGGAAACATCTGCACCTAGGTGAGTTACAAAGGGACATGTGTCACCAATAATGTCGCTCTAAAATGTCCCAGAATCCATTAGACAGACCATAATTATAATTTGCTACATTTAAAATTAGCTTGCCAAAAGAATTCTTACATACCCAGATATGCCAGGTGAAGTAATCCTACATGAACCAAACAACATTGCACATGAGTGTGGCTGGGTACCCATGGTTACCTATGTTTTTGCTGGTGTCATTTTTGCTACACATCTATGCTATGTCTTGAGCGCCACACCTCAAAGCCATGTGTGATCCTATCCCCGTTGGACCCAGTCTCCATTGGCCACAACCAGCATGCAGAAATCGATCCAGTTGACATGAGTAACACATTTCTGTCTACAGTCCTGCAGCCATTCTCCTGTATGAAGTCTGGAAACAAACACAGCAATGTATGTCTAATAAAGTGTGAAGCCGCACACAAAATGCCTACTCAAATTCCACACAGTACACTATATCGTCCCCAACAATACAAACCCCTATATAGTCCGCCGAAGCAGTCTTCTGCGGTCGCCAAGAACATCAACATATGCATCCCACCCACCGCAAATGCCACGTGTGTCCACAGATACTTACTTAATGGGTCTGGCCAGCAAGCGTAATGTTTGGCGGAATGCGCCGCTTTTAAAGGGCCGCCAACCTATCACGATCCAGCGATCTCCACCAATTAGCGGGAGTTAATTCCGCACACAGGTGTCCCATTACGATGTGCGTAATTGAGTACGCTGTGATTGGTTTAGCGGACTATAAAGCCAGGACAATGGGCACTACACCTTGTCCAGACGTCGATGTGCATTGAGCTACTAGTGTCCTGTTTGACTTCTGTTGCTCTGACGGTAAGCCTCTTTAGCGTTTTCTATGGAATTGTAATGAACGCAGATGCTTCTGTCACAGGCCGCTTAGGCAATGTTTGTATGGCCATGTTTGATTGGGCAGGTAAGTTTGGGCCTGTAATAACACATATGGCTACGTTATTCTATGTAGGGCAAGAGCCAGGTAGTGCCTCGACTTGTATTGTGTGAGTATAGATAGGCCCTTTGATGTTATTTTCGGGTCAAACAGATAAAGGTGTGTTTTATGGCGGGACTTCACCTCACCATTTGATGGGTGGAATCATTGCCCCGTGCATTCCACGGATGTTTGGTACATGGTTTTAAATTGTAGTCCCATGGATGGAGGAACAACAACATGATCATGTGTGTGCACATTAGATGTAGTATGTGCAGTGTTTGAACAGACCCCGCCCTCCTTTCTCATGTGGTTAAGCTTAAACATTTTGGACAGTACACAGGTACTAGCTAGCACACAATGTGTTTCCTCAGATGTTGGGCGAGAGGTATGTACGCACACACAGTGTACAGGTGTGTTTAAATAGGTACATTGGGGTCTTAAATCATGTTGTAAACATGTGTAGGTGGACACATATATCCGGAGATGGATCATTTCGGGACACATGTGTTTGACTTGGGAGCGGTGTGACATTGTGAACATGGGTCACACAGGCAAAGTTTTAAGGAACCAAATAGCAGCATATATTCCCCATATTCCAACCTTATGAGCATGTTTATCCTTTTTCAGCGTTTAATAAAGTTCGGTAGCCGTTGTGTATTGACTGTATGTTTGTGGTGTGTTTTGTCATCGGCAGATGCCGAGGGGTACTGTGGAATTCGAGACCCAGCTTCTCACGGAGTATCAGCGGCACGAGTGTTTGTGGCGCAGCTCGCTGCCTGAATATAAAAATCAGGCAGCGAGGGCCGAGGCCTACAGGACTCTTGTGGCTCTGGCCAATCGGATGGAGCCAAGGGTAGGCAGGAGGTGGGACCGGCATGCGGTGGCATTAAAAATTAAGAACATGCGGGGGTCGTTCATGCGGGCTCACAATGACTACATGCGCCGTCGCTCAGGAGCTGGAGCTGAGGAGGTACCATCACCTACCCTATGGTACTATCCACTCTTCACGTTCATCCTGGGCGAGGCTAGCTCGCGTGCAACGACCACCAACTGCCCCGTTGCTGCGTCCCATGTAGGCCCGGCTGAATCACCATCTGCGCCACAGGAGGAGGGTAATTGCGTTACAGTGGTGGCCCACAATGTTTCCTTCACATGTGTGCTTGTCTAAATCCATTACAACAACCTTTTTGGCATATTTTCATCCTTGCTGGTGGAAACCTTTGGGTGTCAATCAATCTGCCCTCCTTCCAGGACTTTGTAGCCTTCTAAATTCTATGCTTACAGCCGTATTGCAATGTTGCATCTTCCACAACATCTTGTTATGTTTAGGTGACTTATTTAAGGGTTTCAAGCTTGCAGGTGTTTTGATTGTAAACCGCCACATAGTACCATGTAGTAAATGGTGCTGCCACACATGTGTGTTGGCTTTGGTGCCAGTGGGTTATAGGTAGTTGAATGTGGGGTGGGTTCTCATCATAATAGGAGTGTAAACCGAAAGGTGGCCAATATCTGTCATTGGGCAGGACAGCCCCCAGTATCAAGGTGTTGTGGTGACATGTACTAATTTGTTTACGGCTCCGTGACTAACACCTGATTCTGTATTGAGCTGAGTTCCTGGAATGGTCGAGGTGAGTGTACAGGAGAACTACTGGTGTTGTGGTATTTAACCTTTGGTGCTTTACTGTGTTTTTCCTCATTTCCAATCTTGGTTTGTGGCCTTGCTGTGTGTGGGAGTGCTATATAGAGTCCTGTTGTTAATGTATTGAGTGGATCTTGCCTTCACTAATGAGGTTTTATTTTTCTCCCCCCACAGGCCCCAGAAGAGGACGGCTCCATTGCGGAGCAATCTGTCGCTGATGATGCTCAGCCAATGACATCTGGGGCTGAGCAGGAGGGCGGGGCGAGTGATGTGGGTCCGGGCCCAGGGCCCAGCTCCCGGATCCGTCGCCGCCGACGTCCAGCACCACCAGAGACGGAGCTGGGCACCTGGGCCCGACGCGTGCTGTTGGACGAACAGCGGACCCACATCGACAGCACCGCCCTCTACATGAGCGACAGGTTGCGAAGGATGGAGCCGCTCCAAAAACAGATCCTTCTGCGAGTCTTCAACAATGCCGCTGATGCTGCCGATGATGGGGCCCTTCAATGGGGATGCCACATCCCCCCCCCTATGCAACACACCTTATGGCCCCTTTCCCCAGCCGCCCCATCTCGGCCCGTGAGAAGACCGGCCCCGCCACAGTCAACCCATCCCCCCCCCCAACACGTCGTCGTACATCAACACGTTCTCGGGCAGGTCGGGCTGCCCTGAGAGGAGGGGGGAGCCGGCATTGTCAGAGCCAACAGAGGATGAAGAAGTTTGACACTAGTAGCCAATGCACAGAATTGGCACTCTGGACTTTTCCATGTGGAGGAAACTCCTTGGTTGTTTTGTTTTGTTTTCTTTAATACTTGTTTGCCGAATTGCTGCATATGATTTGTTTATGTTTATTTCAAAATACGATATTAGTAAATTTTTGTTCTGACACAATTGTGTATTTCTTTTGGGTTAGGGTTTTTGGGGGTCAGCGTAGGTGAATGGTGTTGGTCACAATATAGGTTGCCCAAAGCCACACAATATGGGCCAATGCCCTCAGAGCAGGATGACCATAGGTTCCTTTGTAATGTGGTTGCACTTTGACAAAGAGGTGTGGTAATGTGGGTGACATAGTTACCTGATGAACATGTTTACGCGGCAAATATTATTGTGGTGACATGAAGGAGCCAAATACAAAGTTAACCAGACATTTTATGTGCAACATACATGTGTGCCAGACATTTGCCACAATACACAGAATGCTGTTTCCAGATAGGGCTAGCCAAACCACACTCCTGATGGTCCCAATGTGGGACAGGATAGGTAAAGAACGCAAAGGGCTGTCCAGTCCACACTCCTGATGGTCCCAATGTGGGACAGGATGGGTAAAGAACGCAAAGGGCTGTCCAGTCCACACTCCTGATGGTCCCAATGTGGGACAGGATGGGTAAAGAACGCAAAGGGCTGTCCAGTCCACACTCCTGATGGTCCCAATGTGGGACAGGATAGGTAAAGAACGCAAAGGGCTGTCCAGTCCACACTCCTGATGGTCCCAATGTGGGACAGGATGGGTAAAGAACGCAAAGGGCTGTCCAGTCCACACTCCTGATGGTCCCAATGTGGGACAGGATGGGTAAAGAACGCAAAGGGCTGTCCAGTCCACACTCCTGATGGTCCCAATGTGGGACAGGATGGGTAAAGAACGCAAAGGGCTGTCCAGTCCACACTCCTGATGGTCCCAATGTGGGACAGGATAGGTCAAAGGGCCAAAGGCCTAGCCATCCCACAATCCACCATTTCAGATAGTGGAACACTATAAGAAAAGAGCCCAACGGGGGCAAAAACATAAAAAAAACATCAAAAGCCAAACAGGCAACATCTGTAATTTCCAGGTCCAACAAGGACAACATATTTGGGGTGCAGGGGAGCACATTTTGTTTCGGGAGTGGGGAGATCTCAATGTTGGCCATCCTGATGTTGCTGGACGGTAGCCAGCATGTCAGACAGGCGGGTGAGATCCTGGATTCCCCGTTGTAGGGCCCGTTGCAGTCGGTGGGCAAACTGGTGGTGGGCCCTCACCACGTCCTCCATCGTGGGTACACCTGTATTGTGTGTGGAAAAAAACATCATTACTTCAGAATCCTACCTCTGGTCTTTGTGTCAGGTTCACACAAACAATATTGTCCTTACCCTCGGGCTCAACATCATCCTGACTATCAGGGGGTGATGGGGAGGCACTGACACTCCAGCCCGCAGCTCCAGCACGTTCTCCATCTGCAAGAGTGGGTGAAGGACATTATGTCAGAAATGCTTAGCTTTCCCATTTCCCAACTAGCAACAACACTGCTTAGAGTGTTCCGCCCCTAGAATCCAACTAAAATAACTTACCGCCATAATCATCCAAGGCAGCCGCATTTGGAGGTTGAGCCAGAGCCTCATGTTGGCGACCAGGCGATGCCACCTCTGCCTCCACCAACGCAGGCTCATCATGGTCCTCCTCCTCATGCCCTGGTGAGGGGCTATTCCCTTGTGGGGATGGTGGTCCAGCTGCGTCTTGACGCGGTGGTGTTGGTGGCCCAGCTGCCTCTTGCCGCGGTGGGGTTGGTGGGCCACCTGCAGGCAGTTGTGGGGGAGCCTCATCGGGTGAAACTTCAGCATCTGCAGATTATGAAACAATAATTAATGTGTCAGCATACTGTTTAGGCTCTGAGATGTATGGACAGTTCAATATTTGGTATATGTGTTTGCTGTAGTTCAGATATGGGATGATCTCATGTATTCTGTATGGCGTATGTATGTGGCATTATTGTGGTAATTGTGTGGAGGGCATCTAACACTGTGGAGTCATCTTGGGTGCCACATGAACATTAGTTGTAGGCAGATGTGTAGGCAGTCTATCTATAATGTGCTGCCTATATTGTCCCCCATTTCATGTCGGCCGGTGTCCCTCTCACTATACCTAGGATCAGGGCCGCACTGTCCATTGGACAAGGTGAGCCCTGTCATTCAGGCGGCAGCCGGCAGGGGGAGCGGCAGTGCAGAAGGGGGCGGCGCCTCAATGCAAGCAGCCTCCCCCTGTCATGGCGCCGGCCGTTCACCCCGCGCACCGGAGGTAAGCGGCGACCGCCGGGGGAGAGGCACAGAAGGGGCGGCAGGGGCCCCAGGCATCACTAGCACCCCCCCCCCCCCCCGGGCAATCACTGCCGCGGGTCAGGCGGCGATGGCGAGCCGGTCATTGTAGAAGGGGCGGCAGCCCCAGGCTCCAACAGCACCCCCCCCCCCGTAGTCAGTGCGGCTCAGGCGGCAGTGGGGCTCGGTGCACCCCTGCCTAGGATGTTTGTCAACTAATTTTTATGTTTTTGTTGTGCTTACATACAATACAAAGCATGTGTGGCCCTCTGAAGTACTCACCACGCAGCCTGGCAATCCTGGCACGGATGTCGAGTATGCGGCCTGGGCATTTGGACTTCAGGTCCGCGATCTTCTTCTGCACAGCTTTTGCGACCCTCACCACCCCTAGTTTATTCAGCAGAGCCCGCTGAATCCGCCGAATTGTGGCGCGATTACGCAGCCTGGGATGACGGTGGTGCCGGTGACCCCAGTAATCATACCGGTCACAGTTGTCTATTAGTATGATGAGTTCAGCCATCCCCCACGTAGCAGCGCGGTGAACGGCCGCCATGACTGCAATGGTGTGTGCAGAGGAGGGGCTGGCACCTTGCAGGCAGAGTGAAAATGAAACTATCGTAATTACGTCATTACGGCCACGTTCCGGGTCACGCACCCTTTGAACTAGTCCTACGCGCAGTGACACGGGCGAAGCACTTCTGCGGCACCTACTGTACAACACCCACAGAGCAAGGCGTACAGCAAGCCTGTGCGCTGTGTACTGACTACTCGACTTCAATGCGGTGTGTGTATACGTGCATCAGTGTTTGAGTTGCGCGCAGACACTCAAGGGACACTTTTATGCGGCATCTGCAGTTCAGTAAGGCAGGCCGGTCCGTAACACATACTTGACCGCTGTGTCCAGCATTATTCATTATGTGTTTACAGGATGTGCACACTGTATATGAGGATCATGGGCCATTTGGTTTGGTTTACCGTAAGTTTGGGGCCGCGTAATTGTACTACGGTATGATCGTGCATACGGCGCGTATGTGTAGTGCTGAAGGGACAGCTCATCCAAGATGGAGGGCTGTGAGGCAAGGGCCAATCGGACCGCAGCTGCTTCCACCAATGATCGCACATGGGGCGCGGTAACACGGCGCCTGGGTCACGCCTTAGCTACATTGCAGCTACATCGCAGGGTGTCCAGAGTTCCCTTCCGTAACGTCTTTACACGCCGATGCATCTTGTTACCATCGGCTTTGTAGCTCTCTGTTTTCGAGCAGAGCTAGGAAACAGATGTATCTGTTGCCGGCTGTATCATAGGCGCACCCAAGGGGGGGACCTACGTGTCTGGACCCCCCCTTTGGATGGCCCTGAGAAGTGGTGCAGTACACAAGGAGCTGGGCCCCTATGTGAGGAGACAGGAACAATTACGCAGCACCCAAGGCCCACAAAAGAGGCTGCTTTTAGGGGGCTTCGCTCCCCCAAACCACCCCACCGGGGGCTTTGCCCCTCGGAACCCCGCTGGGGGTGACACCCCCCTTTCAGGGCCGGTGTGTGTTTCTTGGACCCCTACCTTGGGAAATTTCTGGGTGCGCCACTGGGCTGTATCGTCACGTCTTCAGACGCCGCTACGACGGGCTATATTGGCGCTACAAGCTACATTTGTAGCCTGTAGCGGGATGCATCCATCCTGCCGTAGCGGCGTGTAAAGGTACCCTTACACCACACAACGCAGCAACGTTATCAACTGCAACGACCTCACCACGTGACTTTTTGTCGATGTTGCATTGCGATACTGCGACGTGTAACGGTACCCTAAAAGACGTTGTGTGCAATGTGCATATTGTCTTATAGGACCAGAAAGTAAAACTGTGGTAACTTGGCCGCCATAAACACGATATATACAGCGCCATCCAGTCTGGGACAATTGTAAACTGATGTTACAACATTATTACCTCCCCTGAAACCTCTGCTGAAGTGCCGGTGGTGCCTGGCCCTCCTTCTGTAGTGACAGGGTGTGGACGGGCCCCACTCACCATATGGCCTTATATTGTGTAGGTTCCTTCATGTATTGTTCTGCTGTCATCATTCACATCCCCTCCACTCGCTGCGCGTTCACAATGGAGGTAGGCGGGGGCGCGCTCACAGTGGAGGTAGGCGGGGGCGCGCTCACAGTGGAGGTAGGCGGGGGCGCGCTCTCAGTGGAGTCAGGCGGGGGCGCGCTCTCAGTGGAGGTAGGCGGGGGCGCGCTCAGCTCTGCTCCGGGGACGCGCACGTAGGTTTCTGCCCTAATGCGGTGCACGGAGAGGGAGACAGCTCCCTGACAGCCTGTCACACAGCACTGACCGCCCAGCTGCTCGTCCTGGTCACCCCCAGTGCCAGCCTCCAGCCTGGCAGAGAAGCTGCATCCTCTGCATCACCCAGCATCTTGTGCTCCATGCCGCCTGTGTGCTAGATACAGCGGCGCATCTACATCACAGAGGAGCAGCGCAGCCCGCACATCCCTGCAGCATCCCAGCATCTGCACCGGGGAAGGGGAAGAACTGCGCAGTCACCGACATCTGCACAGCAGGACCGGAGATGACAGGTCAGCACTGCGGCTCCGGGTGCGGGGAGGGGGCAGATCTCATGGGGTAAAGAGAGAGGGGCAGCCAGATCTCCCCCAGGTACAGGGATGGGGGCATCCAAATCTCCCCCAGATGCAGGGATGGGGGCATCCAAATCTCCCCTAGGTACAGGGATGGGGGCATCCAAATCTCCCCCAGATGCAGGGATGGGGGCATCCAAATCTCCCCTAGGTACAGGGATGGGGGCATCCAAATCTTCCCCAGGTACAGGGATGGGGGCATCCATATCTCCCCCAGGTGCAAGGAGGGGGGCATCTAGATCTCCCCCAGGTGCAGGGAGGGAGTATTTACATCCCCCCAGGAACAAGGAGGGGGTTTCCAGATCTCCCCCAGGTGCAAGGAGGGGGGCATCCAGATCTCCCCCAGGTGCAGGGAGGGAGTATTTACATCCCCCCAGGAACAAGGAGGGGGTTTCCAGATCTCCCCCAGGTGCAAGGAGGGGGGCATCCAGATCTCTCCCAGAAGCAAGGAGGGGGTATCCAAATCTCCCCCAGGAGCAGAGATGGCTGCAGGCAGATGTCCCCATGACCTGTATCCATCCTCGTGTGTACAGGCAGAGATCTCCAGCATGGCTCCTGCCTCATTGTCCCTCTCTGTGCCTCCCTCTGTCATTCTGTCTTTGTGTGTTCTTCACTGCAAACTCTGTCTCCTCTGTCCTGTCCTACTCTGCTGGAGATCACAGTCATGGTCCATTTTCCAGTGACTCTCTGTATGCGCTGCTCAACACCTCTGGCATTTAATGGGTTAATCTGGGTTCACTTATAGCCAAAGGTCAACTGTAATGATAGTGTATAATGGAAGTGAACCTCAACTTCACCCATCCATGACCATCATGGAAAAGAATAGGTTATTAAAGTGTATTATAGGGTTTCTCCCCAAATCTTCTTACATTGCAGCAAAGATGGAGAACATGACCCTCTAGAGGCCTTTTCTCTTATGTGCTCCAGGGGTTGTCCTCTAGTCTTCTGTTACATTGGCTGCAGGTGTCACAGCCCATTGTCATGCCCCTAGCCTTGTGACCACTGCAGCCAGTCAGCATGCTGTATGAGATTGCTTAGGTAAGTGATCGGCTGCAGCTGTCACTTGGGGTATATGGGACGTGACATCAGCATCGGTGTGAATATGTATATATAATAATTATATTCTGTGTATTAATACTACCTGAGGACTGATTTATCATCAGCTTGGAAAATCCCTTTAGTGTTTGTGGGGGTTCCACCCTGGTTCACACCCCATAAGGTATAAGAGTGAGACCCCACATAGAAGCTCTGTAGATTCCCTTGGGGGCACTGTGCTTAGTATATTGTGATAGAACAATATTTTAGTGATCATTTTACAGGATTTTTTTATCGGTGAGATATTAGTTATAATGTGTGCACATTTAAAATGGCGCATTTGAGTGTTTTCCCTCCATTTTCTCTGTCTTTAGATGTTGCATTTAGTCAGAATGTTTTCATTCATATTTTTTTATTTTAGGCTTAATATTGGATGTAGAAATATTTGTTACTATTCTACGTATTTTCTAGAAGTGTGGTAGAAATTTCTGCTGTACAATGTTGCTGATCACATGAGGTTTTCCAGTCGCCTCTATATCTGTGCCCATACGGATTTCCTGAGGTAAATGGGCCCGGTTATACCTAGAACTGGCGTACATGTCGGACCTCACACACTTTCTGTGCCTCACTAGATATTTGGCATAAAATATGGGTCACTATGTATAGTCATGCTGGGTGTGGACAACCTACTGAACCATACATATTCACCTTCACTTACCTGTTTGACTTAGGCCTCATTCACATGACTGTGTATTTCGCCATTTAACGCAGATCACAGTGAAATGCAGTAAAGACTCATATTGCGACCAATATAATCCCATGTTGTGAGATGCCATGGACTAATTTTTGCCCTAGAAGCAAATAAAACAGTGCTGCCAGGGGAAATCTCATTCATATGTATCTAGTGGACCATACTGCCGCTCTATGTATATTTATGAGAGAGTATGCATGACCCCATTGAAATGGATTAGGACTAGAGATGAGCACGCCAAATTTACCCGTATCATTTGTTTTATAAGCTGATCTGTGGGCATCAATAATTTTTCTTATAAATACACCAAAAGCGAATTTCTCACCAATACAGTACGTTTTCATTCATGAATTCCATTGGTAAATTAATCCAGAGCTGCATATAAAGAGACTCCTCTGACACTTGCATTATATTCACCATACATGTGATGCAAATCCAAAATACGATTATAGTATATCCCTGCGCACTTGGGCTGAGCCGCTTTGTACATCAGATTCATGCAAGTCGTATGTTTTGCCTTTAAAGGGGTTTTCCCACAAAGTTAATTTTAAAGTTTATTTTAATTAATAGATCTTGGAATAATAATGATAATTTTCACAATTGGATGGTTTAAAACAATGTTCCCGTGCTGAGGTAATCCTATGTATATGCCCCTGCTATGTACTGTGTAATGGCCGTGTCTGATCATACAGGGACATGATCTGATCATACCACATCTCCTGTGCTGAGATAATCTTATATATGTGCCCCTGCTATGTACTGTGTAATGGCCGTGTCTGACCGTACAGGGACATGGTCTGATCATACCACATCTCCTATGCTGAGATAATCTTATATATGTGCCCCTGCTATGTACTGTGTAATGGATGTGTCTGACTGTACAGAGACATGGTCTGATCATACCACATCTCCTGTGCTGAGATAATCTTATATATGTGTCCTGCTATGTACTGTATAATAGATGTGTCTTACCATACAGGGACATGGTCTGATCATACCACATCTCCTGTGGTGAGATAATCTTCTATATGTGTCCCCGCTATGTACTGTATAATGGCCATGTCTGACCATACAAGAACATGGTCTGATCATACCACTTTCCCCTGCTGAGATAATCTTAGGCTATGTTCACACATTGTGCATTTTTTTGCGTGGGCGTTTTTTGCCGCGTTTTGCACCCTTGCAAAAAAGCGTCGTAATAAAACGGGGTGTATTCACACACCGTGTTTTTTTACGGGCTCATTTTTCCCCCAAAAGCGCAGGGGAGAAGTGATGTCACACAGGGGAGGAACAATTCTCCCCTGTGTGACATCTGTGACAGCCCCTTTTGGGTTTCGTAGTGTATTAATATACACTGGGAAACCCAAATGAAAATAGTCAAAATGTGTTAAAAATAATAAAAATTGAATACTTACCCTCCACCAGGTGTTCCGGGAGCCAAGAACCCCACAGGTATCGACCTTCCAGGACCTATCAAGATCGCTGATTGGCCAGTCGCGGTCATGTGATATGCGCGTCGTAGAATGTCACACATCACATGACCTAAAGCGGCCAATCAGCGATCTTGATAGGTCCTGAGAGATCAGTACCTGTGGATCTCTCTGCTCCCGGAACACCTGACGGAGGGTAAATATTCAATTTTTATTATTTTTAATACATTTGGATTACTTTAATTTGGGTTTCGCAGTGTATATTAATACACTACGAAACCCAAAAGGGGCTGTCACAGATGTCACACAGGGGAGGATTCTTCCTCCCCTGTGTGACATCACATCCTGCAGCGCCGGCATATTCCCGCTGGAATTGCGCATTGTCTGAACGGCGATGCGTAATTCCAGCGGGAATAATAAGGGGTCCTATAGGAGAAAGCACAGGCGCAGGTGTGTAAGAAATTGACATGTCATTCTTTCATGCCCACGCGTTCTCCCATAAAAGCGCTGCGTATATTAACGCACTGTCTGCACGGCAAAGATGAATACACAGTTACTTTGCCGGCAGACGCACAACACATTACACTTTTTAAAAAGCGCGTGCAAAAAAGCACAATGTGTTATCTCAGCACAGGAGATATGGTATGATCAGACCATGACCCTGTACGGTCAGACACGGCCATTACACAGTACATAGCAGGAGCACTTACCGTATATAAGATTATCTCGGCATAGGAGATGTGGTATGATCAGAACATGTCCCTGTAGGTCAGACACGGCCATTACACAGTACATAGCAGGGGCACATATATAGGATTATCTCAGCACAGGATACGTGGTATTATCAGACCATGTCCCTGTACGGTCAGTCACTGGCATTACACAGTACATAGCAGGGAGGGACACATTTATAAGATTATCTCAGTCCAGGAGATGTGGTATGACCAGACCATGGCCCTGTATGGTCAGACACATCCGTTACACAGCACATAGCAGGGACACAGATATAAAATTATCTCAGCACAGAAGATGTGGTATGATCAGACCATGTCCCTGTACAGTCAGACACATCCATTACACAGTACATAGCAGGGACACAGATATAAGATAATCTCAGCTCAGGAGATGTAGTATGATCAGACCATGTCCCTGTATGGTCAGACACATCCGTTACACAGCACATAGCAGGGACACATAGAAAATTATCTCGAAAAGGGAACATTCCTTTAAACACATCCAATTGTGGAACTTATTATTATTCCAAGATCCAATAATTAAAATAAACTTTGTTTATAAGAAAACCCTTTTTAAAGTGCAGTAGAGCCTAGTTCAAATCAACCTGTGCTGGGAAGAGCCAGTTTATCAACATTTCTGGAATATCAGGTGGCGGACTAATGTAAATTGACTGGACTGTCAGGCTATTTTGCTTACCTATATTATTATTTCAGTGGTAATAATATGGGTAGTCTGGTATGTAATTTGTTTAACCAAAAGGCTCAGAATAGTTTAAAAATGTCTATCATGTATATAAAAAATCAATACTAATCTCATTAATACCCACCTCGTTCATTCAGATGCTGCTTGATGCGCTGCCAGTCTTTACAGGGCAGTTACACGCTATGATATTATTAACGATATCATTGGTACGTCACGGCTTTTGGGGCAGAGCAACAACGTTGTAACGACGTTGTTACGTGTGACATGTAGAATCAACCAACGATAAGTCGGCTGATCGTTTATGAACAGGACCATAAATCAGTCGTTGGTCGTGCGTCCAATCTGCAGCATCATCGTGTGTGACACCTTGATAACAATGTCATATATGACTTCGCCCATTCAGAACTAAAGGACAAAAGGCGACAAAACGACCGCGAGTATCGTTCGCTTGATGCGTCGTTCTCGATATCAGTACATGTGACAGCTCACCAGCGATCATTGAATGTCGTTCAAGCAATCCAGGTCAAGTCGGATCGTTGGTCAGATCGAGACATTGAAGCGTGTAACAGGCCCTTGCCTTGTGCTGCACACCATGGATATGTGTATGGCCTCTATATAATATATATATATATATATATATATATATATATATATATATATATATATATATATATATACTATAATAGAAAAGATCCTTGCAGCACACAGCTACTACCAATGATGTACATAAGCTACTAGCTATATATATTTGAGGAAAAAGTTTAAAAACTTACCGTATATACTCGTGTTTAAGCCGACCCGTGTATAAGCCGACCCCCTACTTTTGCCCCAAAACCTGGGAAACTATTGACTCGTGTATAAGCCGAGGTGGGACCCCAGCACAGGTAAAACAGCCCCCAGCATGTGTATACAGGCCCTCATGGTATACAGCAGCCTCCCCAGTGGTAGTATACAGCAGTCTCCCAGTGGTAGTATACAGCAGCCTCCCCAGTGGTATATACAGCAGCCCCAGAGCGGTATACAGCAGCCCCAGAGCGTATACAGCAGCCCAGAGCTGTATACAGCAGCCCAGAGCGTATACAGCAGCCCCAGAGCGGTATACAGCAGCCCCAGAGAGGTATACAGCAGCCCCGAGAGGTATACAGCAGCCCAGAGAGGTATACAGCACCCCAGAGAGGTATACAGCAGCCCCAGAGGGTATACAGCACCCAGAGGGGTATACAGCAGCCCCAGAGGTATACAGCAGCCCCAGAGGTATACAGCAGCCCCAGAGAGGTATACAGCAGCCCAGAGGGTATACAGCAGCCCAGAGGTATACAGCAGCCCCAGAGGTATACAGCAGCCCAGAGAATACAGCAGCCCCAGAGTATACAGCAGCCCCAGAGTATACAGCAGCCCCAGAGGTATACAGCAGCCCCAGAGGTATACAGGAGCCCCAGAGGGTATACAGCACCCAGAGGGGTATACAGCAGCCCCAGAGTATACAGCAGCCCCAGAGGTATACAGCAGCCCCAGAGAGGTATACAGCAGCCCCAGAGGGGTATACACAGCAGCCCCAGAGGGGTATACCAGCAGCCCCAGAGGGTATACACAGCAGCCCAGAGGGGTATACACAGCAGCCCCAGAGGGGTATACACAGCAGCCCCAGAGGGGTATATAGCAGCCCCAGAGGTATATAGCAGCCCCAGAGGGGTATACAGCAGCCCCAGAGCTGTATACATCAGCCCCAGAGGTATACAGGGGTACCCAGTGGTATACCGGGCCCCCCCCTTGCTGGTGGCAACCTGTAAAAGAAGATATCATTATACTTATCTTATCGCCGCCGCCGCTCTGTCACCGTCACCGCACTCCTCCTGGTCTTCAATCTTCCGTCACCGCGCTCCCCCCCTTGCTGGTGGCAACCTGTAAGAGAAGATATCGTTATACTTATCGTATCGCCGCCGCCGCTCTGTCACAGTCACCGCGCTCCTCCTGGTCTTCAAGCTTCCTTCACCGTCGCACAGGAAATGATGTCATTTCCTGTGCGACGGTGAAGGAAGCATGAAGACCCGGAATAGCGCGGTGACGGTGACAGAGCGGCGGCGGCGGCGATACGATAAGTATAATGATATCTTTCTTTTACAGGTTGCCACCAGCAAGGGGGGGCCCGGTATACCACGGGGGGGGGCTGTATATACCCGTGTATAAGCCGAGGGGGGACTTTTCAGCACATTTTTTGTGCTGAAAAACTCGGCTTATACACGAGTATATACGGTACGTTTTTTTCAAAAAACTCAAAAATCTCCAATTTTTTATTTAATTCTGAAGTTCTTGGTACATACATTGGCCAATGTCTGTTTGCTCATCAACTGCGACAAAGTGACTTCAGGTCTGATGAGTCCTATCTGACATCCCTGCCCTCCTTGTCCCACCCCCCACTTTTCAGTGGGCAGACACCATCTAGATCCTCCATCACCTGTAGGTAATGAGGGTGCAAATTGCAGCATGGAACCTGCAACTCCATATGATAAATAACAAAAAAAAAAAAAACTGCACAGCACTCAAAGACAAATGTGAACTGGTGCTAGCAAAGCTGCAGGGTTATATAATATGAAAAAGATCCTTGCAGCACACAGCTACTACCAATGATGTACATAAGCTACTAGCTATATATATTTGAGGAAAAAGTTTAAAAACTTACGTTTTTTTCAAAAAACTCAAAAATCTCCAATTTTTTATTTAATTCTGAAGTTCTTGGTACATACATTGGCCAATGTCTGTTTGCTCATCAACTGCGACAAAGTGACTTCAGGTCTGATGAGTCCTATCTGACATCCCTGCCCTCCTTGTCCACCCCCCCACTTTTCAGTGGGCAGACACCATCTAGATCCTCCATCACCTGTAGGTAATGAGGGTGCAAATTGCAGCATGGAACCTGCAACTCCATATGATAAATAACAAGAAAAAAAAAAACTGCACAGCACTCAAAGACAAATGTGAACTGGTGCTAGCAAAGCTGCAGGGTTATATAATATGAAAAAGATCCTTGCAGCACACAGCTACTACCAATGATTTACATAAGCTACTAGCTATATATATTTGAGGAAAAAGTTTAAAAACTTACGTTTTTTTTCAAAAAACTCAAAAATCTTGGAGATTTTTGAGTTTTTTGAAAAAAAACGTAAGTTTTTAAACTTTTTCCTCAAATATATATAGCTAGTAGCTTATGTACATCATTGGTAGTAGCTGTGTGCTGCAAGGATCTTTTTCATATTATATAACCCTGCAGCTTTGCTAGCACCAGTTCACATTTGTCTTTGAGTGCTGTGCAGTTTTTTTTTCTTTTTTTCTTGTCTATATATACATATACATATATAAATATATATATATATACTGTATACGGTATATATATATATATTATTTTTTTTTATTTTTTTTTTTTACCTATTCTGAGCTTTTCGTAAATATTTTTTACCCAGCAAGCCATTTGCCATATGGGAATGCTGATCTGTTATGTGGCTTGTGGGACTGCAGCCAGGCAAATACTATATTTTAGGTGATTATCATAAAATATTCAGTTTACTGGCAGTGGCTAAGGAGAATAAAAAGAATTTAATCCGCAGATTAGGCGAATTAGAGTCATTTTTGGACGTTGTGTGTCATCTTTTTATATTTGCAGGCCAATACTGGGATTCTTTATGGAACTGTAGGGTAATGATATGTTAACGCCAACAAGGGATTAGAAGGAGGATAGTCATCAGTGTTTGTTTCATTCCAATACTGGATTATCCATAGTTTAATCTCAGCTAATCTTTATATTATTATTTATATGTTTTTCAAATTGAACCTAATGCTCACAGATTCTATGCAGAGAAAAGAAAATAATGTCAAGAACATACAGATTCAATACAAAAGTTATTAATATGGAGATGTTTGTTTGGAGTGATGAAATAGTGCTATGATAGGCTGTCAGTATGTGATGGGTGATACTCCAACATTTAGGATCCCCAATGGTCTTAAGAATAAAGAGTCCGCAGGGCTGGAGTAGCATAGCAGCTTTCCTGCTCTGCTTGATCGTTGGAAGCACCACTGCTTAGAAATATCCCAGAGATTCCATTAGAAGCTTAGGGAAGAGAGGTGTACCACAGTCCGCGCTGCCAAGTTCACTCACATCAAAGAAAACGAGTAGACGATGTCCAGTTCAATCCTTTATTCTCCTACGCGTTTCGGCGCCAGCCTGGCACCTTCATCAGGGATATCCTGATGAAGGTGCCAGGCTGGCGCCGAAACGCGTAGGAGAATAAAGAAGGATTGAACTGGACATCGTCTACTCGTTTTCTTTGATGTGAGTGAACTTGGCAGCGCGGACTGTGGTACACCTCTCTTTCCTAAGCTTCTGGTTTCGTCTTCACGTTTGTGAGACCGGTGGAAGTCCAGCAGCAGCCATCAGGATATTTATCCAAACAGGTCTACAAACCAGTTGTGGGTCTCACAACTGGAATAGGTGAGTGGTTCACTTTTCTCACCTTAACACAAGCTAGTGTCTAGTGATAAGGGCACTATTGCACCTCTTGTCCCCCCCCCCCTCTTCTTTTTGTCATAGAGATTCCATTAGGGTACCTTTTCACGGCGCAATTTTTGGCGGCGATAGGAGGCAATCTAACGTGCACGTGTACGTTTTTCACGGTCGCCTCTGATCGCCGAAGGCGCTTTTACACGCCGCAATTTTGCCCTCAACCTAAGGTGATGTGTCACCCCGAAAATCGCCACACCAACAGCGGGAAACATCCGGTAGACTCCCGTCGCTGCTTCACACGCCGCAATCCCCAAAGGAATGTGGGCATACATGTTCAGCGCGGTGAGAACATAGGCGTGGCAGACTGGTGCATAACATGCCCCAAGCACGCTGATTAGACAATGCAATAGCGTTATGATTGGTCAGCCTGCGCTGGAAGGCTGGCTAATACATGAAGTCATTGCCATTGTGTGGTGGTGAATGGACAGCTCTTCAAATATGGCGCCCTGTGAAGTGATAGTCAATGGAAACACAGTAGCCACCACCAATCATCGCTGACGGGGCGCAGATTCCATCACTATCTCTCGTTCACACGCCAAAAACAGTGAATCTCGCCTTCATGATTGCCTCTGATTTTGGAGCAGAAATTGGAACCAGGCGACAACTTTTTTATCGCTGCCAAATTCCCCAGTTACATGCCGCAACTGGGAGGCAATTGTACGGCGATGGTGCCAGGGCGACATGTCGCCGGTCAGATTCCTCGCCACGGTTGCGGCGTCTAAAGGTACCCTTAAGTGCATCTATGGGGGACCCAGAGGTTGAATCCCTATGGGACCAGAAACCATTGGCATGATATAGCTATATGCCATCACTTTATAAAAAAATATCCTTTTGACAACTCCTTTCCCAAAATATATGATCATAGTATGACCCTTATGGTACATTTACACGCGGCCACAGGAAGGTAGGAACAGGCAGGCATCGGACACAATTGTGCCTGTTACCTTGAAAAGACCTCGATGTGGCTGCGTGTAATTCAGGACTTTCCTTCCTGTGTCTTCCCTGATGGAAGGAAAGTCCTGAATTACACGCAGCCACATCGAGGTCTTTTCAAGGTAACAGGCACAATTGTGTCCGATGCCTGCCTGTTCCTACCTTCTTGTGGCCGCGTGTAAATGTACCATTACTGTTTCCTCCAGCAATCAGCTGAAGTCAGTGAGGGAACATGGTGGCAGTGTCTAATTTCCCTGCAATGGGACTACAGGGAAATGAAGCAGGGCGGATCGTAGGGGAACAATTATAAAGAAAATCCTACATATCCTTCTAAAACTGGATTCTATAATAATTGAACCTGTCACAGGAAAAACATTCTGCTGTTCTCTTACTAAAATGTAAATTTATTTTTTTAATTGGGTTTTGTTAAAAATGTTGCACCATTGGCACTCTTGGTGTCATTGGTTGCAGAATGGGTTAACTGAGAATCTGTCAATGATCCCATTCTGGCAGACCAATTGTCGAAGATTGTCGAACTTTTATTTATCTTCTTTTGAGCTCCTCCCAACTGATTTATATGACGACTGACCACTAGCGAAGACCGAACGCAAACTTTAAAACATTTTTCAGGGTTTGGACTTTGGATACATTACGTACACATATCACTCGAGCGAGCGTCGGTGTGCTTGGGTATACTTAGTGCTCAGCGCAGTGTGAGTTGTTTGCAGCGGTTGAATGGCTCGCACTGGGGGTAAAATCAGAGTTAACGGATTCAGTGTGTACAAACAAGAGAATTACAAAACCCTGTCCTCCCACCCCCAGATGTACTTTGTTTATGGCTGGCTGTATGTGGGTGGAGAGCCAAACTGCCCAACTAGTGACTTCCAGTGAGGTTTGGGTCCAGAACAGAACTTGAACCCAAACTTCCATGGGTCTGCTCATCCCTACTGATCACATCAAAGTGGATTGTGCAGGAAAGCAAAGCTTGTAACTGCAAAACACTGAAACATAATAATGAAGGTGAATTGCAAAAATGCTTATTATCCAGAAATACATGTGTTCAAGAAGGTACACTGTGTGCAGAATTATTAGGCAAGTTGTATTGTAGAGGATTATTTTTATTATTGATCAACAACTATGTTCTCAATCAACCCAAAAGACTCAAATATCAAAGCTTAATATTTTTGGAAGTTGGACTGGGGTTTGCTTAAGATTTGGCTATCTTTGGAGGATATCTGTTTGTGCAGGTAACTCTTACTGTGCAGTATTATTAGGCAACTTAATAAAAATCAAATATATTCCCATCTCACTTGTTTATTTTCATCAGGTAAACTAATATAACTGCACAAAATTTAGAAATAAACATTTCTGACATGCAAAAACAAAACACAAAGAAATTAGTGACCAATATAGCCATCTTTCTTTATGATGACACTCAACAGCCTTCCATCCATAGATTCTGTCAGTTGCTTGATCTGTTTACGATCAACATTGTGTGCAGCAGCCACCACAGCCACCCAGACACTGTCCGAGAGGTGTACTGTTTTCCCTCCCTGTAGATCTCACATTTTAGGAGGGACCACAGGTTCTCTATGGGGTTCAGATCAGGTGAACAAGAGGGCCATGTTATTATTTTTTCTTTTTTTAGACTTTTACTGGCCTGCCACGTTGTGGAGTAGTTGGATGCATGTGATGGAGCATTGTCCTGCATGAAAATCATGTTTTTCTTGAATGATACCGACTTCTTCCTGTACCACTGCTTGAAGAAGTTGTCTTCCAGAAACTGGCAGTAGGTCCAGGAGTTGAGCTACACTCCATCCTCAACCCGAAAAGGTCCCACAAGTTCATCTTCTTTGATTATACTAGCCCATACCAGTACCCCACCTCCACCTTGCTGGCACTGAGTCGGACTGGAGCTCTCTGCCCTTTACTGATCCAGCCTCTGGCCCATCCATCTAGCCCATCAAGAGTCACTCTCATTTCATCAGTCCATAAAGCCTTTGAAAAATCAGTCTTGAGATATTTCTTGGCCCAGTCTTGATGTTTTATCTTATGTTTCTTGGTCAAAGATGGTCGTTTTTCAGCCTTCCTTACCTTGGCCATGTCCCTAAGTATAGCAGACCTTGTGCTTTTTTGATACTCCAGTAACGTTGCAGCTTTGAAATATGGCAAAACTGGTGGCAAGTGGCATCTTGGCAGCTTCACGCTTGATTTTCCTCAATTCATGGGCAGTTATTTTACTCCTTTTCTGCCTAACACGCTTCTTGCGACCCTGTTGGCTATTTGCCATGAAACACTTGATTATTCGGTGATCACGCTTCAAAAGTTTGGCAATTTCAAGACTGCTGCATCCCTCTGCAAGACATCTCAAAATTTTGGACTTTTCAGAGCCCGTCAAATCTCTCTTCTGACCCATTTTGCCTAAGGAATAGCATTTGCCTTATTAGGCAAAATTAAGCACACCTTATATAGGTGTTGATGTCATTACACCACACCCCTCCTCATTACAGAGATGCACATCACCTGATTTACTTAATTGGTAGTTGGCTAAAGCCTATACAGCTTGGAGTAGGACAACATGTATAAAAAGTATCATGTGATCAAAATACTCATTTGTCTAATAAGTCTGAACACAGTGTATATTCTGATAATGGGTGTAGTCTACCCAGTTTGTATGTCATTTAAATGAACTAGGCAAAGCCTTTGCATATAAAAGTAGTTTGTCCGTCAGTGCCTTTCGTAAGCAGCAGGGCACTTTTCTCATAAGAGTGGTGCTCTTTAAGTAAAAATTATTCATCTCAGAGGGTAATTGATGTCAGTGAGCTGGGTATTAGAATACTGTGTACTCTATCATATCTAGAGGGTTGAGAATGCGCACATAGGGTCTTATCCTTTATAGGCAGGTAAATGTAAAAAAATCAGATTTGCTCACCTGGTCCGGTTGTGTAGCACACAACCAGCGTAATCGCTCGAACAATGCAGCTGCTGCAGGGACTGTACTTCCACGAGGTGCGGTGCTGTCATCAGGTATTTTGGACGAAGTACCTTAATGTCCGCGCTGCTGCCAGAGAGGAAAATACACCAACGACACTGGACGTCTGAGTACTGGTAGTAGAGGTTTATTTCCAACGCGTTTCGGAGCCACGTACCGAGCTCCTTCCTGAGGAACTCAGGAAGGAGCTCGGTACGTGGCTCCGAAACGCGTTGGAAATAAACCTCTACTACCAGTACTCAGACGTCCAGTGTCGTTGGTGTAAATAAACCTCTACTACCAGTACGCAGACGTCCAGTGTCGTTGGTGTATTTTCCTCTCTGGCAGCAGCGCGGACATTAAGGTACTTCGTCCAAAATACCTGATGTACTCTATCATAGCCAAGGTAGCAGATCAAAATGATGCTGTAGATGATGGAGTAACAATAGGTCTAGTTTGTTTGCAATGTGATCCATTTACTTCAATGTTTCCTACTTGAAAGGGTACTAAAAAAAATTAAAGGTAACCAGAACTGAAGTATTGTCCACAACAGATCATTTAAATAATTTTCTAACAAAATTGATGTTAAATCATCATCCCCAAAATTTTGGAGTCCCCATATGAGTTAATGATAGGTTTCTAATAGTATCTCCCTACTGAGAATCATAAGAAAAGAAGCCTCAGGACAACCTGGTCCCTGGCAAAAAAACAAACAGACTTTATGTTTAGCAAGTAAAAGTGAAGATGTAATACCCTAATATACTCTATTTATGCTGCTCCCCCTCCAGCATGTGTCCATATTTTGTTCCTATGCACATTCAGCTCCACCTCTACATCTGTCCTGTCGCTTTCTTTATCCCACCGTATCCTTTCTCTGAGCCTATTTAGTCTTCTTCCCATTAGTTTCCATATCCTTTTCAGTTCTTTCCAAGTACCTCCTGCTGTTTCCCTTCTGTCACTCTCAGTTTTTCCTACAGCATCACACATTGACACCCTTCTGCCAAACAATTCTTTCAATATGGTGGCATTAGCCTGGACTATGGCATTCAGTCATTATGGTGATGAAGGCAAAAGGATAACAATCTCTGCAGTAGTAAAAATATACATTTACTTTATGTCTGCATATCTCCGACTCCCAAATCCTACCTACTTCTGGTCCAAACATCAGTCTGACCCACCTTCCATATCATGATATGAAGTAAAAAGGTATGATAAAATGAGCGCTAGGGACAGAAACAGGCACTGGGCTCTTATCGAATATTACCTTTCAAATTTATTGTGAACAGTAGAAGTTACAGGTCTCCTCGCCACAACATGTTTCGACACTAAAGGTGTCTTTCTCAAGTGGATGTTGACATCCACTTGAGAAAGACACCTTTAGTGTCGAAACATGTTGTGGCGAGGAGACCTGTAACTTCTACTGTTCACAATAAATTTGAAAGGTAATATTCGATAAGAGCCCAGTGCCTGTTTCTGTCCCTAGTGCTCATTTTATCATACCTTTTTACTTCATATCGTGCTCAAAATCCTCCCTTTGGGGAGTGTGGTTTAAGAGCAGCTCTGGGACAGGAATTGGTCAGCACAGAGGAGCTGCCCTTCCCTGGGCTCGTGATCTCTGAGAGAGACATTGAAGTTCCATAAGGAAAGGCTTCTCTACACGTAGCAACGGATTTATGCCTGCGGTTAAATCTCACCTCAAATCATCAACCTAGTTGTGCAGGGGGCGCAACTAGAAAAGGTGAGTGACATATCAATACAACCCCTTGCTTCGGCTAATTTGCACAGTGTGGCGCAACAATTTTTTTGGTTTACCTTCCATATCATGTCATTCGTCTTCCTCAGGAGTTCCCCCGATTCCATAGTAGAGCCTATTTTAGGTTGGCTTCACACCACGGCGCAGTCCGGCATGAACCTGACAGCCCCAGACCGGATCAGCACACAGAACCGGAGGGCCAAATGTGCTCTCCGGTCCTGTGTGCAGCTGCAGCCGCTGATTTTCCAAGATCGCGGCTAGCAGGGGCAATCCGGCCCCATAGGCCCCCATGTTAGGGAGAACCGGATTGCCCCGGGAGAATCCGGTACAATCCGGGAGAATCCAAGATCTGGCTTTTTGGGGTGATTTTTCTACCCAGACACAAAAATGTTGCAAGCAACGTTTTTGTGTCCGGTGAGAATAATCCGAATTCTCCCAGATTCACCCGGAGAGATGGAAACCGGATGGCAGAGAGCTGCCATCCGGCCCCATAGGCTACTATGGGACCAAAAACCGGTCCGGGGCTGTCTGGTTTACACCGGACAGCCCTGGACCGGATTCTGCCGTGGTGTGAAGTCAGCCTTAGAGTCCTTGAAATAATTGCAGTTTTTTTGGAACAAATACTATGTAGCAAAGCACTCTATGAGGGAGGCTCAGTCAGAATCATCTGAAATTGGTTATCTCCTTGTTTAGCTAAAGGGAGTCAATCCTTCTGTCCTCCAACATAATCATTTTAGGGGCAGTCAGTTGGCCTCCATGCACATTCGACGGTTGGCCAATCCTACCGAGAACGTCGAGTTCAGATGACTTTTATTCAGTGTGTTTGCTGGCCTTAGCATGCAGGTTTTGCTGTGAAATTGCTGCATGTCACCCTAAGCATTACAAAGATGAAGTCCAAAAACAGATTTGTTATCTTGCGGAACCTGTCACCAGAGGACATCATAATGTAGGAGCAGAGACCTTGCTTACTAGGTTGTGTGTTGTAGTTTCAATACAAGGAGTGTTTTATAAACTGGAGATTATCACTTCAGGATAACAGGACTTGTCCCTCCTAGTCCAAATGCAGCACTGGTTAACAGCTTTCTGTCACTATACATTGTACACAGAAAGCCATGTCTTGAGCAGGGTTGTGTAGTCGGAGTCAATACTTGTCCTCGTCTACCCTTTTATCATGTAAAGCGCCATGAAATCTAATTGCGCTATATAAATAAATAAATAATAATAATATGCATTTAGGTGGAGTTGGATTCAGGGAAATTGAGGTGTTGGAGTTAGATTTTGGAGTCAGTGTCCATTTTGGTGGAGTTGGATTTAGGGAAATAGAGAAGTCAGAGTCGGAGATTTGGCGTACCGTCTCCACAGGCCAGTTTATGATTGGGGTTTTACACAGCCCAACAATTGAGTTTTGCTATGTCTGCTGCAGAGAAAACTGTCAGTTTGCTACAACTGCAGCCCCCAGTATATTAAGTGATATATCTGGAATGAGGGTCTCTGTCCCTACCTCATGACGCAAATATCTGCTGACAGATTCCTTTTCAATTTCATTGACATTGTTGATACTGTATTACTCATCATGTACATGTAGTCTTGTACTGAAGAACATGGTTCATATCTACGCTTTTAGAATAGAGCCAGGAAAACCTCAAAATGCTCCTTAACACTTGCAGAAATGACATTTTTATCCCACCCTATTTTCAGCACTATTGGGAAATTTTAGGCTACTTCAGTTCAGAATCCTCCTCTTTTAGATTTGAGTGCAAAATGTGCAACGTGTCATTTGTCAAAGAATTTCTGCCAGAAACTCCTACACGTTCCAGCTGGGGATCAAAGAAGGGATGTCCATTATATGTTATGGGGACCTTTCTAGCAACAGCAGTTGCACAAAGCAGACAACACCCTTACATTTTAAGGAGCTTTAGAAATGTTTGTGTATAGAAAACAGTCACCCCCCCAAGTCTAGACTGTTTTTCATGGTGACATTTTCCCTTTAAACACAATATCTAACAGGATGATACTTGCACATACATTATTCTGAGCTCCTGCAGTACAATTTGCTTTATTATAAGTCATTGGAGTACTAAGAAGTGAATCGTATCATTTGACCCCCCCCCCCTTTTCCATTACAACTATGTGTTATATACTTATCTACAATGTAGACTATTCCTCTCGTATGGGGGCAACAGCTTTAGGACCATACACAGGTAGAGTCGAAATAATTTCACATTTACAGCACAAGCATTGATCATAGACAATTGGTGGAATATCAAACTTAAAATGATAATTTGGGAAGAGCCAAAGCTAGAGAAATTGGGAAAAGTTCTAGACTAATAAGTCTGCAGTAGACTAATTTGCGTCTTTATGGTTGGGGACACAATCTGGATGGACTTGGGCTACTTTTGATTATATGAAATATTGCTTAGCGGTCAGAAAGCAGAAACTATGAACTAACTTTATCTAGTAAGAGGGCAGATGTCCAGCAGGAGACAGCTGGAACCTCATTGTCCAGTTCCATCATTTAGACCAGACAAAGGAGCTTCCGGCCACTGGTCAACAGCTGCTCCGAATCCTTCAGCTAAGCACAAACCTGCTGCCTGTAACATCAGCTGTGACATCTGTGGATAAGGGGGATACGTAAGAGTCACCAGAGGGTCAGCACTGTTATAAGCGTCAGCGACTTGGGAGAAAAACCAGTGACATTTAATATTTCAAAGTGTTTATTGAACCATTATACCATGAAAAGTAGAAAAGCAAATTAAATGAGGACATGAGACTTCAAGGCATAATAAAGCCTAACAAATTAGACAGCGACAATCAGTGCGGACAGAAAAGAAAAAATATATCAGATCAACATAATGGTAATAATATGACAGAAGGAAGGAAAAAAGTCCATGGCCCTGAAATGTGACTATATCAATTTGGAATATGAGAATTTAACGATAAAGTATGATAGGGCGAGAAGAACAATTTCACAACCCAAATATCTCTTACTTAATATGACTACATCCTTCATCCTGCTCTTCTATGAATCAGAGCATAGGAAGTCACAAGTCAACATTAAGATGAAAAGAACAGGAAAGAGAATAGTCAAAGGAAGAAAAGTGTAGAGGAGTAGAAAGGACTTGGTAGCAAGTAGGGACATTTAGATAAGATGAAGTATACCTCTGATCTCCACCTCTGCAAGAGATAACACCTGTCTGCCCCATCAGTTTGCTACAGAAAACAATCTCATATCCTGCGAATATTGGATTAGATTATCTAAAAGGATTCTAGAGAACGTCACATTAACCTTGATCATTTTAATGTTAATCTACGGTATTTTTTTACTCGGTTATATATAGCACCATTAATGTCCACAGATCTTTACACACATCATCAAAACTGTCGCCATTGGAATTCACAATCTAAATTCTCCCAGAAAACCCAGGGGAAACTCAAGTAAAAATAAGGAGAACATACAAACTCCTTACAGATGTTGTCCTTGGTGGGACTAGAATCTAGGATCCCAGCACAAAGTAACAGTGCTATCTACCGTATATACTCGTGTATAAGCCGACCCCCCTACTTTTGCCCCAAAAATCTGGAAAAACCTATTGACTCGTGTATAAGCCGAGGGTGGACCCCAGCACAGGTATACAGCCCCCAGCAGTGTGGTATACAGGCCCCCCAGTGGTAGTATACAGCAGCCCCAGTGGTAGTATACAGATTCCCCAGCAGCCCCAGTGGTAGTATACAGATTCCCCAGCAGCCCCAGTGGTAGTATACAGGAGCCCCAGCAGCCCCAGTGGTAGTGTACAGATTCCCCAGCAGCCCCAGTGGTAGTATACAGATTCCCCAGCAGCCCCAGTGGTAGTATACAGGAGCCCCAGCAGCCCCAGTGGTAGTATACAGCAGCCCAAGTGGTAGTATACAGGAGCCCCAGTGGTAGTATACAGGAGCCCCAGCAGCCCCAGTGGTAGTATACAGGAGCCCCAGCAGCCCCAGTGGTAGTATACAGGAGCCCCAGCAGCCCCAGTGGTAGTATACAGCAGCCCCAGTGGTAGTATACAGGAGCCCCAGCAGCCCCAGTGGTAGTATACAGCAGCCCCAGTGGTATACAGCAGGCCCCCAGGGGTACATATAGCAGCCCCCAGGGGGTACCCAGCAGCCCCCTGGGGGTACCAACAGCCCCCAGGGGGTACCCAGCAGCCCCCTGGGGGTACCAACAGCCCCCAGGGGGTACCAACAGCCCCCTGGGGGGTCCAACAGCCCCCAGGGGGTACCCAGCAGCCCCCTGGGGGTACCAACAGCCCCCTGGGGGTACCAACAGCCCCCAGGGGGTACCAACAGCCCATCCCGGTGTTCTGATCGGCGCCGCTCCTCGGTGCTGCGTCTTCATCCTCCCGTCCGCGCTGGCTGCATCCAGGATCTCCGGCGGTCGCGCGATGACGTCATATCGCTGCGACAGCCGGAGAACCCGGATGCAGCCAGCGCAGATGGGAGGATGAAGACGCAGCACCGAGGAGCGGCGCCGATCAGAACACCGGGATGGTAATGTATAAGCAGCGGGGGGGGGGCCCTTACAAGGGGGGACAGTGCCAGCTTTTGGGGGGTCATATGCACTGCTTCCCCCTGCCGCTGATTGACAGGGGGAAGCAGTGCATATATAATGAGCGGCCCCACGTGACGGGGCCGCTCATACAGCAGCCCCCCCCCGCCTCCTCCAGCCTCCACAGCCCCCGGGACACAGCCCCCCCGTATATGACCCGTGTATAAGCCGAGGGGGGGACTTTTCAGCCCAAATTTTGGGCTGAAAAACTCGGCTTATACACGAGTATATACGGTACTTTGTGCTTGCTTCCCTGTCCTCTAAAAATATTAAGGAAAGGAGTCTTAAAAGCTCCAGCAATAGAAATTGACAGCCACCAACATATAGGATGTTCGTTTCTACCTGTGGTTTGGGATATTGGGCATAAATCAGGTCACTAACACCTCCCAATGGTTTTGGGTAAGGCTAGGGCCACACTAGCGTTGTGGCCTCCGTTCTGGGGGGGGTCTGCCAAAAAGCCGGATTCCGGGATTATTAACGCAGTGTTACCATAGTGTCATGCTACCAACAGAATCCTATGGGTGACGGACTCCCGAGCACATTCAAATGCCGGCATGTAAGTGCCAAAGTGTGAAATCTCACGCTATTTTGTAGCGCACAGGAAAACGCGGAGAGTGACGTTTTCCTGTGCGCTGCAAAATAGCGCAAGATTTCAAAATCCAGAATTTACATGTCGGCATTTGAATGTGCTCTGGAGTCCGTCACCCATAGGATTCTATTGACAGCAGTATGCTATGGTAAGGCTGCGTTAATGCTGCTGGAATTCATCTTTTTTGCAGACCCCCCAGGACGGAGGCCACAACGCTAGTGTGGCCCTAGCCTTAGGCTACATTCACACAGTCATGTGAAAAACTGGACAGCATACAGACTCCAGACTTGTTGAGTATATCCTATTCTGATTGTGAAATTCGGATCAGAATAGGATTTGCTCAAAGTCTCGTGGATCACAAACGTCAATCACTAATGTGTGAATAGGTTATTGAAACTCTATGGGTCCATGTGGTATCCAATAAAAATGGGGCAGCACTTGGGTATTTCACCACAATATGTGAATGTAGCCAAAGAGAGATGTGTGTGACTCTCGAGTGGTGACATTTTAATGCAGAGAATATGCAGGTCCGATTTTCCCCTGAAAGTACATATACAGTTGTGGCCAAAAGTATTGACACCCCTGCAATTCTGTCAGATAATACCCAGTTTCTTCCTGAAAATGATTGCAATCACAAATTCTTTGGTATTATTCTCTTCATTTAATTTGTCGAGCTTAAAATGCCAGAACTACAACAAAATTTGGCATCGGCCAGAATATGAGTTGGGATTAGGGATAAAACTGTGGTTTGAAATCTATAATGGCATGGTCGCCACCCAGCTTGTGCTCCATATGATGTAATATAACCCAAATTTCTAAATATGGATATGCTTGATCCTAGATGATGACAGCTCAGAAACATGTCAAAAGTGACTTACAGAAAAGTGGCCTCATTGTATGGATCAGTGTTTCGTTTTCTTAATTGTACTCGACAAGGTCACCGATTGATTTGTGGGATCTTCCGCTGTTTAGTAACATTGTATTCCCATTTCACACAAGAAAACTATTTTCAGCAACATATGATATCATAACAGTAATCCTCCAGGCGACCTTGCGAGAGGGTTAATTAACCCATCAATACATGTGCACATTACCACTTCACAGATGTCCCATCCATATGCAGTGGTAGAAGGGGGTAGTGTTTTCTGTGTCTGGCAGATGCTGGATTATAAAGAATGAGGCAGTGACGGGAGGCGGGGGGTGAGAGATGAGCTGCAGAAGGAGCAAACACCGGCCTGGTACCCAGCACTCTCTGACACTGCATAAAGAATTCCTCCACTCATTGATTACTACCCAACAACATCTCATCATCAGGCTAATAGTGCGCGCTCCTTATCGTCTGCACCACTATACAGCACCATGGTCTTCACATATTGTACAGCATACATGTGACTCTAATCATTTATGCCATATATCTTGTATCCGCACCAAAAGGAAACAGTCTTGTTAGTTCACATGCCCATCTTGCTAGTAATCACACAACTAATGAAAGTTGCTTCCAAACCCCCCAAAAATCTGCATGTTACACATTTTGATTCTGTCTGTGGAGTCATAGCGAATTTATGACCAAATCTGCACCCAAATTTTCTGCAACTTGTGAACATGGCTTTAATCTGTTTAGTGCAAACCCATGTAAGGGCAACTTCACATAGTATTATTCTGTACTGGTGTTTATAAGCCAAAACGAGGAGAGAAAGTATAATATGAAGATATGCACTCCTGCATTTTTTTTAGAATTAAAAAAGTACTGTAGTTTATGTTAATAATAGAGATACATACTGAAAATATGGATTTAAATAGTAATGGTTGAAACAATTCAGAATTGCCATTTTCCACAAATTTTTGCTGAAAGTACAAACAGCTCCTTTGTTTTCACCATTGTAACAAAGGAACAGGGCCTAACATGTGACTTTTTAAAACACTGAAGTCATCATTCATGGACACTGATAATTTATCACGTGTTCTCATTTGTGATTTACCAAAGGCAAGTCAACATGTGTTTCTGTACTAACCTAATGTAAAAGGTGCCAATACCAGTGTCACAGCAAGCTTTAGATTTTTCTATTTGTCCCTCCAATTTTTTTTTGTTTTAAATTGTTGTTTATCATTTGCTTTTTTGTATATAACATGAGTCTCTATACAGAAAAGCTGTTTCACTTGGTTCATTTTTTTCAGGAGATATTCCTCATTATGTAATTAAACTTCATGGGTGCCAATAATGATGAGCAGGACTATACATGACCCATAGGAAAATTGATGCCACGATAAACATCTTTTTACACATTGAACTTACATTTTGTTTTAAACTATACAACAGAAAGAAACTAGGAAAATGTCTACCAATATATACTGTCTTGGCAGTGGCAAAAGGCACAGTTCTTTAGATAAATGGGACCTATGGATACATATGCCCTTGGAGCTTTCCTGATACATACATCAAACAGACTTAAAGGGATTGTTCTCTTCGACAGAAGTTTGTGCCCTGGTTGCAGCTTGCTGAAACGTAACAAAACCTGAACTCCTCTTCCCTGGATCCACCGGTGAGTCCCCGCTACTGCTCCAGGTGTCTGGCTTTGGCTGCAGTACTGAAGTGCATCAATAACCAATTAGTGAGCTCAGCATGTTGATGAAATCTTCAGAGCTGCAGAACTCATTGATTGTGTGTTGATGTGACATCTACGGCGCAGGCAATGCCGGTCACTAGGAGCAGCCGTGGAGACGTGCCGGTGGAACGGGGGAAGGTGAGTACAGTGCAGTTTATGTTTTACTTGCAGCTGAGGCAAAACATTGTCTGAAAGAGTACAACCCCTTTAAGAAACAGTCTCACACTGGGCAATGTGCTGCCGATAACAATCAATTTTTATGCTGATATAAACCACCCATTCACCGGAAGACAGAACATTTTGCTATTTCTTTGGGTGATCGCCAATGTTTACAAGGGCTAATAATTGGGAATGAATGCTAGTGTAAACGGGCCTTGTCACACACACAAGATAATCCCGCTGTTGTCTGCAATAAATGGTTATCAGCTGCACCTTACAATAAACCTTATAACAGATATCTGAGTGTTAATATAGCAGAAGGCATGGCCTGTCATAATAAGTGACTGGACGCTAGAATAAATGTCATTATAAAATGCCTTGTGTCCAGTGCCTGTTCGTCTAGTGTCTACAGATGTCTACCCCGGCACAGAGTCTCTGCCATTATGTATTACACACATCAGTGAGAATAGATTGTATACACAAGTGATACATTGATTGATACAAAGCGACACATAATTTGCATGATATATTTCATGTCAGTTTTTCGAAATTGGGCACATCTGTGACTCTTGATAAACCATTCCTTCATTTTCTGAAGAATAAGTTACATTGGAGAAATAATTAGCTTTGTGCAATATGAAAACTGTGTGTGTGAACTTTCCACATTGAGAGTAAAAGTCCACTCCACAGAAAGCCTTATTTGTGGGGCGTTCTGGATGAGGCATGTGTACGGTATACAGTGAATAGACATTTAAGGCTTCAAGCCAAAATCTCCATAACATAGTGGAGAGTGATATATCATCTGGGAATAGATAAATGTTCTGTAATAGTCTTTTCTTCTATTGAAGTCACATTTGTCTTTATTTTAATGGTGGTTTCATAGCTCTCAATAGCATATAGAAGAGTTGCAGCCACATATGTAACAACAAATGCTACTGTGTACAAAGCTATCCTTACTGAGTCTTCAGTAGAGAGTGTGCACACACTTAATATTAGATATCAATATTATCGACACCAATGAACTCATCTGCTCCATGCACCAGTACTGGGTATATGGGAGATGTCTAAATCCTAGTACTTTTTAGGTAAGTATACATATTGGGATAAAATTACTACTTTTACATGACTTTCTGACATTCTAAACCTAGAGAAGGCAGTAAGAAGATGAGCCAAATCTATGTTCGACTGACTGATAGATTTAACCAGGGGCGCAACTACATTAGGTGCAGGAGTTGCAATCTCACCCGGGCCCTGCAGCCTAGGGGGGCCTAAAAAGTCCTTTTGGCCTATAGAAAAAGACTAATACTATTTAAGATTTGCAATAATTGGGGGCCCCATTGGAGCTTTCGCATCGGGGCCCCTGGGCCTGAAGTTACGCCACTGGATTTAACGAATCCTTAGATGTATATATATATATAATACACACAGGTGCAAATCTATTACTCTCCTAGCTCCTGGTACTGACAATCCTATCAGCACAGACAGCATCCTAATGTAGGCAGAGCGGTGCGTTGATGTCCTGTGCATTCACCTGCAAATCCGTGGGTTCAAGGTCTCAGGCTACCTACATCCTATAAAATGGAGAGGGTAGTACTCACGTCCATGGCCAACTTTAACTTTAGCAACCTTGTATACATGCTATTGTAGTTGAATTCTGGTCTCTCCAGGTGGGCCTCACCATGTCAGTGAATGATGGGTGACAGCCACCCTATTCTCCGTTAGCTACAGCACTAGTTGAAGCTGTCTGTGTGAATATGGTCCTCCCCTGAAATTCTAAACCACATCTTTCTCTGCGCATATTGGCTCATCTGATCAGCCAATATGTGCCTCTAACAATAGCAGGTACACTGGAGATTTGCTAGCTGCTGTTAACCAGTTAAATTCTGCTGTTAATCTCTGAAAGCAGAATTTAACATGTACTGGCGAGGAGCACGCCATTCCCCGCACCAATCGGTGGCCCGTCATGTGATTGCAGGGCGCCGATGCGTTGTTATGACAGCCAGGGTGAGCTGATGACCCCTATGCCTGTGATGATGACCTTCCTGTGAATGCTAGCAGAGCATTTGGACCAGTGGAAGCCTAACCAGGCGAAACGTGCGCCCGTCGTCCTCCCCGCACCTCCCTCCCCACCACAAAATGTTTGTAACCCATATCTCCTAACAGAGTAATGGATTAAATGAACCTTCATCTAATGGTGACTGCCGTCTTTTTTTCTAAACAATGATTAAGCTTTGCTCAGACTCGTGCAACACCTCATTGCAGGGAGCTAATACTAGCCTAAGGACAAAACCAGCCCTCTAGTGCCCAGATTCCTTCTTTTTGATTGAACTTCATGTTTGTTATCTACGAACTTGTACTGATCTGGGGAATCATACTGCCAGCTCAGTTTTACCATATAGTGAACATAGTAAATTATGAAGAAAAAAAAAATACGTTGTAGGATTGCACTTTTAACTACACTTGGAATTTTGTATCCTGTTTTTCAGAACACTATATGGTGAAAGAAATAGTTTTATTCAAAAGCACAATTCGTTCTGCAAAAAGAAGCCATCATATGGCTATATTGATGGAAAAATAAAAAAGATATAGCTCTTGGAAGAAGGGGAGGGAAAAACTAAAGTGCAAAAAGGGGAAAGGCAAGGTCATAAAGGGGTTAATATGAAAGCGGTCCCCCCTTCCATCGCTATAATAGCTTCCCCCACAAGCTTCATTGCCTGCATAAATAATCCTGCAACATCAGTCCTTGCAGCTCCATATGAAGATGGAGACTGTGTATTCAAGCTAGCTCATGTTTTGGTGCCAAGAATAAGTGCCCTTCCAGTGACGGTACACACTAAAGGTGGAAGTGCCGGCCAAGATTTTATATTGTCTGTGACAAAGCATTAGAAGAGGCATTTTGCTGCTGTAACGGCACCAATTTTCTTCCAGACATCAAAGCACAGCTAATCTGCCGTCCTTGAAGGCAATGGAGCTACTTTTAATTTTTAATCATTTCCTGTTAAACAAGAATCTATTTAACTAAACATGTTCTGAGATGATAACAGCCATCATCTGATAGGAAAGATCGTGCCCAGGCAATAGGAAGCCTACATTGTGCCATCACTACATAAAGCTGTGAAGGGCAAAGACATAAGATCTCTTATCAAGCCTTGTAGCAAGCAGAATACAAAGCCGGGGCTTTGGGACAAATCTGGGCCAATTAACGTTGGTTCTAACCCAACACAAATCATGATGCACATGGAATATGCGGGAATATTGCCCATTTCTTCCGAAGTTAGGGTAAAAAGGTTGACGTTGATTTGTTAGCCAGGGGTGTGCATATCGTAAGGACAGCAGTGTTAGTGGGCTCTTTATTTGGAGCTGGAGGCCCATCCCTGGTTGATCCCTCTGCTATTGGGTGGCACGAGCCTATACTGGTCAACAGCATTAAAAATCAAGGGAGAAGAATCATGTGTAGAATACAAATCTGGAATAAAATAAAAGGCAAATCAAGTCATCATGATGGAGCTCATTTTCATACTTGCTCTGGGGTACTCCCAATTTGTATATGCCACTGTTAGCATCTTGGACAAGGAAAAAGTAATTTGAACCTTCCGACCATGGGATGCATTGGGTGTTCCCAAAATGCAGTGATTCATACTTACTAGTAGTAGTCCAAAGTAGGACGAGGATAACGTCTGCTCAAGGCTCATTGATGACAGTGAAGGCAAGCCCGTCTGGTCCTGTGTGCTATAATGAACAGATTGCTGATAAATGTATTGCTTCTTAGATAGGAAGGTGCACTGTAGCTTTCTGTGTAAAAGGCTGTGTACTCAAAGCTGAAGACTGGTCAGAGCATCCATACAAACCCTATCCACCACCAAATCCTCTTGCAAAAGGCATCTAGGTGTCAGAGCTGAAAGAATGTACCCTGGTTTGATGAATAGCATTTTCTTTAAAGGGGAACTCTGGGGAGAGAAAACTTTATAGTACAGTCCCTGCCGTGCTATGTGATGAAGCAGAGCTGTACACTGCAGTTCTGGGTTCTATAGATCGCTGATAATTCAATCAAAACATACCTGCTTATTTGCTCTCCCCTCCTTTCAGGGGTCCGAGAATTTCAGCTTCATGCTGCTGATGAAAAGCGGTGTGTCGGAGGTGTGGATGCTGGGAGCTGCAGGATCAGCTTATATTCCAGCCCCCTCACACTTCTGTATGGGCAGTACCATAGAGAAAGCACACATGTAATATGCACCCCAAGAACACTGCAAATAAACGCAGCATGAATGCTGAGAAGAATGCAAAAATAAAAATGTAAGAGCTGACATACTGCATAATGCTTTGTAGGTTCATATCTGGAAAGAAAAAGTCCATATCCATAGTGCTACAGTTTCATGGGACAGGAATCTACCAACTGCTATGGGGGAGGAGATACCATGCCAGTGATGAATTGATCAATGCAATGCTTTACCTCTGCTCCTAGCCTCATACATGACAGCACACATTATGCACCATCATATGCACCACTGGACAGCAGAAGATCACAGAATGTATTTATATCTGCTTGGTGACATAATTACTATTTCAAGCCAGAACACCCCTGTTCATACATTACATAGGATGTATATCAGAGGTAGGATTGTACTGTGAATAAGGGGCCAGTGGCCATGCCCCCTCCCCATACAGAAGTGTGAGGGGGCTGGAATGAAGGCTGATCTTGCACCTCCCAACATCCACACCCCCGGCACACCTCCACGTCTCACCAACAGCATGGAGCTGAGATTCTCGGAGCCCTGAAGGGGGGTCAGAGCAAAAGTGCAGGTATGATTGTATTGCTTTATAAGAGACCTATAGATGCTAGAGCTGCAGTGTACAGCTCTGTTTCATCATGTAGGAGGGCAGGGACTGTACTAAAAAGTCTTCTCTCCGCAGAGTTCAACTTTAACATCAAATTAGCTGTGTGTATCATGGCAGTGACCTTTTTCACCAGGATAATGCTGAAATTGTTCAAACTTGACCTGGTCTCCAAATTCACCAAATCTGTATCTGATCATTCATCTGTAGGATGTGCTGGAAAAACAAGTTCTATCTGCTGAGACATCACCTCACAAACCATAGGACTTCAAGACTAACCGTCATTTTAATTTGTATTTCATAAATCAGTACTCATAAAAATGAGGAATAGTAATATATCAGCAAAATCTTCTCCATCAGGACTGATCATTCTCAAAATTCTCAACTCAAGGGTGAAATCAATCAGTGAAGACATATTGTTCCATCACTGACATATGAGGTGACAGTTACTATACAGGAGGTGGAGGAATGAGCTCTGCCTCTAGCCCTCCATTCTCCTTCCTCCCTTCTACATAGAAGTCTAAGAGCACCAACCGCCATCTCCTATCTCAGTAATGTAACACTGTCTTCACTGAATACAGATGTTACCTGTGAATGGTGAATTTTGAGAATTATCAGTCCTGAAGAAGAGAGAAGCAGATTTCTCTGATAAGGTATATTACAAAGTTTATTATTTCACGTGTTTTCTTAATTTATGAAATACAAATTAAAATTACAGTTACGCTTTAAAGCGTCTTCTACTAACATTCTGGTACAAAGTCACAGTGCACTCTTATCTGTCTTTTTTTGCCTCAATGGTACGAGCTGTTATGGTGGCACAGAGCCCTACACAATATTTGGTGATTGATTGATGTATATCTCTTTAAGGGCTCACTCACACTTACATATGAAATGGACGAGTGCAATGCAATAAAAAAATCGCACTCGCATAAATGTTAATCAATGAGGCAGTGCTGATTTGTGTTTTCTGTTTCACTCAGCTGTATTCGGCCTGAGGAAAAAAATGGCAGCATGCTGTGTATGGTCACGTAGAATAGAAGAGACTCTCCAAGTCAATGGGAGTGAGAAAAAAAACGGATATCACGCAGGCCATACATATGCTATCTGATTTTTGCGGACACATTACCATTCTGTACCATAGAACACTGTAAATGGTCATATAAATGATTGTAGAAGTATAGCTGCTGAGAAAAAATAAATCACATTGCATATGAATGGCATACACAAGTCATATGCCAGGCGAGAAAAAAAATAACAAAAACATAGCATGTCATAAAGAACACCAAACAGGTGTCATTTCTCCAACTTTTCTAAATGAAAATGGGACCAACTTTTATACTACACGGCGAACCCTTAAGGTACCGTCACACAGGGACATATCGCCGGCGATGTTGCCGGGGATCGCGGGAGCGCGCATCCCTGACAACATCGCCGGTGAGATGTCACACTGAGCAACTTACCGGCGATGTCGCCGGCTAGTTGCCGCGGCTATCGCTCGCTGAGTTGCCCAGCAACCCAGCGAGCGATAACCCGCAATGTAGTAGATAGGCGGAATCGCCCGTAACATTGCAGGTTGCCGCGTTACACAGGGCGATCAGGCAGAATCGCCTGAGCAACATCGCCAGGTTTCCCAACATTGTTGGGAAACCTGGCGATGTGACTCAGGCGATTCATCGCCTGATTATCGCCCTGTCACACGCGGCAATTCGCCGGCGATGTCGCCGCAACCTGGCCACGCCCCTCGGTTGCCGGCAACATCGCCGGCGATATCTCCCCGTGTGACGGGCCCTTTAGGCTATGTTCACACAGGGCATTCTTCCTGCAATACAAAGGATTGTGCTGCAGATATGTGTCATAAAAACTGTGTGTGAACATGCCCTAATATTGACATTGACGCACATACAGAAAATCAATAATTCCTCGTTCATTTTGGCTGTTTAGCTAACAGCCCAGGGCAGAGGGTTACGGACCCTTCTTAGCACACAAGTCAAAATAAAATGCACATTGCTCGTGAATAATTAAAAAGAGAATTTCTCAGTAATTAAGTATACATGCTGAGATCAGTATGCCAAGGCTTAATGGTTACTGGCAGCCTTTGCAAATAAAGATTTATAATTCTAAGGATACAGCAAAACCTAAAGGGGAAAACTCCATTGAATGCTGTAAGCAAAACAGGGCCTGCAGCTATCGGGGGACACGCTGGACCTCTTAGTGTGTACAATATTTGGATACTGGTAGGGGCAGAACTTGAAGCGTTGCCCCAATGGCTTACACTTATGATGCTCAAATTAGAATTTTTTCGATGGATCTAGGAGTTTTTTCAACCTCGGTAACTTACGGTAAGTGTCCTGGGGTGGGATATAGACATGAAAATGAACATTGGACAAGTGAAGACTACATTCACAATTGGCCATTAAGCGCTGCTACACGTACATTATTGCCGATTGTGTTTTGAAAACTGATTGCCCTCTTTATTTTATTGTTTTAATCAAGTTAAGATATACAATACTTACAGATCATTCATGGGGCATTAATTTAGCCATATGCGTAAATCCTGTTATGAACAGTGATGTTTGTCTATTGATTGACAACTTGGTGTTCAATAAACATTCAGTCCGTTCAGGTGTATTTACTTCTGAAAGTCATCAGTGCCCATTTGTTAAAGGTAGTGATGATGCCATGTCCGACAGGGCGTTATGTGCCAGGTAGAACAAAATATTTGGAAAGAGTAGTTTTTAGAAATGTAGATATCGTAAGCCGTTCAGTGCAGATAAATCATGAAGCAGATCTACACTTGTAAGTGTCTTTCCTGTAATGGGCTGGTAAAAAATGCTGACTGTTCCTTGTCCCAAATTTGGGTCTGTCATCTACTTAACTGCTTCTAGAAAATACTGCTTAGAACAAGCTAAATATAAGTTGTAAAATTATAGAAGGACACAGGCTAGCTGGAGGCTGGCAGCAGCAGACGCCCTCTGGAAGGAGAATCATTTTAGGGATCCAGGCTTGGTTTTCTTTGGCAGTACACAATTATTGTCCATGTAAGTTGCACATCATTCTGGCTCACATTGATGTTAGATACTCTATTCGTAGCTTCCGTTGACATATCTGCCAGACAGTTGGGCTTGTGGAATTCTTAGGCTGGCTTCACACCATGATTTTTAACTGTTATGTTCTGTCCGGTGCTTTGCAGGATGCACCGGACAGAACCTGATCAGGTTTTGACCCCATGTGCCCCTATGGTGCCGGATGGCAGTTATTTGCCATCCGGTTTTGTGTCTGTCCATAAGGATCCAGTTGTTTTAGTTTTTTGCCCTGGACACAAAATCGGAGCTTGCAGAATTTTTTGTGTCCGGGGCAAAAAACTAACAACACCGGATCCTCCCAGATCCGGGGCGATCCGGCACCCATAACATGGGCATCTATGGGCGCCGGATCGCGCCAGATCTGGCAAAAAAATTGATCCGGTTCCCAGACGACGGGTGCTGAAAGAGCGGTGGCTCTGAAATTCAAGCTGTTCACCACTTGGACAGCGCAGATGAAATAGCCGCTGCTGGAGTTCAGCACCTGGAGAGCTCCATGGCTGAAATTTCAGCACCGAGGGCAGTTCCCCTGCACCTGCGGTGCTGGAATTTCAGCACTGGAAAGCGGCAGGAACGAATCTGGCACAAAACAGGATCGGAGGGCATATTTGCCCTCAATTCTGTTCGTCTGGGGCTGTCAAGTTCTGTCCGGTGCATCCTGCAAAACATCGGACAGAACCTGACAGTCAAAAACCGTGGTGTGAAGCCAGCCTTAGGAGCAAGGTGCAGATACTTGAGGTTTAGCTGGAGATCAAGGGGCTAATGCCCATAATAGTTATATAATCATTATGTTTATTAGCAATATTAGACATTTCTGTGAACAAGTGAGAAGGAAGAATAATTATCATACAATGATTAAATATGAAATGATTAATAATTCTTATATAAGGGAGTTTGTGGAGACCCTCTAAATCCTTTATGATAGTATAAATCTCTATATTTTTCCAGCTGATCTGAATTATTTAAAGTGAACCAACCAGCAGGTTTAGGTCTATAAAGTAAATCCAGTGCCTCATAAACACTGGGATACTAAGTGCAATCATACCTTTACTTCAATGATTACATGCATGATTGCAGAGAAAAGATTTATAAAAGTTGTGGCAAAGCGGGGAGGAGATGAAACAAATGTGCAGCACAGCATCACTATGTGGGGTTGGGTTTATTTTTATTACTCCCCTGTGGGCTCTAAGCTAAACTCTCCTCCCTCCCTTTCACTATTTAGTACTGCAGCCCCAGGACACCTGACATCGCGCATACTGGGAGTGATGTGAGAGTTATACCTTAATTACATGTATGATTTTATGGCAAAGGGGGAGGAGACGAACGAAGTGTGCAGCACAGCATCACTATGTGGGGTTGGGATAATTTTTTTACTCCCACATTTCACTAATTCTCCTGTGATCGCGTGCTGTGACAGGAGTGCAGGAGAAGACCCTGACCCCTCCAGTCTCTGCGCATCCCCGATCTCACAATCGCAGATGACAGTAGAGGAGATCTGTATCGGGCTCCTCTCCTCACAGACAGCGGGAACATTCTCTTCTGCGGTCTTTCAGGAGAGGAAACAGGGACACATTCCTGCTACTGTCATCTGTGATTGTGAGGAGATCGGGGATGCGCAGAGACTGGAGGGGTCAGGGTCTTCTCCTGCACTCCTGTCACAGCACGCGATCACAGGAGAATAAGTGAAATGTGGTGATAGCAGGCAATTGGACGGAGGGCAGGAGTGTAAGCTTGGGCACACACAGGACACCTGGCATATCACTCTCAGTATGCGCGATGTCAAGTGTCCTGGGGCTGCAGTACTTTATAGTGAAAGGGAGGGAGGGGAGGGTTTAGCTTAGAGCCAACAGGGGAGTAAAAACATAATCCCAACCCCACATATTGACGTTGTGCTGCACACTTTGTTTGTCTCCTCCCCTCTTTGCCATAAAATCATACATGTAATCATTGAAGTAAAGGTATGATTGCACTCAGTATCCTGGTGCCTGTAAAGGTACCTTTACACGCCGGCACTGAGGTGTAGCAACTGCCTGGCAATCGGGATTTTTGTCACAGTTGCCTTGAAATTGCTACGAAGTAGCGGCGTGTAATTGGGGAAAGTGATCGGGTTTCTTGCAGTTGCTCCAGGTTGCGGTTTCTGAGCCGTGTTCTAAAATCAGAGGCAATCCAAATGGTGAATTGCCCTGGTATTGGGGTGTAAACGGGGGATAGGGATGGAATCTGCGTCACCTAGTGATTTCCCCGGGGCGTGCCACAGCGTGTTTGATACCGCGCCCCATCAGCGATGATTGGTGGGGGCTACTGTGTAACCATTGGCTGTCCCTTCACAGGGCGCCATATTTGAAGAGCTGTCCATTCACACTACACAATTGCAATGGCGTCATGTATTATCCAGCCTTCCTGCGCAGGCTAGCCAATCATGACGCTATTGTGTTCAATCAGCGTGTTAGCGTCATGGAATACACAAGTCTGTCACACCTATGTATTAGCACCGCAGAACATGTACGCCCACATTTCCCTACTGATTGAGGCATGTGAAGCGGCGTCGGGATTCAACCGGATGTTTCCCGCAGGATCTGTTGGAACTTCCGGGGAACCATGTTCCCTTAGGTTGAGGGCGCAATTGTGGCGTGTAAATGTGGCATCGGCGATCGTTCGCAACCGTTAAAAAGGTTCACGCGCACGCACGGTTGATACCGATTGCCAGTGATAGTTGCGACGTGTAAAGATACCTTAAGGTACTGGATTCACTTTATAGCCATAAACACTGCTGGTTGGTTCCCTTAACCAGTTCATAAACATTAGCTCCTATCACTTAGATTGGTAATTTGGCTCTTTGTAATAGATTTTATGGACCACACATCAGAGCAATCACAGCAGCTATTGATTGATTTCTTCACGCAATTTGTCATTTTCATAACCTTTAAACCAACAATCAACACAGCCATCCAGAAAACAGCCATCTGAAGTCACTAGTATCTAACCAACTTCAGTTTTGTTACCATATTCTACTGTAGTTGTTTAGGTAACACAACAAATTAATGACAATTGCTTAAATGTATTAATTATACTTTAGGCTACTTTCACATTGTGTTTTACATTACGTCCAGTGGTCCCGTTAAGGCTTACGTCCAAACACCCCGCAAAACGGGATTTGGACGTATGCGCCAATAGGGCCATTGACTTTAATGGTGCCGACAAAGTCAACGTGTGCTCTGTCGTGCACCATTTTCGGGAGTATACAATTACTGCAGGTGGACACCCAAATGTAGTAGACTGAACGCAGAACACAATCTGAAAGCTCTCTTATATTTAAGAAATCCTACACGTAGTCCAGGCAGACGAAGCTGCTTCAGATTAGTCACAATGGCGCAGGCTGACTGATTTGGCATATCTTGACAAAAATTAGAGACCTGTCTATTTTTTATTAAACAGTTGGCTTATTTTAGGCCAGGGCAGTAAGAAAATTATTACTTAGCCGTGGTCACATTTGATTGATTAAAAAGGAAAGTGTTGAGCCTTTCAAGTACAAGGTAATTTGTTGGTGAAAAACAAAATCTTTATAAAAAGCTTGGTACCATAATTTTGCCAAAAAGAAATTTATAGCCACCAGCAAGGGTTTGTCAGTGGTCCTTCTGGTTTCTGTCATGGTGACTGTATCAGCCTCCATCGTAGATGTGAACAGACCCTAATCTTTTGTAACATTAGTTATTAGGATTGTTAAGTAGTAAGGATTCGCATGAACATCTGTCAGCAGACAACATATCCCACATCGATAACTAGGTGGCAGATGTTCTTATTGCTTATTCCAGATCAGTTCTTTAACAGCAAAAGATCTGAAGCTCTCACTTTAGAGATCAAACAAAACTAAATATATATGTATGTTCACAGAGCAATTGGTAAAAAAACAAATGATTACTTTTCATTGCAGATTTTTACTAATATTGAGTGCTCTGGGTGGTGCAGATACATCTCAGTGAATCAGAATATCATCAAAAAATTAATTTATTTCAGTAATTCAATTAAAAAAGTGAAACGCATATATTATATAGTCATTACAAGCAGAGTGTTTATTTCTGTTAATGTTGATGATTATGGCTTACAGCCAATGAAAACCCAAAGGTCATTATCTCAGAAAATGAAAGTAGGGAGGAAGACGGGTCTGAGAGATACAATACTACCTAAATAGGCATCAGAGGCTTCACCTTGTGTGGTTGTGAGAACCACAACCACTATAAAAGCATATCTGCTGCTGCAGTCCCTGGTGTGGTTCATATAGAGTAGGGATAATGAAGGGTTCCACAAGACATCAAAGAGTGAATATAATATTGATTTATTAGTCAACACGTTTCAGGGCTCCCTGGCCCCGTCCTTAGGACAAATCAATATTATATTACCATGTTCCAGGGAGCCTTGAAACGCGTTGACTAATAAATCAATATTCTATTCACCCTTTGATGTCTCGTGAAATATAGCAGTGCGGTTTTTAACCCTTAATACCTAATTTAATTTTCTGAAATAATGAGCTTTGGGTTTTCATTGGCTATAAGCTATAATCATCAACATTAACATAAATAAACACTTGAAATAGATCACTCTGTTTGTAATGACTTTATATAATATGTGTATTGAATTACTGCAAAAAACTGAACTTTTTGATGATATTCTATTTCATTGAAATGCTCCTGTAGAACAGTTTACATACTGACACCAAAACTGGTGACACATTTTCTGTGTGGTTTTAATAAATTTGGAGCAATCACCTCTTGTAGTTGCTTCCCCTTTCTAGACCCTTTTTTGTTGGTAAACCTAATTTTTTTTTGCTATTTGCACTAAGAATTTAGCTTAAATTATCACAAATGAGGGTAAGATAGCAAACAAGAAATTAGATCACCATCTTTTTCTATCTTCTTTTACTGCATTAACAGGATCTGTTAGCGGAATCATCAGCCCTATATAAGCGGAATCTGGTTTTAGCTACAGAGTGTATCATGATATAGAGCAGGAATGGAGAACTCCAAGCCTCAAGGGCCGCTAACACTGTAGGGTTTCAGGATTTCCTTAGTATTGCACAGATTGTAATTGAATCACCTGCACCGGTTATATTTCCAACCTCTGCAATGCTAAGGAAATCCTGAAAACATGCCCTGTTTGCAGCCCTTGAGGCTTGGAGTTACCCACCCCTGATCTAGAGGCACATACTGTGGCTGTTTGCTACAGTTGTGATAAATCACCGTTTCATCTGCCAGTTCTCTGAATGCTGAGCTCTGTAGAACCCCTCACACACCACTGATTGGCAGCTTTCTGTGTACACTCTGCAAAGGCAGAAAGCTGCTAATCAGTGGTGTGTGGGGGGGATATAGAGACCTCATGAATATGGAGGACTACATGGCACCAGATTTACAAGTCCTCTAGTGGTGACCTCTTGCTGATAAAACGTTTTATCAAAACTACAGAGAATAGCCCAGTACGTGACACATCGCTGAAATTAGGGTCTGTGTCTCTACATTATACCGCTCTCCGATTAGGTGTCAAAAACCTGGAGATAGGTTCTCTTCAATAACAGCATGTTTACCCAATTTTGCAAAAAATATTTTGATTATTCTACTACTATACCAAGAGTAGTGAGGATATTATTAATTCGTGGAACGTTGATCGACACCTCTTACCAATGATGGCTTTATTCTTTTTTTATCTGTGTTTTTCCAGCATTTTTCGGTATATTAATCTACTAGACCTACCATTATAATATGCTGCTCCTACAGGACTTGTCCACACCTTCCATGTTGGTAGAGATGTCCCTCTCCTGATCTGTTGGGATATCATAGCTGGGGTCCCATTTTACCAAGACCCCTAAAAGGTTTACATACAGTGTTTGGTAATATTTATTTTTTCTTTGAAACAACGGAGGGGTTAATGGTATGTCAAGAAGAAAAGCTCTATTGTAAAATTAGAATATGAGATGGAAGCTTTGTCCTTCCGTCTGACGGAGAGGCAAATAAAAGAAAAGCTCCTTTGTATGGCTCTGCTCTATAAATATTTTAAAGTCCTCATCATGGGCAGAATGTTAAGGGTCCTGAGCAATGCAAGGAGATGTCTATACATGTGGCTTGCACAAATGCTACTTCACCGAAGGTCCAGCGCCATTTCTAGAGTGGCGTAATCTGGAGAATGGGTGATGAGTCTTGAGGATACAACACTGTATATGTCACTTCTTGTAGGCACAATTATGTTTGACATGCTTTAATCTCCAGTCATTTTCCTTTTCTGTTCACATTTTGCATAGTCCACAGGGAACTGTGATGTTTGTTGCCACAGAGACCAAATTCGAGCCGACCCTTGACGAGGTGGAGGAGATTTGTGAAAGGGACACAGTCTATTGATTTATCAGTGACAGGTGCATACATCTAGAAAACTACAGATTAATCTATGCCCATAGGGACCCATCATGTCTCTCTTAGCTTTACATGGACGGACACCGTGGAGCTCAGGAAATGTCAGTGCACAGATAGAAGTATATTTATTTCTAACACACCATGAAGTGACTAATAAATCCATAGCTGCATAGGCTGCCTACTCCCACTCTGCAGCCGCCAATCCATATGGATGAGGCTGAGCCGCCTGCGGGGAGAGGGCAATGTTCTGTACTCATCTGCATATTAACTGGTCTGCCTGCTGATCTGCTACACCAGCCCCCTGGCCTCGCTCTATCCATACTCAGAACCCTGCTTCTTTTATTCCTAGAAACACCAGGATTGAATATTCCAAACTAAAATTGCAGATTGTAAAGGTTAAAGAGTAAATGGACTCATTTTCTGCTGGAAAAAATAGAAGCGCAATGAAGAAACCATTTATGTACGGGCTGTCTGCTATGTAAATGGTGGTGTAATGAATGTGTGAATCCATCCACAGACATTATAAATGTTTATACATACGGCACAGAGTGTTATAAGAGAGCTGAGAAATATGTGAGTAGGATATAAGGAATGTGCACATAGAATGGACTGAGGGTGTTTGCTACATTTATAAGGAATATCCAGGGTTTCCATAGTAGGGGCCTGGTGGTAAGCACAGTGGGAAGGAGTGTATGTAACATATCTTAGGCTGCTTTCACACTGCCAAATTTTCAATCCGTTCCTATCCGTTTTAAAACAGATAGCCATGGATCCGTTATTGTCTCCCATGCAATCCTATTGGCACGGCCATCCATGTGTTTTAGTTTTTTATGGATCTGTTTTTGTCAGTTTTCTTATTGCACCCAGAATCGGAGACTGTTCCAATTTTGGGCTGCCTTGAAAAAAGCGGACACAAACAGGCAGACACAGATCCATATCTGTCTGTATGAAATAACATGGAGCTCTATGGAAGACGGATCCGTGAAACGATTCAGTTTAGCTGTACTGAGCATGCTGATAAGCAAGGTACAGCTCCTCACAGCCCTATCTCTGGTAACTGAGGACGGATCCGAACGTGGACATCAGTTGGCATCCATTTGCACAATCCGTGCCTGTCCATGTCCTTGGATTTATGCAATGTTTTCATCTCGTGGATTGCGACGTTCCTGCACGCTGGTCTGCTGTGGGATGGAAAATGCAGCACACCCCACACTTTCTACTGCCGCTGGGCACACAGCATATGTTTTTTACCTGGATCCTCCACTACCACTCACAATTCCCCTGCTGGCATGGCCACTTTGGGGTACGCAATATGGTCCATCTCAGCTAATACTACCGATGGATGTATGCTGTTGCCCACAGCCTGTGTCAGTGATACAGCCATATGTGCCCGGCGGAGAGCACCGTATACAATATGCCACGGAGAGGCCTCGTGGGATGGATGGAATCACTGATCGGATGGTTGTCCCTAGGTCTGTCGCTAAACGAGTAGTGTATTCAAGGAGTCGTCTTCTGGAACTGTGCAGGACAAAGTCTTCTCCAGCAGTTGCAATACCACATGTTCCACGGGAAATGAGGAGACCTTTCAGAGGTTGCAGAGCAGGCAAGAAGATCAAGTCCTGGAGGAGAAGGTTTAAACCTGCGGTCCCATCCATCATCATGGGTAATGTACGATCGCTTGGTAACAAGTCGGATGAACTGCTGGCTCTGAGTAAGACCCAGAAGGAGTTCAGGGAATGCAGTCTCATGTGCTTTACAGAAACCTGGTTGCATGAGGACGTCCCAGATTCAAGTGTATCGGTACCAGAGTTTCAAATGGTTCGGGCTGACAGGGACAGAGTGAATGGCGGTAAGAAGAAGGGCGGAGGAGTGATACTGTACATTAACAATAGATGGTGTAATCAGGGGCATGTAACAGTAAAGGAGAGACATTGTTGCCCAAACATTGAACTATTAGCAGTGGGCCTCAGGCATTACTATCTGCCTAGAGAATTCTCTCTTGTTATTGCAGTGGTGTCGTATATACCACCATCTGCAAATCCAGAGGCAGCTGGGGAAGTACTGTCTGGGGTGATTGCCCGGCTTCAGATGAAACACCCTAACTCTCTAAAGGGCCTGTCACACGTGTCAATGTCGCCCGCAATATCGCTCATGCGTCACATATTATTAATCGCCTGAGCGATGTGGAATTATCGCAGGTAAGATGTCACACGCGTCAATATGACCCAGCGATGCGGTGATGTCGCCATCTTGCGAGCGATTTTATTTAGTCGCTTGTACGTTGTCAAAATAGAAAATACGTCGCTGAGTTTAGTGTCACACGCAGCGATGCACAAGGTCTACTGAGCGATGAGCGACAGGTTTTACATCTGGCAGTGAAACCTGCGATCGGCGATCAGCGACATATCGCTGGTTGCATCGCTTGGTCACACGCTTCAATGTCGCTCCTGCGTCACTTTTACGTCGCTCGAGCGACTGAAAATCCGTGACGTACGAGCGACATTGACAGCGATATTGACGCGTGTGACATCCCCTTAACTGTCATTTCTGGGGATTTTAATCGAGCCAAGATCTCATTACCAAAGTTCTATCAATATGTCAAATGTTCTACACGGGACAATTGTATATTGGATCTCCTCTATGCCAGTGTTAAGGATGCTTACTCATCATCTGCATTGCCCCCCCTGGGGAAATCTGACCACAACCTCATACTATTGTCTCCAGCCTATCAACCAGTTGTCTGCAAACAACCAGCGATAATTAAACAGATAAGGAAGTGGTCTCCGGCAGCAGAGAAGGGGTTACAAGACTGCTTTGATTGCACAGACTGGGAGGTGTTATGTGCCAGAGAACCTAATGATGATGTTAATGAGGTTACCGGGAGAGTTACTGATTACATCAACTTTTGTACAATATTGTACCTATTCATGAGATTCGGTGTTATGCAAACAATAAGCCTTGGATTACAAAAGAATTGAAACATCTACTAAACAGGAAAAAAAAAGCTTTTAAAAGGAAGGACAAGGAGGAAATGAAAATTGTACAGCGAGACTTAAAGGGGAAAATTAAGATTGCCCGTGAAGCATTCAGAATTAAATTGGAAAATAAATTGTCACGCAACAACTCCAGAGTAGTGTGGGCTGGAATGAAGCTATTGACTGGGTTTAAGGCAAGGTCAGATCAGGGGGGTGGGGGGCTGATCATGGCTAATTAAATGAATGCGTTTTTCAACAGATTCAACAATAAATGTGCGATGTCAACAGGGGAGAGGGCCGGGGAGCGACAAGCAATATCAACTGAGGGGAGGAAGTTAGAGACTTTCTTGATCTCCGAAAATGATGTGAGGGAACAGTTTGGTAAGCTGGTCATTGGTAAAGCAGCAGGGCCTGATGGTATCTGTCCACGTGTCCTCAGAGTTTGTGCAAATCAGTTGTGCACTGTCTTCCAGCACCTGTTTAACTGGAGCTTACAATCACAGCGAGTACCAGTTCTATGGAAGACTTCTTGCCTGGTGCCGGTTCCCAAGACTACCTTCCCGAGCTCCCATAACGACTATAGACCGGTGGCCTTAACATCGCATGCGATGAAGTCCTTGGAGAGAATTGTACTTGCCTACTTGTGTCCGAAGGTGTCTGCTTTTACGGACCCCCTTCAGTTTGCGTATCGGCAGAGTCTGGGGGTGGACGATGCTGTAGCGTATATGCTACAAACAGTACATTCCTTTTTGGACAATGATGGAACCACTGTGCGTGCCATGTTCTTCGATTTCTCCAGTGCATTCAGTACCTTACAGCCACTATTATTACGTAAAAAGCTGGTTGAAATGGCGGTTGATGAGGGATTAGTGAATTGGATCATTGATTACCTGTCGGACAGGCCACAGTTCGTAAGGTTGGGGGCGGCCGTATAGGATAGTGTTCGGAGCAGTGTTGGAGCCCCTCAGGGAACGGTGCTGTCGCCATTCCTTTTTACGTTATACACAGCTGATTTTCAGTATAAATCAGACCTTTGTCACCTTCAGAAGTACTCTGATGACTCAGTGATAGTCGGAGGTATTGAGAGAGGCCGGGGGGAGGAGGAATACAGAAGGGTGGTTTTGGACTTTGTTGACTGGTGCCAGGCTAACCATTTAGAACTCAACGTAAAGAAAACCAGGGAGTTGGTATTGAATTATGGAAGGTGCATGAAGGATTGCTTACCTATCACTATTGATGGTCAGGATGTGGAGATGGTGGAGAATTTCAAATATTTGGGGGTTCACCTGGACAGCAAGCTTGATTGGAGGTGCCATATGGAGATGGTTTGCAAGAAAGGGATGAGTAGACTTTACTTCCTAAGGAAGTTAAGGTCGTTTAAAGTGTGTAGCAAAATGCTTGAAATGTTCTACCAATCTATTGTGGCGAGTGCAATCTTTGCTGCAATAATATGCTGGGGTAGTAGTGTGCGCACAGCTGACCCTAATAAGCTGAATAAACTTATCAAGAAGGCTAGTGCGGCGGTGGGTCTACAACTTAGGACTTTCGAGGAGGTATTAGAGGATAGAATTAATAAGAAATGAAAGGCTATAATGAGCAACAATACACACCCGCTCTCTGAACTGTTTGCGAAGCAGAAGAGCACATTCAGCAAGCGTCTAATCCAACTAATGTGTAAAAAGAAAAGATACAGAAAATCGTTTGTTCCGACAGCTGTGGGGATGTTTAACAAATGTATAAGTGTAAAGCATCCCAAGACTAAGTGAAGTTCTAAGGGTATGGGGGGAATAGGTGAGGTACTTGTACCAGTCTACCCGCATCTGCTGTCCATATAGACTTATTTTGTAAAGTGTGTAATGTTCTTGATCTTTGTTCTGCTGCTGTAATACTGTAATTTCCTCCGGGATCAATAAAGTTTATCTTATCTTATTTTATCTTATGTGGTTCCTAGGAATTCAAGGATCCATACGGACTCGCACATTTGCCAGTGTGAAAACAGCCTTACCTAATTCTTGGGTGTGCTATAGAGGTTTCGGTGGTTGGATACAGATTCAGTCGGCATTTTGCACTAGAGAAATTATGTTTGCAGTCTCTCTATACTTTTTTTTTTTTTTTTCTGTAAATATATTTATTAAAGTTTCAAACAAGCATAACAATAGAAATAACCAATACAGAATCCAGATCCTAGTACAGTGGCATATTACAGCTGTAAGAAATCAGATACAAAGGGACACCAGTAAAACCTCCAACAAGAGAATGCATGTTTCATTACCTGAAAATCACGCCTGGATCAAAACTTAGAAAACACACACAGCCAATGAGAAATGTATACACGGAGACATAAGAAGGGAGAACAAAAAAAGAGAAAAATTAGAAAGGGGTAGGAGGGGTAAGAGGGGGGGGGAATGGGAAAGACCCAGCAGTCTAGACACCCAGGTGTTGGAAATTACGAGTAGGTGCGCAACCAAGTCAAGAACCCCTGGCCCTCCTTAAAGGATTGCCAGAGGAACCAAGTGCGCCCCTGTTCATACCCAGCGTCACTATCTCCCGTTGCAAGCGATTCCATACGGTGCAACCTATCCATTTCAGATATCCATTCCACTGTAGAGGGGACCTCAGTGGACCTCCAGTGTCGGGGAATAACTGCCCTGGCAGCTATTAGGCAGAACCTCAGAATCCCCTTTTTGATGGAGGTTATCGAGCCGGGTATCAGAGATAACAGAGCTAATTGTGGAGAGGGTTCATGGCGGACCCCAGTCATTAGATGGAAGGCATCGAAAACCGAGGCCCAGAAGGGTTGCAGGAGATCGCAGGACCACCAGACATGAAGCATAGAGCCCACAGCAGAACCGCATCTCCAGCAAGTGTCTGAGACTTCCGGATTAATCCTGTGGAGCAGGGTAGGGCATCTGTACCAACGCGTCAGCAGTTTATAATTTCTCTCTTGCGCTTGACTAGACATTGTCATCTTGTGCACAAGAGTAAAAATTTTTAAGCTGTCTGCCTCAGAAAAGGTGATCCCCAGATCTCTCCCAAGCCTCCATAAATCCAAGCGTGCCAGTGTGGAGCGAGTTCAGGATCAGGCTATAGAGCACCGAAACCACATGGGAGGGACCCTCGGTGGGGAGCATCAGGGATTCAAACGGAGTTAGCGCCCCTATTGAAATATTGGAGAGAAAACTTCGCAACTGCATAAACTCCAACCAGGACAAAGGAGCCGCATCGTCAGGACCTCGCAACCCCCCCACGCCGGAGAGCCCCGCAAGCCTATCCCTCACTTGTCCCAGCCCCACTCCATCTAGTTGTGACCAGCACAGATACCTAGATCTATTCATTGCAGGGGGGAAGGCTGGATTGTCAAAAATCTCTATACTTTTTTTATGGTCTTCAGCTTGATCTCGATCCATGTTGACTTGATGGATGAACGATCTGTAGAAAGATCCATGTTGATCCAGTCTAGATACAAGTGCATCTCAATTAATTAGAATATCATCAAAAAGTTAATTTATTTCAGTAATTCAATACATAAAGTCAAACGCACATATTATATAGAGTCATTACAGAGTGATCTTTTTCAAGTGTTTATACTTCAATCTCCTTTCAGCCTCAGTGATGTGCCCTGTTCAGTTGGCCAATTACTGTATATATTATTATTATATTATCTTCAAACTGGAAAATCAAAGCTACAACAATAATAAAAGAGATTTACAAGCCTCTTAAACTACAGGAGCAGGTTAGATAGCAGCAGTATATTGGGAAAGTGTTAAGAAGAATTAGGACAAAAGAATCCCAACCCCATATACTAAGCATTTCACATTCTTTAGACAAAAGATAAAGCAGAAAGACTCACAAATAATCAACTGAAGTAATCTGCAGTTAAAGGCCAGGAGATCAGTGGCAGCCACCGGAGATCAGCTGATCTCCCAGCAGCCGCCGCTGATCTTCCGGCGACTGCCTCTGATCAGCGGCATCCGGGAGATCTACTGGCTGCCGCCGAGACCGCTGATTGTGTGGCCGGGTACATTTACAATAGCATACTATGTGAACGCATGCAGAGAATCCCTGCTGCGTTCACATCAGCATGACTGCGCTTGGTACTGCATTTGCGCCTGCATGTCAGACGCATGCAGACACAAACACTAGTGTGAAACCAGCCTTAGACCCTCCAAGCTATCATTACCTTTCTATGTAGCTTCCTTGTACATCCCTAAGCATTCATGTCCTGTCTGAGCTAAAAGTGTACTTGTACTGCTCTGTTCTTCTGGTATCCCAATCTGCATCTGAGATGTATTCTTCAGGAACTACAATGCCCATTTCAAAGTCTACTGGCAATTTTCCTGGTCTTGCTCTCATGCAGGGGTACAATTTGTTGAGCTTACTGGTATGTTGTTGTAGATGTCAACAAGGTCTGGTAACTTTTCTGGCCATCTGTTTCGCTCTTCTAAGGCAGAGTTTTCAACATTCTATTACCACGTGATTCATCTTTTCGCACATTCCGTTGGTTTGGGGATGGTCAGGCGTGGTACAAATTTCTTGCATCAGTACAGGTTACAGAACTTTTGAAATACTTCAGCTTCAAAGGCAGGACCTTGGTCTGTCAATACCTGTTCTGGATACCCGTGTGGGCTACAGAAATAGGCTTGAAAGGTTCTTGCTGCTGTCTCAGCTGTTAAGTCTTTAACCGGAGCTACCACAAGGAATCTGGAGTAGTGGTCCACCATGGTAAGAGCATAGGTGTAGCCCGATCTGCTGAGTGTGAATTTGACGTGATCTAAGGCTACCAGTTCTAATGGCTGTTTAGTGATGATAGGCTGGAGTGGTGCTTTCTGGCTGTTACGGTCTTTTCTTCTTAATGAGCATGGTCCACAATTTTACACCATTTCTCTATGGTAGACCTCATGCCAATCCAATAGAATCTCTTGCGTAACAATATTTCCAGTTTTCTCCATCCAAAGTGTCCTGCTCCATTATGGTACAGCTTCCAACACCATTTGGACGTCTCTCTTTGGAACCATGATTTGCCATACCATGTCATGTGTTCTGGGGAGACGCATGCAGACACAAACACTAGTGTGAAACCAGCCTTAGACCGTCCAAGCTATCATTACCTGTCTATGTAGCTTCCTAGTACATCCCTAAGCATTCCTGTCCTATCTGAGCTAAAAGTGTGGTTTAAGGGTCCTTTCACATCAGCGTTTTGCGCTGATCGCGGCAGTTGCGGTGAAAAAAACGCAACTGCCGCGATTACCACATAACGGCCGCGATCGCAGCACACTTGGGCAAGCCCCATACAATGTCTATGGGGCTTGCGGTAGTGTGCGGCAAGTGCGGTATCGGCACTTGCGGCAGGTGCGGCCGCGAAAAGAAAGCGGTATGCCGCGTTTTTTTCGCGCCGCACCTGCCGCAAGTGCCGATGCTGCACTTGCCGCAAGCCCATAGACATTGTATGTGGCTTGCCGCAAGTGAACCGCAAGTGCGGCCGTTATGCGGTAATCGCGGCAGTTGTTTTTTTTCACAACTGCCGCGATCAGCGCAAAACGCTGATGTGAAAGCGGCCTAATAGCTGCAAAAATGCATTTTACAACTTACATTTTCCTTTATTAATTAGGCTCCATCTAGTCGGATGGGGCGTTCTCTCAGGTTCCATGACCGCACTCATTTCATGGTTATCACGCCCCATTGGGCGTGATAACCTAATGTACCAGCGCTGTTTTCTTCTTTGTAAATACTGAAATTTATGGGCTGCTTCCTGGTATAAAGCGATAGTCCGTCATTTCCGGTCCCACGCACTGTGGGTGAGTAATTGGATGTACTTGCTAGCTTCAGAATGCGCACTGTGCAACGGGCGATGATAACAACAGAGTGAGGGGGACATGAAGCCTTAGAGAATGCCCACAAGTCTAGACGATCCTTCATAACTGTGGGGAAAATGTAAGTTATGAAAAGTGTTTTTTTTTAACCATTATACTACACATTTAGGTGTAAGGATGCTTAGGGATCTACAGTGAAGGAAATAAGTATTTGATCCCTTGCTGATTTTGTAAGTTTGCCCATGACAAAGACATGAACTGTCTATAATTTTAGGGGAGGTTAATTTTAACAGTGAGAGATAGAATATCAAAAATAAAATCACATTTCCTTAACTGTTACTAGGAAGCTGCAGGGAGAGGTAGTGATAGGTTTGGAGGCATAAGGTAGCTGACAGGTTCCCTTTAACATTAATACTACTGTTGTCCAAAATTCAGGGCTCAGATATCACGCTGGGATATCCAACTCCCAGGGTGTGGCACAACACAAAGGGTACAATAGGATGATATTGGGGAGGAAGACTGACTGTAGGGAGCGGAGATGGTACACCTTTTGACACTCACCTGCATCTTACCCTAAGCTGCCCTAGCATCCCTATGCGGGTCCTTTCCCCCACTGCCATTGCGTGCCTAGTCCCTGGCTGTCACTCTACTCACCCTGTCTAGTGCGAAGGCCGGTGAGTTTGATCCGGTCGACAGGGTAGGGGGTACTCAGATACCGGGATAGGTGGTTACTTCGGTGGGGGATCACGACTGGTCGGTTCCCGGTTCCATGCCCTGGACCTCAGTGGCGGGAGTGGGGGTGATGATGATGGTGGGGGAAATGGTATTGTGACGCCACCTGTGGTACCTGGTAATAGGGTTACCAGTGCTGCGGCCGGCCGCTGAGGTTGACGTAAATGCAGCTTTGGTAGTACAGCTCCCCACAGGTGGAGCTTTACATCAGGACAGCGGGGTGGATGAGGGGAGATAGTAGTAGCGGTTCTACTGTGAACGCTGCAGGCGGCGGCGGTGAAGCAGGCACACACACACAATTGTCTTTGCTTCGGTACCTTTTTAATGATGTCCGGTAACAGGTACGGTCCAAGAAGGGAACCAGCTTTCGGTTCAGCTTGGGACGTTCACTTGGAGAGTTGTGAGGCCTCCTCTATTTGTGCGGTGATTGGGGTATGCTCTGCCTGTAGCTGAACCTGCCGCTCATTTTCCCTCTCAGGGTGCTGTTTCACAACCGACAATGAGGACCTTTCTGTGGGACCCTATTCTCTGCTTAGGTCCCTGGTCCTATGCTTGGTCAGGTTTGGTGTCTTCTGTTCCTTACTTTAGGGGGACTAGATCCTCCTGGTCTGCCCGAGCGTTTCCTGCTATAATAGATTAGTAGCAGTTTCGGATCTGTTCCCTTCTTCCTAGTTCTTACTTCTCCCACTGGCCTCCGTCCCTCTCCCTAGGGTGCAGCACAGCTGGGTCAGGTTTCCTGGTTCTGGGACTGGCTTGGTCCCAGCAACAAGCTTCTTCCAGTCCTTCCACTGTACTGTCTGGCTGGAACTAACTTCAGTACTAACTGACTCCTCCACTCAGCCTGGATCTTTATAGGGGATCTGGCTTAAGGACAGCCAGTGGGGCTCCCCCTCCAGGTCTGGGGTGGAAGGTGTTGTATGCTGTGTATGGTGTAAGGTGTACATCCCTCCCTGCATCGGTGGGTCCTGTGGCAATCCCCTGCAGGTGTGCCACAAGTTCATAGATGTCACCTCTGATAATAATATGACACAGGGGAAGGTAGGCAGGGGACAAAGACATTAAAAGGATACACAATACTTGATAGCTGCAATCAAACTTCAGAGAATGCAGGCAATGTACTCCAGCCTCAGCAGGTCTTCAGCAACAATGGGAGACTTCCACACTACAGGAATGATCAGCATAGATGAATCTATAACTGGCATCAGGTGATGGTTCATGTGACTATTTAAAGGGAGGTGGGTGTGGTTACCAACCAGCATCACCTGACCCAGAATAAGCAGAAGCTACCAGCCAGGAAAACTGTCATTAACCTTTGCTGGTACAAAAGATATGAATCAAGTTTAAAATCAACAAGACCCAGAGCTGTCACAAGTCTACTAGTGACTCGTGACACCGGAGCAGCAGTGTTGAGCTGGTGCTAGGCCTGGTGAGGGAGAGTACCTGCTTTTATTGTTTAAGGCATTTTACAGTGTTTGGGGTCCACAACCCTGAAAACACCCTATAATTTCTCAGTAATCTCTGTAAACTGCATGTCTTGTGAATGGATTTTGTCATTGTCTAGGAAGACAACGTGTAAATCTACAGTATATTCATCAATGAATCACATATTGTAATAATATAGAAGTTATTGATGTAATGTTTTTTTTTTGCTGGGAAATTCAAGGTCACTAGACGAATAATTTACTGTATTTGCAGGGAGAAAAGTGACATCCAAAGTGTGGGTAACATTCCATTCCATTGATGGCCGCATCGTGGGCTGCTGAGAACATTTCCCAACCTACTTACATACAGACTGCTCAATGAAGTTAGACTTGTCCTTTGTGTGAAATGCCAAAACTGTTGGGTGGATGGGGTGGAGCTGAAGCTCAGGGTAAACATGGATAATTAGAGCCCAAACTTATTGTCCAAACATAGAACAGATCCAGTATGTGGCTTTACAGTGAGCTTCAGTGATCTATCCTCAGATTCTGTTTTCTGTTACCCCTACAGAAAGGAAATCGAACGGATGCTTTCTGCAGCAGTTGTAACTAAACAACCAAGACAATGAGCCAGAGCATAAGTTGGTACGTGGGCAATAGGAGCACGTTCACCCCGTGGCCATTTCACATGACAAAACCCAGAAGAAAAAACACAAAATGGGCAAAATACATAGTAGTACATTTAAAAGGAACCTGTCACCCCCTTTGGGCATTTTAAACTGTGCCCACCAGCTTACACATAATGTAAATGGGGTTCTAGTAACCCCTCTATGTGCCCAGATATGCCCCTCATACCTGAGAAAATAACTTTTATTCTGTCCAATGCTGGCCTCATGTTAAGTCCGGGAAGCTGGTATATGGTCCTGGTGGTACTCACCGCCGCCCGGCTGCAAAACCCGCCTTGCATTTTTTAAAATTGTCGCCCCCTTCTGTGACCGGCACTTGAGTGACAGCCCACTCGCGCCTGCGCAGTGGAGCAGGTGTCAGTGCTCCATTGAAGTTAGTGCCTGACGCGAGATTTGTGAAGTCTCATGAGACACCGGCTCCAATGCGCAGGCGCGAGTGCGGCTGTCACTCAAGGGGGCGACAATTTAAAAAAATGCAGGGCAGGTTTTACAGCCGGGGGCAGCAAGGACATGGCCCACAAGGACCATATACCAGCCTCCCGGACTTAATAGGAGGCCAGCGCTGGACAGAATAAAAGATATTTTTTCAGGTATGAGGGGCAAATCTGGGCACATAGAGGGGTTACTAGAACCCTATTTACATTATATGTAAGCTGGTGGGCACAGTTTAAAATGCCCAAAGTGGGTGACAGGTTCCCTTTAAATATCATAAGGTACTTTGTTAACACTGTTTGATCAAAAAGCATAAAGGCCCAGGCTCATAACGACACATCAGCGATCCCAAAAACAATGTGCAGAGATCGCTGTTGCGTCGTTTACACATCGCTGGTAAGATGGCAAACAGGCATCTTACCAGTGATGTGAAAAATGACGCACTAGCGATCCAGAATTATACCAAGGTCGTTGTGAATTTTCTCTCCATAACGCAGCAATTGAGATCGTTGCTCATTATCTTTGTCAAACACAACGATGTAGCGCTCCCAGCAGGAGCAGAACGATGCAGGAATGACCCAGAGCAGTGTGTAACATCAACAATCTCACAGCAAGGGCCAGATCGTTGGTTCGTGTCACACAGAAAGACATCGCTGTTGCGGCACGAATTTTGTGACGCAACAGCGATCCCAATAGTGATCTCGTTAGCGATCTCTTTATGTGTGACAGGGCCTTAAAAGTCATCCCACCGCAACAAGTTGACTCAATCAGGGGTCGGTCCTACTACAGTATTTTACAAGATTTACCTTGTGTCAGTGACATCAGTGTAAACAAATCAGGAGGCTGTGGAAAAAAAACGGGACTTACCCAGTAAACATAAAATTAAAAGAAAGGAGCTAGCTGAGCACCTTGTGTGGTTGTGACACACAACCAATGGAACGACGCAGCTGCTGTAGAATCCACGTGTATGATGGCAAATCAAAAACACAACCAGGAACAATGATCGCAGCTCAATGATACTACATCCAGCTGTGCAAATGACTACACGACAAGGGATAATTCTACACGACAATGGCTATTTTTCCTTGCCCTTCAATGCATACCTTTTCGACCTCTCCATTGATCTCCCACTCTTGCATGACCTCCTCATCCTGCCCTCTCTCTGTTGGAGTCCCACAAGGCTCTGTGCTGGGACCCCTACTTTTTTAATCTATATCCTTAGCCTAGGACAACACATAAAGTCCCATGGCTTCCAGTACCACCTGTATGCGGACGACACTCAGATCTACCTCTCTGGCCCAGACGTCACCTCTCTACTGTCCAGAATCCCGGGGTGTCTGTCAGCCATATCTCATTCTTCTCCTCTCGCTTCCTAAAACTCAATGTAAACAAAACGAACTCATCATCTTTCCTCCATCTCATGTATGTTTCCTACCCGATCTATCTATTATGATATATGGCATCACGCTCTCTCTCGCACCTGAAATCCACTGCCTCAGAGTAACTCTCGACTCTGCCCTGTCCTTCAAAGCGCACATACAAACTCTTGGCACCTCCTGTCGCCTCCAGCTCAAAAATATTTCCAGAATCGTCCTTTCCTCAGCCTCAATCTACTAAAACTCTTGTACACACCTTCATGATCTCCAGTCTCGATTATTGCAACATCCTCCTCTGTGGCCTCCCTGCTAACTTTCTTGCACCACTCCAGTCTGTCCTCAACTCTGCTGTCCGACTAATCCATCTCTCTCCTCGCTACTCCCCTGTTTCTCCCTTCTGTAAATCTCTTCACTGGCTCCGAATTCCACAACGAATCCAGTTCAAGCTACTAACACTGTCTACAAAGCCGTCCATAACCTGTCCCCTCCCTATAACTCCGAAGTAATCTCCCAATATATTCCCTCATGTAATCTTTGATTCTCACAAGAACTCCTTCTCTCCTCCACACTTATTTGTTCATCACACAACCGCCTCCAGAATTTCTCCCGAATATCCCCCATCCTCTGGAATTCTGCGCCCCAACACGTCCGATTATTCACCACGCTCGGATCCTTCTGATAGAACCTGAAAACCCAACTCTTCAGGAAAGCTTACAGCCTACAATGACCATTCTGCCGCCCCACTGCCCCCAGAGCTGCCGCATTATCCCCATTCCTCTCCCTTCTGTACCAGTCTGTCGTTAATTTGTTTACTGTAAACTATATCTATAATTTTGTGTGTAACCTCTTCTCATGTACAGCACCATGGAATTAATGGTGCTATATAAATAAATAATACTAATAGTAATAATATCCCTGCTTCTTCTTCAGGAAATTCACTGATGATTTTCCACAAGAAGAAGCGGGGGTATGCTTCAAAACTCAAATAAATCACCATTTGATTAGTATTGCCTCTGGATCTGTATCATTTAGCAGCAACGCAGTTAGTATATAATGTATGTATAATGTATGTGTGTACATATGGGTGTGTATATATAATGTATAATGTTGATGTGAGCTCCGGCGCGGAAATATGATATGATTTGAAACGTCAGGTCAAGACGCAAAAAATAAGCCATAACACAGCCCTAGAGCCCAAAAAATGAGGACGCTAGGGTCGCAGACCATGGCTCAAAAAGTGCGATTTTTTTTCCCCAAACATCTGAATTTTTTCGCCACTTAGATACCAGTAAAGGTATACATGTTTGGTATCTACAAACTCGTACCGACCTGAGGCATTACATCGTTACGTTGGTTTTGCAATATAGTGAACATGGCGACTAAAATACTCTAAAAACAAACAAGCAATTGCACTTTTTTTGCAATTTCACTGCACTTGGAATTTTTTGCCATTTTCCCTGTACACTATATCGTAAAGTATATGATTTCATCTGAAAGTTCAACTCGTCCCGCTAAAAAACAAGCCATCATATGTCTATATTAATGGAAAAATAAAAAAGTTTTGGCTCTTGGAAGCAGGGGAGCAAAAAACAAAAATGAAAAATTCCAAGGTCATGAAGCAGACTGGTACAGAGGGGGGAGGACCCTGCCCTTGGGGCTTACATTCTACAGGGAAATGGGGAGAGAGACAGTAGGTCAGGGGGAGCAGCAGATCTGGTGGCAGTGAGGGGGCAGCTCCAGTGGTGGTGGGGCAGCAGCTCCGGTGGCGGTGAGGGGGCAGCTCTGGTGGCGGTGGGGTGGCAGCCTCGGTAGCGGTGGGGCAGCAGCTCAGTCATTGCAGGCTGTAAGCTTTCCTGAAGAGATGGGTTTTCAGGTTTCGCCTGAAGGATCCGAGTGTGGTGGATGATCGGGCCTTTTGGGGTGCAGAATTACAGAGGATGGGGGATATTCAGGAGAAATCTTGGAGGCGGTTGTGTGAGGAACGGATAAGTGTGGAGGAGATAAGAAGGTCTTGGGAGGATCAAAGATTACATGAGGGAACATATTGGGAGATTACTTTGGAGTTCAGAGATATAGGGGGTAGACAGGTTATGGATGGCTTTGTAGGTCAGTGTTATTAGCTGGAACTGGATTCGTTGGGGAATTGGGAGCCAGTGGAGGGATTTGCAGAGGGGAGAAATGGGAGTGGCGAGGAGACAGGTGGATTAGTCAGGCAGCACAGTTGAGGACAGACTGGAGAGGTGCAAGAGTGTTAGCAGAGAGGCCACAGAAGATGTTGCAGTAGTCGAGAGCATTCTCTCTTTCATATGACATGCTCTCTAGCAAACTTCAGACTGTCCCGGAATTGTACTGGCTTAAGCAGGTTGGCATGTCTGGCACATCAGGATCTGAGTCCCAGATTCAGTCTTCCCAGCCTGGTACAGGACTACAATTTTCTTTCTGGTGTCCTTCGCCAGCTCTTTGGTCTTCACTGTAGTAGAGTTTGGAGTGTCACTGTTTGAGGTTGCGGACATGTGTCTTTATACTGATAACAAGACCAAACAGGTGCCAGTACTACAGGTAATGAGAGAAGGATAGAGGAGCCTCTTAAAGAAGAGTTGCAGGTCTGTGAGAGCCAGAAATCTTGTAGGTGACCAAATACTTATTTCCACCATAATATGAAAAATTTCTTTCCAAATCAGGCAATGTGATTTTCAGGATTTGTTTTCTCATTTTGTCTCTCATAGTTGAGGTCTACCTATGATGTCAATTACAGGCCTCTCTCATCTTTATAAGTGGGAGAACTTGCACAATTGGTGGCTGACTAAATACTTGTTTCCCCACTGTAGCCCAATACAGCTATTGCAAACTCTCAGTTGCACAATATTTTAAAGTGATTGTCTCAAGTAAAGTGATTGTCTCAAGTCCTAATTACTGAAGAACCGACTGCCTGAACCCCCAGTGCACATGATCGTCCACCGTTGTACTTACATTGGGTTGTTGAGCGCGATGGGTCTCAGCATGAGTCTTTGGGGCAATATCCTAAGTGGTTAGAAAATTATCGATCTTATCCTTGAGAACACCCCTTTAAATTCTGTGCTGATTTAAGCCTCTGGATGTTCATAAAATTGTTTATATTCATTGTTAGCAAATAGAGATATTGCAAGATGAGTAATTAAAACATAACTTACCATATAATAGAAAATTGCAGCACTTTAGCTTCAGTTACATGAAACATGAAGCCTCTTTTAAATCAAGCTTTGTTACAGATGTCTTCATCAGAGCTAGAGGGGTTCACTGAGCTCCATCAATTCTATATTTTTCTCCAACTCTTGGAAGGGGTACTGGGTGGGTAATGATTTTGGTCATATGGAAAACCAAATACCGTATATACTCGTGTATAAGCCGACCCGTGTATAAGCCGACCCCCCTACTTTTGGCCCCAAAATCTGGGAAAACCTATTGACTCGTGTATAAGCCGAGGGTGGACCCCAGCACAGGTATACAGCCCCCAGCAGTGTGGTATACAGCAGCCTCCCCAGTGGTATATACAGCCCCAGTGGTAGTATCCAGCAGCCCCAGAGGTATATACAGCCCCAGTGGCAGTATCCAGCAGCCCCAGAAGTATATACAGCCCCAGTGGTAGTATCCAGTAGCCCCAGAGGTATATACAGCCCCAGTGGCAGTATCCAGCAGCCCCAGAAGTATATACAGCCCCAGTGGTAGTATCCAGTAGCCCCAGAGGTATATACAGCCCCAGTGGTAGTATACAGTAGCCATAGAGGTATATACAGCCCCAGTGGTAGTATCCAGTAGCCCCAGAGGTATATACAGCCCCAGTGGTAGTATACAGTAGCCATAGAGGTATATACAGCCCCAGTGGTAGTATCCAGTAGCCCCAGAGGTATATACAGCCCCAGTGGTAGTCTACAGTAGCCATAGAGGTATATACAGCCCCAGTGGTAGTATACAGTAGCCCCAGAGGTATATACAGCCCCAGTGGTAGTATCCAGCAGCCCCAGAAGTATATACAGCAGCCCCAGAGGTATGGCTTATATTGGCAGCCAGCCTACTTACATACACATACCCATACATACACATATATACACACACACACACACACACATACACATATATACACATACACACACACATACACACAGCTTCCTACCTTGTCCTCCCATTCTGCAGTGCCTTCGGTGTCCTCCGTGCTCCGTTCCCGGTCTGCTAGGCCTTGTGGTTCCTCCTGGTTCCTCCTCCTTCGGTTCCATCATGGGGGCTGCCATCTTGCTTCTTCTCTCCGCCCCCGGCCAGTGATGTCAGAGCAGGCCGCGCTGTGATTGGCTAGCACCCGTGACATGTGATCACGGGTGCTAGCCAATCACAGCGTGGCCTGCTCTGACATCACTGGCCGGGGGCGGAGAGAAGAAGCAAGATGGCAGCCCCCATGATGGAACCGAAGGAGGAGGAACCAGGAGGAACCACAAGGCCCAGCAGACCGGGAACGGAGCACGGAAGACACCGGAACGCACTGCAGAACGGGGGACAAGGTAAGAAATACTGCGCAGCGCCCCCCCCACCCCCCGCGCCCCCTCCCACCATAGGATTACCGTATTGACCCGTGTATAAGCCGAGGGGGGGACTTTTCAGCCCATTTTTTGGGCTGAAAAACTCGGCTTATACACGAATATATACGGTATATTGTTCATATTTGGTCCTTTAAGAGAAAAAAAAACATTTTCTTATTATATGTCCAACATTAACAAAAAAATTCTGCAGCAGTTTATCTAGGTGATTTTGTCACCAACGTGTCTATCTATCTATCTATCTATCTATCTATCTATCTATCTATCTATCTATCTATCTCTATGTATCTGTATTTAGTACTGGTCAAAAGTTTGGGCACACTGTATATTTAATGGTTTTTCTTGTTTTTATTGGAATGTGCACACTGTGGTTTAACACTGAGGGCAGCAAAACCACGATGGAATGCCTATGGAAGTAGTGTGAAACAAACCCTTATACTCTTATAACAGCTTTTTACTACTGTGATTTTCTCAAGTAGCTGGGAATAGCTTTCCAGTAGAACCTCCCAGATGTGCTAAGTACTTATTTACTGTTTTGCCTTCACTTGATCCAACTCAAACTATCTTAATTGGGTTAAAGTCTGCTGATTGTGGATTCCATGTAATCTGATCACTCTATCTATCTATAGCCCCTTTACACGCTGAGACTTTCCAGCGATTGTGCCAGTGATCCGACCTGGCCGGGATTTCTGGTGAGTGACTACGTGGTCACTGGTCAGATGTCAAACAGTCAGATCTCACCAGTGACGCAGTAACGATATGGCAGTCGTTGGGAATCTGTCACTCTCGGGTGTAGTATTGAGGTAGTTGGTCGATGACTCTGTCAAACACAGTGATGCATGCTGCCCAGCGGGAGACCGAAGACCAAAAAATGGTCCTAAATGATTTGTAACGATCAATGATCTCACAGTAGGGGCCTGATCGCTGATGCGTGTCACACGCAGCAAGGTTGCTGGCGGGGTCGCTGTTACGTCACAAAACCTGTGACGTTTCAGCGACATCATACATAATATAAGTTGCACTATTTAGTGACAAAATATGAAAAAAGAAAAATTGCAGCTAAGCTAAAAGGAGAAAAAGAAGACACTTAGCTTTATCAATGCGCATTCATAAACCACCCAGTCACCACGTTGAAGTGTGTCTTGTCAACTGGGTCCCTAGATTCCTTCCTACCTATTTTCTGGCACAATTTGGATTTATTTTTATAGGCTGTCTGATACCTGCGAGCAATGGAGAATGTAGGCCTATAGGGGCAAGGAAAGGTGTTACTCATTAGCAATCTCTGCCTGGTTGGAAACAAATTAACCTCTTCAAGAATAGACTGGAAGGTTGACATCAGAAAGCAATAGCATATATGGACACTGGATAACTAGGTGGAAAATGGTACACACATAGGGGTGAACCCATATTAATTCATTTATAGATGCAGTACTAATTCCTACCAGTGTTAGTGCACTTAAACAAAATTTTGATGCATAATATAAGTAGCACTATTTAGTGACAAAATATGAAAAAAGAAAAATTGCAGCTACGTAAACTAAAAGTAGAAAAAGAAGGCACTTAGCTTTATCAATGCGCATTCATAAACCACCCAGTCACCACGTTGAGGTTAGCGATGTTGCTGTGTGTGAAGTACCCTTAACACAAATAATATTTCCACACTTTCTTCTCTATGCTACATAATGGGCGTCACACATGTTCAAACCATCTGCTCACCTTTTCTGCATCTCATACCAACAGTCTCAAATTTTGACTCCTCAGACCACAGTACAGATTTCTACTGAATTAATGTCCGATTCTTCATTTATTTGGCCCAAATAAGTCTCTTTTTTGCAGTACTTTGTAGTGTTTTCTTTGCAGCAATTTGACCATAAAGGCATGCTTGTCATAGTCTCCTGGAGATTTACTGTTGAGATGTATCTGCTGCTTGATGTCTGTGCATCATTTATGAGAGCTGTTATCTGAGGTGATTGTCAGTTTGTGTTTCCTGAGGTTGAGAAGTCTGATGAACTTATCCTCTGCAGCAGAGATAATAATTGGTCTTTCTTGTCTGGGTTGGTCCTCAAGAGAGCCAGTTTCATCATAGTGATTGCTGATTTTCATAACTGCACTTAAGGATACCTTCAGAGTTCAAGTAATTTTCCAGATTGACCTGTCACTCAGTCTTAACAATTTACTTCCTCTGTACTTAGGTGAGGAGTGTTTGCCCAATTCTGACTTAGAACAGTTGTGGGATAGGGCTCAGCACTGCATGGAACTGTGTATCAATTCTGCCTCTGCAATAGACACCTGATGACCTAAAGCACTTTCTAAAGGCAGGTGGTTCCACAAATGAACACTTGACAAGGCTTATCTGTTTATTGGAAGCTATTCTAGGTGAATTCCTGATGTTGTTTGAGAGAATGCCAGTGACGTGTAGAGCTATTTTCAGAATAAGGTGGGGATCCTTTGAACAACTTAAGGTTTAAGGCTAGGGCACATTTGGAAGGCAGAATGCGGTTACCACATACATTTCGGATGCGGTAATCTCCTGTGCCTTCATACTAATTTTGCCCTGGAAAAAGCGTGTCCCTAAATCCACATGTGGTACTGGATGTCTCCTTAATGTGGCATCCGTTACCGGATGCGGTAGACGCTGTGGAGATTACAATGTTCCCCTGCTTTCCAAACATGGATTTTGTCTCCTGGGACAGAAATCGGATTGAATTGGATCCACCCTGATTGGGCCGGATCTTGTGCAATCCAGCGTGTTATAACATGGGTGTCTATGAGAACCGGATTTCGCCGGTCAGATAAAAAATCGGACCGGTTGCCAGATGCTCTTTTCAACCCTGCTGCTGAGGGATGATCAATGTTTGAAGGGTTAATGTGCATAATATATGTGGGCAACATGTCTCCAGGAGTGTCCACCCTCCCTAGAGACATGGTGCCCAAATGCATTGGCATTTTAAATGTTAACTGCCTATATTAATGTTTAGCCGATATTTGTCGGCTTTTACAAATCATGATTGGAAGCTGGCGGCTCCTGTTGTCAGCACGAGCATCAGTACGCAATGAGCGTAAGCACATTGCTGGCCAGCATCCTTAATAAGGAGCTGTCCCTGGTGCTTACGCCAATTGCGTACTGTGCCCGCTGCTCTCCATGGTGCTGAAGGCTTAAACATCAGCTCTATGGCCAGCTCACCGGAGTTTCAATGTGCGCTGGCCATAGAGCTGATGTTTAAGCCTTCAGCACCATGTAGAGCCGCGGGTACAGTTCGCAATTGGCGTAAGCACCAGGGACAGCTCCTTATTAATGATGCTGGCCAGCAATATGCTTACACTTATTGCGTACTGATGCTCGTGCTGACAACCAGGGGCCGCCGGCTTCCAATCATGATTTGTAAAAGCCGACAAATATCGGCTAAACATTAATATAGACAGTAAACACTTAAAATGCCATTGCATTTGGGCACCATGTCTCTAAGGAGGGTGGACACTCCCTGGAGACATGTTGCCCACATATATTATACACATTAACCCTTCAATCACCGGGTTAATGTACACGAATGCAGCATCTGCGCTGATATGCCACACAGATGTACATCCGGTACTGCAGGCATTAATATGTGTCTTGTGGTACCGGATTCGGACCCATAGGGCTCGATGTTAGAAATCCGGATCCGGCTTTGCAACCGCTGTGAAAAATGCAGCCTGCATCATTTTTCCTGCAGGCTGCAAAACCGGATCCGGTAACCGCATTACAGATAATGCAATGCAGTATTTCAATTGTTGCCTATGAGGCGGATCCAGATCCGGTTTTGAGCATTTTTAATGCTCAAAACGGATCCGGATCTGCAATTTCAACTGCAAATGTGACCCTAGCCTAAGGTTAAGCTACAATAATGAATTGTTGATGCTGCATATGTACACTGCGTAAAAAACGCAGCATATTACAGTTCTAGCAAAGGGAATGGGATTTATAGAAGTCTCCTGGCAAATGTTTTTATTGTTAAGCTGCATAAACTGACCTGCAGTGCGTTTTTGAACTCCCCAACTTGTCACTTTCTTTTGCGGGCTGAGCTATGTTTTTTGTGTGGAATTTCCTTATAGAATTACGGTAGATATGTAAATTCTGCAGGTAAAAAAGCATTTGTGATTATAGTACGCTTCCATTGTGGAAATGCATTAAACATTTAGATACTGACTGCATCTTAGAAGTTTTATCAAAGCCAAAAATCAGGAACGGAAATAATACATGAAAAGAGACACACTCAAAAGCATATTTCAAAAAAATACACATAACCTAATAGGTGCAGAAAGGCTGTAGAAAATTTGTCTGAATCTACAATGTGCAAGGAAAAACACTGCATGAATAGGTGTTTGGAAACCTTTGACCTTTCCTGAGTATGTGTATATACAGTCATGTCCGAAGTTTTGGTATCCTTGAAATTGTTGTGGAAATTGAGTATTTTTCTGAAAAAATTATTGCATTTTCACATGTTTTGATACAGGCATGTAAAGTTCCTTTGTGTATTGGTACAACACAAAAAAAACAGTGAAAAAAATGGCAAATTGGACATAATTTAACACAAAACCTCAAAAATGGGCCTGACAAAATTGTTGGGACCTTCAACTTAATATTTGGTTGCAAACCCTTTGGAATAAATAACTGTAATCAATCACTCCTATACCCATCATCAAGCTTCTTACACCTCTCAACTGGAATTACGGACCACTCTTCTCCCCAAACATCTCCAGGTCTCTCATAGTTGAAGGTGCCTCCTCCCAACAGCAATTTAAAAATCTCTCCACAAATGTTCAATGGATTTAGATCCAGACATATGAGTACTGCTGGCCATTTAAGGAATCTCCGACACTTTGTTTGCATCCATTTCTGGGTACGTCTTGAAGTATGTATGGGGTCATTGTCCTGCTGGAAAACCCATGACCTTGAAAGCAAACCCAGTTTTCTGACACTGGGAACTACATTGCTTCTTATCCACCATCCGGACTATCCTGTGCTGCAACCTTTCATCATGAGTATAAGCCTCTTCATTGTAACAGAGGCAAACATGGGGAATGAGAATGGGTTGTCCAAGTAGTGGATAACCACCCCAGGAAAGGGATGACCCAATACCCAAACCTGCCTATTGTTCCATAAAAATCCAAGAGTTACCAAACCCTTGGCAAATTATACTTTCTAAGGATAATCAGGCTCCTTGTTTTTTGTGCCCCCACCGAGCATTTGATGAATGAGATATATGCTTCGTGAAATCAATTTTCCAAAAAGAGGAATCCCCTCCTCCCCCCCTCCCCCGACCACTTGTCCTACCAATAACGATGAGTTTATTCATAAGACTTCCTATATAGCGCAAGCATATTTCATAGGTCCTTGCAAACATTGTCATCACTGTCCTCATTGGAGTGTGGGAGGAAACCATAGTATCCTGAGAAGACCCACCTAAACATTTTGACATTGTTTTCGGCAGCACACTACCAGTTTACACAGGATTATTTCCTAGTGATGATAATGATGGAGCTCCTTCCTCTTCAGCTAATTTTATTTTTTAAATCACCAAATACCAAATAGCCATAATTTTTTTAATTCTGCGTTTTTTGCGCGACAAGATGTTGCTCTGAATGACACCATTCATATTACCATATATTATAATTACTATTTAACAGCCTTGAGCTCAATCTCAAGCCATGGCGACTTTATGAATGAATACTCTACTGGAAGATCAATCTTGTGCAGGCTTAGATAAGTACACCAGGGTCTTCTCTTCTCTGCCGATATCTTGATAGTATGAAGCAATCAGGTTGCTGGTCATCCTCTTTTCCTTGTTCAATCTATTCTTCCAACCATGATGTCCTTCTCAAGTGATTGTTCTTTTCGTATGATGTGTCCAAAGTAGCTAAGACTTGATGATCCTTGCTTTGAGTCACATGTCTGGCCTGAGATGTTCCAAAATGAATTAGTTTGTGCTTCTTACCATCCGAGGTATTGATAACTTCTTTCACTATTGCCATATGTTCAGAAAAGACCAGACTATGCACGTGTCATGTCTTTATCACCAGTGAAATATTCCTCAATTTGAAGACATTGTCCAGTGACTTGACTGTTGATTTGGCCATAGATATTCTGCTGACTTCTGGTGTCATTGCTGCATCTTAAGCGATCATTGATACGAGTAGGTTGAACTCCTTTACAACTACAAGTTTTTTGCTGTCCGTCTCAAATATGTCCCAATTGTACATGACAGTAGTAAATATCTTCGTCTTCTTTGTGTTTATTAGAACTTCCATGTTTGAGCTTTCCATCTTGACAATCCATAATAAGTAATTTATTCTATGTGCACTTGTTGCTATCAGTGCTATGTCATCTGCGTATTTAAGATTGTTGATGATACAGTGATGTTCAAAATAATAGCAGTCCAATATGACTAACGAGATTATTTACTGTTTTTGGTATGCTTTATATTACCGCATGTCAAACAATTTACCAGTTGGTGCAGTAGATTCTTAGAAAACCAATAGTTTTTGAGTCTGTATATTTGAATAATTAATTGACAATGGGTGTGTTCAAAATAATAGCAGTGTGGAGTGGAGTTCAATTAGGGAGGTCAATCATTCTATAAAGAAACCCCTGTGAATTACTTAAAGGGGAGCCAGCACATGTTGTTCGTGCATTTCTCCTTGAAAGCCTGAGAAATATGAATCGTTTGAGACATTGTTCAAAACAACAAGCATACTTTGATTGAAAAGTTGATTGGAGAGGATAGAACTTATAAAGAAATGCAGACAATGAGAGGCTGTTCAGCTAAAATTATTTCCAATGCTTTAAAGTGGAAAGAAAAACCAGAGAGAAGCGGAAGAAAATGGAAGGCTACCATTTGAATGAAGAATAGTCAGAATTATTATTATTTATTTATAGAGCACCATTCATCCCATGGTGCTGTACATGAGAAAGGGTTGCATACAGACAAGTTACAAATATAATGAACAAAGTGACAGACTAATACAGAGGGGAGAGAGGACCCTACCCTTGCGGGCTTACATTCTACAGGGCAATGGGGAGGGAGACAGTAGGTTGTGAATATATTCCCCTAAGAAGGCTGCCTAGCGCAGCGGAATGTGTGGGGCCCCCAGACACCCATGTTGCAGCCTTCACATGGTATGTGCATTATGATTGTTTGATTATGGGTCATGGCCAGGTGAGGGCAGGTCCAATTGCAGGAATGATAGGAATAACATTGATTGCATGCAAGTTCTTTGTAACAGGTTGGAATTATACTAATCTGATGTCTTGGATTGTGCTCCGCTTTGTACAATAAGTTGTTTCCTCATTTGACCCTTGTCCCAGCACGTTATTCATACGTGCCTTATTTGCCTAATACGGACAGCCTGGGTTATGGGACCTACCTGGTTTTAACTGTTTTTATCTTGTGTGATTTGTTTTGCGTTTTTGATATATTAAAATTCATATATATTTTTCAACATTTGGGTGTGCATAATTGTTTCCGCATGAGCTTATCAGTTCCACTAATGAGCGGCCCCACGTGACCTCTCGCTGTCACTGCAGCCTCTCCCCGCCTCCTCCAGCCCCGGTACTGCCCCCACCCCCTACAGCAAATACCGAATGACTCGAGTATAAGCCGAGGGTGGTACTTTTCAGCACAAAAATTGTGCTGAAAAACTCAGCTTATACTTGAGTATATACGGTAAATTCTAGAGAAATGGTGACCAGTTGCAGCCTCGTCTCACACCTCGCTCAACTGTGAACCATGCTATGTTACCATGTTACATATATAGCACAAGAAAATGGCAATAGAATTTCAGAAGTTTTTTTTTTTAATTTTGTTGGCTTAAAAAAATTCAGAATTTTGTAAGGGAAAAAAGAAAAATACTGCAAAATTGTTTTTATTGCATTTCTTGGGACCCGTACTTTTTATATTACCAACAATGGAACTGTGTGACGGAGAGGATGTTGTTTTGAGTTTCAAGCTGGTTTTTTATTAGTACAAGTTTGGGGTACACTATGCTTTGATACCTTCTTGTTGCATATTTTAATGGTCTTCAAGCCCATGAATAAACACAATTTTGTTTAGGTTTCTGTTATGACATTTATCGATGGAATTAATTTTATATTTTAATAGATTCGACTTTTCTGGATGCAGCAATATCAAATATGTATATTTCATATTTTACATTTCTTTATTAACTAGGAATAAGGGAATTGCTTTGTAGATTTTTGTTATTATTTGTTTTGTCTTCTAAAAACTTTATTTTCTACTTTTTACTTGTCACTAGTAATGGACAAACCTGGACTATAAAGTTCGGTGTCTGTATCGAACCCCGAACACGGACTTCCCTGAGAAATCCGTGTTACTGTTCGAGTTAAGAGGGGAGGGCTGTAAAAAGAATCAAAATGCTGATTAAACAGCAGCGTTTTACTTGAGAAGTCTCCAGCGGCTGCACGCACAATACATCCAGAGTCGCTCATTAACTTCCTGATTTATGCACTGGAATGGCTCCAACAGCCAATCACAGATGCCCACTCTCTGTGACAACGTTTGTGATTGGTTGTTGTGCTTCTCACCCATTGTGTTGGTGTCTTTGATTGGTTGCCATAAAAAACAAACCTGCCGTCATAGAAGTATAAAAATAAATGAATAATTAAAAAAAAATCTATGTAGGACTTTTCTGTATTTTTGATTCTCAGTGCAGATAAAGCAGAACAGCTACAAGCTGCCACCCCCAACTGACTGGCTTTACCTTCGATGGCAATGAAAATGACAGGGAGCACATTATTTTTTTTTTAATTACCGTATATACTCGTGTATAAGCCGACCCGTGTATAAGCCGACCCCCCTACTTTTGCCCCAAAAATCTGGAAAAACCTATTGACTCGTGTATAAGCCGAGGGTGGACCCCAGCACAGGTACACAGCCCCCAGCAGTGTGGTATACAGGCCCCCCCCAGTGGTATACAGGCCTCCCCAGTGGTAGTATACAGCAGCCCCAGTGGTAGTATACAGCAGCCCCAGTGGTAGTATACAGCAGCCCCAGTGGTAGTATACAGCAGCCCCAGTGGTAGTATACAGCAGCCCCAGTGGTAGTAAACAGCAGCCCCAGTGGTAGTATACAGCAGCCCCAGTGGTAGTATACAGCAGCCCCAGTGGTAGTATACAGCAGCCCCAGTGGTAGTATACAGCAGCCCCAGTGGTAGCATACAGCAGCCCCAGTGGTAGTATACAGCAGCCCCAGTGGTAGTATACAGCAGCCCCAGTGGTAGTATACAGCAGCCCCAGTGGTAGTATACAGCAGCCCCAGTGGTATACAGCAGGCCCCCAGGGGTACATATAGAAGCCCCCATGAGGTACCCAGCAGCCCCCTGGGGGTACACAGCGGTCCCCAGGGGGTACACAGCAGCCCCCAGGGGGTACACAGCAGCCCCCTGGGGGTCCCCAGCAGCCCCCAGGGGGTACACAGCAGCCCCCAGGGGTACACAGCAGCCCCCAGGGGGTACACAGCAGCTCCCAGGGGGTACACAGCAGCCCCCAGGGGGTCCCCAGCAGCCCCCAGGGGGTACACAGCAGCCCCCTGGGGGTACACAGCAGCCCCTAGGGGGTACACAGCAGCCCCCTGGGGGTCCCCAGCAGCCCCCAGGGGGTACACAGCAGCCCCCTGGGGGTCCCCAGCAGCCCCCAGGGGGTACACAGCAGCCCCCAGGGGGTACACAGCAGCCCCCAGGGGGTACACAGCAGCCCCCAGGGGGTACACAGCGGCCCCCTGGGGGTCCCCAGCGGCCCCCTGGGAGTACACAGTGGCCCCCAGGGGGTCCCCAGCAGCCCCCTGGGGGTCCCCAGCAGCCCCCAAATGCTGGCACTCGTCCCCCCTTGCAAGGGCCCCCCCCCGCTTCTCTTACCATTCCGGACTTCTGATCCGCGCCGCTCCTCGGCGCTCCTCGCTGCTCCGTCCGTCCGTCTTCTACATCCGGGATCCCCGGCCGCGCGATGACGTCATATGCCTGCGACGGCCGGAGATCCCGGATGTAGAAGACGGACGGAGCAGCGAGGATGAAGCACCGAGGAGCGGCGCGGATCAGAAGTCCGGAATGGTAATATAACCATCGGGGGGGGGCCCTTACAAGGGGGGGCGAGTGCCAGCATTTGGGGGCTATATGCACTGCTCCCCCTGCCGCTGATTGACAGGGGGAAGCAGTGCATATTTAATGAGCGGCCCCACGTGACGGGGCCGCTCATACAGCAGCCCCCCTCCCACCTCCTGCAGCCTCCACAGCCCTGGACACAGCCCCCCCCGTATTGACTCGTGTATAAGCCGAGGGGGAGACTTTTCAGCCCAAATTTTGGGCTGAAAAACTCGGCTTATACACAAGTATATACGGTATTTAAATAAATATTTTAAAAAATTGCATGGGCAACACTCTATTTTTGATTGCCAGCCAAGGTAAAACCAGGCAGCTGGGGGTGCTATTCTCAGCGGGGTGAGGCCCCTAGTTATTAGTGCCTCCAGGCTACAGAATGGCAACCGGCAGCTGCCCCAGTAAGCGGCGCATTCATTATCTTTACCTGTTTTTTTCCTAATACCCTAGTGCGATGGCATTGGAGTGATAGAAGAGGTTAATGACAACTCAGTATTGACAGCTTTTCATTAAGCCCAGATTGATAACGTTCAGGTCTCTATGAGACCAACAGGTTATAAATCCTCTAAAATAACAGTAGCGGGTTCTTGGACTGCAGTAGTTAAAACTTACCAAAATCATCCAAGAGAAGAAAACCAGTGAACAGGCAATAGTATCACTATGGGAAGACCTTAAACTGGCAGGCCGTGTGATGCTCTGGGTAATGTTCTACTGGGAAACCTTAGGTTCTGCAAATCATGTGGATGTTACTTGCCACCTGCCTGAACATTACAGCAAAGTTCTCCGCTTCATGTATTCTCTAATAGCAGAGGGCTCCATCAGTAGATATTGTGCCCTCTCACACTGCACATATTGTTCGGGAATGGCTTGAAGAACATTTCTGAACATTTTCGAGGTGTTGACTTGGCCTCCAAATTCCTCAGATCAGTATATAATTGAGCATGCCCTGATATAACCTGGAGCTGATGCAGGAGCCAGGCGTAGGAATATTCTACTATAACCTCTGCATGCTACGCTTTGTAGATGAGCAGTTTAGCTGCATTTTACTTTTTAAGGTTATGACATACATTTAAGGTGTTCTCCTGGAGGGGAGCTTGTTCTTTGTGATGATAATACATGGTGATGGATGCCAGGATGTTTTAGCTTTTGGTTATAAAAGCCACAGATATAGCGATGCCTTTTATTTGACAGAACCCGAGGGATAAGAAGAATGTAAAAATAAACCTAGTGCGAGGGCAATGTGTCCCAGGAGCTATGAACATCTCTGACACTGTCTGCCGCCTATTATGCTGTAAATCCCAGCTGCTAATGACTGTATTTGCTAATTTATATCCTTGCGAGTCATTTCCATCAATGTATTTGTTACTCGTGTCTGTCTTCTCTATACCATTGGATACCTTTCCCAAGAATATGGATTTGCCTAATTTTTTCTAGCTACTCCATATTTGTGTACCATGCAAAGCATGACTAGTTTGACGTCAGAATAGGATTTATTGGCCATAAAAGGAATTTGCATGGGAAAGTGCAGATATAAATTACTACAGTATATACATATGAAGTGACAGCCAAATGCTCAGCAGCTATGTAGCTCTAGATACTATGTTTTAATCACTTCCTATTAGATTTTATTGCATTGGTGCAGTGACCAAAACCTCTAAGTCTGGCATGTCAATTTTTTTCTTGTTATACTATTTATCAATCAAATTAATTTATTTTATATTTTGATAGATTGGACTTTTACAAACACAACTACAGGGTGGGCCATGTATATGGATGCACCTAAATAAAATGGGAATGGTTGGTGATGATATGTTTGGCATATTAGTATATGGGAGGGGGTAAGCTTTTCCAGAATGGGTGGTAACCATGGCGGCCATTTTGAAGTTGTCCATTTTGGATCCAACTTTATTTTTTTCAATGGAAAGAGCAGTTTGCCAAAGAAGAATGGTCTAAAATTCCAACAGAGCATTGTAAGAAACTCATTGATGGTTACCGGAAGTGGTTGATCACAGTTATTTTGGCTAAAGGTTGTGCAACCAAGTATTAGGCTGAGGGTGCCAATACCTTTGTCTGGCCCATTTTTGGAGTTTTGTGTGAAATGATCAATGTTTTGCTTCATTCTCTTTTGTGTTTTTTCATTGAAGACAAATTAAATGAAGATAATAATACCAAATAATTTGTGATTGCAATAATTTTCAGGAAGAAACTGAGTATTATCTGACAGAATTGCAGGGTGTCAATACTTTTGGCCACAACTGTGTATTTTGTATACAGAGTGGGCCATTTATATAGATACACCTAAATAAAATGGGAATGGTTGGTGATATCAACTTCCTGTTTGTGGCACATTAGTATATGGGAGGGGGAAAACTTTTCCAGATGTGTGGTGGCCATGGTGGCCATTTTGAAGTTGGCCATTTTGGATCAAACTTTATTTTTTTCAATGGGAAGAGGGTCATGTGACACATCAGACTTATTGACAATTTCATAAGAAACACAATGGTGTGCTTGGATATTTGAAGGGTGCCTTCTCCAGACTGCCATTTTTACATCTCTCAGAAGGTGTTCTATGGGATTCAGGTCTGGACTCATTGCTGGCCACCTTAGAAGTCTCCAGTGCTTTCTCTCAAACCATTTTCTAGTGCTTTTTGAAGTGTGTTTTGGGTCATTGTCCTGCTGGAAGACCCATGACCTCTGAGGGAGACCCAGCTTTCTCACACTGGGCCCTACATTATGCTGCAAAATTTGTTGGCAGTCTTCAGACTTCATAATGCCATGCACACGGTCAAGCAGTCCAGTGCCAGAGGCAGCAAAGCAACCCCAAAACATCAGGGAACCTCCGCCATGTTTGACTGTAGGGACCGTGTTCTTTTCTTTGAATGTCTCTTTTTTTTCTCCTGTAAACTCTATGGTGATGCCTTTGCCCAAAAAGATCTACTTTTGTCTCATCTGACAAGAGAACATTCTTCCAAAACGTTTTAGGCTTTCTCAGGTAAGTTTTGGCAAACTCCAGCCTGACTTTTTTATGTCTCGGGGTAAGAAGTGGGGTCTTCCTGGGTCTCTTACCATACAGTCCCTTTTCATTCAGACGCTGACGGATAGTACGGGTTGACACTGTTGTACCCTCAGACTGCAGGGCAGCTTGAACTTGTTTGGATGTAAGTCGAAAGAATTTGTGATTGCAATCATTTTCAGGAAGAAACTGAGTATTATCTGACAGAATTGCAGGGGTGTCAATACTTTTGGCCACAACTGTATGTATTTATTCATTTTTAATTCCTTTATTTATAATGGGGCAAAAATAGTGGGTCATTTGAACTCTCCTAGCTTCAGGCGGCCTTTCACAGGAGTACCATAATGACAGGCACAGGGGATTTCAGCAGCCCCCCAGCTGTCATGGCAACCTATCAGCACCTCGATCATGTCAGAGATTGACAGCGGCATTTATCAGATTAACAACCGCGGACGAAGGTGGATGATGGCTGAACAATACAGCCATCATCTGCTGGGACGTCATGGACATGACATATGACACAACAGTACGTCATGTCAGGAAGGGGTAAAATTCACCATTTTTGAGATCAGGTAGGTGCAAGAATGATCTTATCAGCTGTCATTTAAGTGCATTTTTTGTACTTTTCAGACGCTTTAGCTTATATGAACAAATCTTTATTAACACCCATAGGGACAATTGAACCAAGATTGTGTCAATATCGTACCATATTACGCAGCCCACAGTATAACATAGCAAGTCCAGCCTTGTACCATCATGTAGAGGAAGCAGAAAGGAGGGACACCGTGTGATACAGAAAATGAAGGGGCTGTCAAACGACTGATCTGGGGAAGCCATGGCTTACTCTAGGTTACGGCTCTGAAACCTCAAGCTACAACACTATATTTTGTTATGTATGGATTAAAGAGAAGCAGCACTCACCTGACCGGGTACAACACAGCTTTATATGCCAAAGATTTCCAGGCCTTACATCAGGGGGGCTTTAGTGGGGAGGGTCTTTAGAACCACAGTTAAGAAGAAATGTTGTCGAGCACCACCACTCCTGGTCGTTGTATCCTCCAACAGGACAAGCACTGCTGATCAAATGGAAGGCTTTCTGCTGTGTTTTCCTTCTGGCTTTTAAATTTTGTTATAACATCTTTTGTCTGTGATTTTGCCTTTTTACAATTAAAGGGAATCTGTCAGAATGTTTTTGCTATGTAATCTTTGGACAGGATGAGGTAGGAACTGAGACACTGATAACAGGGATGTGTCAATTATTAGACTGTGTTCAGTTGTTTTCATACAATGAATGATGCTAGACCAAGCACATTTAGCACTGATTATCAGCTTACAGTGAATATGCACAAAAAGCAGTGGTGTGGGTGGGGTTAGCTTCTGAGCTCTGCTACATCTAAAAACTCTGATTGTGTTACAACTGCTGTACCCAGTAAACTAAGGCTGATTTCACATCACGATTTAGTGCCTGTCCGTTGGATCCGAGTTTGTAGGAGGATCCCACGGACAACCACAGATCCACACGGATCACTGCAACGGGATGGCAATAATCACTATCCTGTCCCCTGTTCTCTTCCCTGTGTGTTAAAAAAAAAAAAAAAACTTCTCCCGGAGGATACATCACCTTGTCACCAGCCCCCAGGATGTGACACCATCGGGGCAGAAGGACCTGTGCTGATGTCAGAGAACCGGTCACATGACACATCAGCTGACCGCCTCTATGACATCACCACAGGCCCTTCTGCCCTGGGTATATGAATGATGCAGAAGACGTCATCCAGGATCGCATTTGTAGATGAGTTTTAGACTCTGCCTTTACATTATGCCTCACTTATATTAGGTAGTAAAAACTTGACAGATTTCCTTTAAGAGAAAACTCCTTTAAGATTTATTTGTTTAAAGATTTCATGTACTTAGCAATTCTGTCTTCTCTTGCAGATTAAAACAAAATCAGTGGTGGGAAGAGGGACACTTGTAAAGGTAAGACAATGACTCGATATCATTTAAATATTTTTTCACAATTCCATATGGTTTACTGTTGTATGAGTTATGTTTGATTTTGAAGCATATGGCAAACTTTGTGGGAGCTATCAGAAACATAGGACCATGTGTTTACAATGTATATTATTGTGTACTGTATATATATTTGTGTATTTGTGTGAATGTATTCTACATGATGTAGATGAAGAATGGAAATATGCACCCTCCCAATGTACAACTACTGAAAAGATTAGAGGAACTTAATATTTTTATCCGTGTCTTTAAGGGGAACATGTGGAAAAACAGGACGAAGTACTGATGATCCGTGCTGCTGAAGGGAAAAATCCAGGACCCAAGAAGCCTGGTGCAATGGTGTTTCTTTATTCCGACGCGTTTTGGAGCAACCTCTGCTCCTTCCTCAGGGATTCGTCAGCACCTCATCCTGTTTTTCCAGTTGTTTGCCACGTTGCACGTGGGAGTGTGGATCCAGCGGCAGCTGCATGAGCGTTAATGCTAGTTGTGGAGTCACACAACCTGACCAGGTGAGCAAATTTCATCGGGCAATTGCCCCCTCTGCCACGAGATAAGACCCTATGTGCTGTTTTGTCTCATATTTCTAGATACATAAGGGGAACATGTCAGTTTAGAGACAAGAACAAGAAAAAGTAAACAGATTTATTACACTGTAATTCCTACTCATTTGGGTTCATGAGTTCAGTGGGAAGTCCAGCTCATGATTGACAAGCCTTATCCTTATCAATGTAAGCAAAGATAACTGTCAGTCACTGATTATGACTGCCCACGGGACTTTTAGGGTGTGTGCCCACAGAAAGGTTTAACGTCGGTTTAGCAGCGAAAACCGCCGGCGGTTTAGCATAGGTTTTATTTAAATTTATGTAATCCTAAGCAGCGTTAGGACTTACAAGTAACTCCATGTAATTTAGAAAACGCTGTGCACACATAGTGGGTTTATGTGAGCGGATCCGCCAGCGGTTGAGCGGTTTCCCAGCGGTTTAGCAGCATACAGCATGTCAATTCTTCTCAACGGTTTTTGATCGGTTCCATGAACAAAATCCTCCATAGAAAACCGCCGGAAAAACCGCTGGAAAAACCGACTGAAAAACGCTGTGCACACGCTGAAAAAAACCGCCGGAAAACAGCTGGAGACTTCAGAGCTCAGAACTGATAATTTCCAGTGGTTTACTTACGGTTTGAACGCCACTAAACCTTCCTGTGGGCACATACCCTTAAGAGTAAATTGAGCAGAGATTTCAATGAATAAATTACAGCACAAGCTAAAATACAATTCTGCCCATTTTAACCTCTTTAGGGTATGTGCACATTGGACGGTTCTGCATCATTGCAGACCGTCAGAAAACCGGAATAGAATTTCAGGAGCTGAAATTCCTGACCTCAGCAGTGTCCATCGTTTTTTTAGCGTTTTTTTTAACGTTTTGTTTGAGGTTTTTTAGCGTTTATACAGCGTTTTCTGGCGGTTTTCTTGGCGTTTTTAAGACTGTTTTTTGTGCACTTGTAATAAGCTAGATACGCTAGAAAAACGCTCAAAATAAATCACAAGCTCTATCTTTGAAAACCGGTGGAAAACCGGTGAAGAAAGTGGAAAGGAGGAAAAAAAAACGTTCTAATGTGTTCCGAAATCCATTGATTAGCATGTTAATCCAACCGCTGGTTAGGATTAACATAAATTTATATAAATGTCAGCTGAAAACGCCGGTGGAAAACGCTAAAAAACAGCTCACAAAACTTCCAATGTGCACATACCCTTACCTTGCTGCTTACAGATCAGACTGCATATACAATGTGACAGATTCCCTTTAGGGTACGTGCCCCCTATGTTTTTATAGTGCGTCCAGGTGCAGTGTCCTGTCTCCATTGGGGATGCAGGTGATCTATACAGGTAATGCAGTGTCTGTGCCAACGATCAGTGCTTGGGGCACGGCTTTACTCTGCATTCATCCAATGAGATAGTAGCTGTCTCTACAGGAATAAATTGACATGCTGCGGGTCGGGAAGATGCTCCACGTGTCAGATTACGCTTTGGGGAAAACAGGCTGAGTGGGTACGGGATTTCTATAAATCCATCCACTGTGCTTGTTCTGTATAATGCAGCGATTTGGATGCGACGATACCAGGCTGCGTGCAAACCACTGCAAACACTGATCATGTGCCCTCACTATATGCGTCCTGCAGATTGATGAGAGATTGGGATCTGAGACCTACTGTACTTGATTACTCAAAACACTGGCCTAAAATGCTCACTCCAAAAAGCAGATATTCTGAGCTCCTGTTCATGAGTGCATACACGAAGTACTGTATGACCTCATAGACATTTTTGAGTCTGTGTGCGTTCATGTAGGAGCTGAGTATATCTGCCTACTGAAGTGAGCACTCGGACTGTGCGGTCTTATGACCCAGTCTGTCACCCATCTACTGTTGTATTAGAAATACAACAGTACTACTTTTTCGTCTGCTTGAGGTTCATTCATTTTTTATATTTAAAGTACAAATTTAATTGATTTCTTCCCTGTTTTGGCCAGGGAAAGAACAGCAAAAATTAATTAATGGGAATCTGTTATGAGGTTTATGCTGCCCAAGCAATGGGGAGAGTGAACTATACAGGCAGGTGTGTTTTATACTGAAAAGCTGCCACGTTTCAGAGAAAATGTACTCTAGCCAGCCAGGGAATATTGATGACCATTCTGAAGCAGGTCGCTGACGGCTTCTCTCTGCCATGATCCGAGACCACGGGTCCCCAACCAGTAGATTGGGAGCCACATGTGGCTCGCAGGCTTGTGATGTGTGGCTTGTACGCGTGCGCAGGAGTGCAATGGAGGAGACTGTGTGCAGGTGATGTAAAACGTTCTCACCCATATAATAAAATATGTTTTTTTACATTATATAGATCAGCCTGGGGACTTATATATAGTATTCCAGAATGCTGTATATAAGGCCTTCCTAGTGGCCACAGTTTATATATAAAAAAACTGCTGACAGGTTCACTTTAACATTTTTTTAATGGTATAAAATGTGAAAAATAATGTAACCAGTTTTGTTATTTTCCACTTTTAAGCTCTAGGGGGAGCAACAGCTGACATTTGCTATCAACATGTAGTGTACTGTTAACGTACTGTTGACTCACTTTATGGTTGCAGTAAAAGTGGGCAGGGTCTCCTTCATGCATCTGATGGCGGAGGATGAAGGTTAGGATGACAGTGCAGAGATATTTTGTTAGTGACTGCAAATTGATACTGAGATGTGGAAAGTGTCACAGAGAACAGCTGGTAGCACCAGTTCTGTTGGTTTATGCTGCCTGCTGTATCCTGCAATGGGATTAGATGTGTGAACTCTATTATACATTGGGATTAGATACACAGAATGTGTCACACGATGAATTAGATAAGAAGACTGTATCATGTCATGGGATTAGATACACAGAATGTGTCACACGATGAAATTAGATAAGAAGACTGTATTACGTCATGAGATTAGATACACGGAATGTAGTACAAAATGGTATTCAGTATGGTCAGCGTAATGCATCACAGAGGATGGGATTACATGCTTAGAGTATAACACCAGTTTGTATTCTATACAGGGCTCAGTGAACCATTTCTTACAAGATGCAATTTGATGCATGATGCATAACACACAGCACAGCAGTTCATGTCACATATGGTGGGATTAGATGCAAGGCTCAATGGGCCGTGTCACACATGAAGGGATTAGATGCACAGCTCAAAAGACCATCTCACACATGATGGGAGATTAACTGCTCAGCAGACCTTGTCACACATGATGGGATTAGATGCTCAGATGATCATCTCATGTCAGACATGTAGGATTAGATGCACAGCTCAGCGGACAGTATCACACATGATGGTAATGTAGTATAGATCTCCTAATATAGCTATATCTCTTACCTCATGAGCAGGACATTAGAGTTAAGGTATCCATGGGTATGACTAGCTAACTGTCACTATATGAGTGGTCGTAACCATGGATATCTAGGGTGCAATACAATGCACATGAGGTAAGAGACATGGCTATATAAGGGGAACTATACTACATTTCTAAGGCCCATTTCACATCAGCGTTTTTTGACAAAATGCGCCAGTTGCGTTAAAAAAACCGCATCTGCCGCGTTTTCCGCCTAGCGGCCGCACTTGCGGCCCAATTGCGGCAAGCCCCATGCATTATCTATGGGGCTTGCGGTAAGTGTGCGGCAAGTGCGGTTCCGGCAGTTGCGGCTGCGAATAAACCGCGGTCAGAGGCATTTTTTTTCGCGGTCGCAATTGCCGCAACTACCGAAACCGCACTTGCCACACCTGCCGCACACTTACCGCAAGCCCCATAGACAATGCATGGGGCTTGCCGCAAGAGTGCAGCAAGTGCGGCCGTTAGGCGGAAAATGCGGCAGATGCTGTTTTTGACCGCAACTGCCGCATTTTTCAAAAAACGCTGATGTCCAAGGGGCCTAATTGTAGATATTTGCTAATAATATTATTACACATAGTACATACTGGGTTAGGATTTTGGAGATGGGAATATCCCTTTAAGCATATTTCAGAGTCCTTTCTTTCACACTTGGTACATTGGAGAGCGCCATATGTGGTGGACACTTAATACATACAAAGCAAGATCACATGCATATGTCATAAATGAGGCACTGCTAATTGAAGTTTCTTTTTCTTATACTTGCTGATATGGCACCAACCTATTCAGCAGCACTTTGCAGATATTGTCCTAGTCCACATTGGTGCTCACAATCTAAATTTAAATCTTGAAAAAACTTTCTTAGAGTTGCTGTTTTTGTGCTATGGAAAAAATTATCTACCAACTGGAGTGCTGTGAAACACCTTTTGTTTCTATATGTGACGCCCGCTAGGGCAGGGGGTACTCGGTAACCAGGTCCGGTTTGATGGGAGGTCATGGTGGCAGTGACCCGGCTCCGTGGCCCTGGGCGTGTAGAAAAAGGGGATATTTATAGGGGATAGTTTGTGATGCCACCTGTGGTACTCACCCAGGGAAGCCGACGCTTCAGGATATGACCGCTGGGGTAGATGGTAGTGCAGCCAGTATGGTAATGCTCTCCACAGGTGGAGCTGGGCCCCAGGGATGGTGTGAATAGTCTATGGTGATGTGATGACCTTTACTTGGTAGATGGTATTGCAGTCTGGGGCACTGGTTACAGGTGTTAAAAGGGATCCAGCCGGCCTGGAAGCATTTGGGGATCCACCTCACCAGGCGGGATTGGAGGCCTTCCAGTTGCGCTCTCTCCTTTGGTCCCTACGTTTTATAGCTACTCTGCAGCCATTCTCCTGTTTGCGGGTTCTGACCTGTATGGCAGGCAGCATGAGCCTCTCTCCGGTGCCACCTTGCTGAAGGCAGCTCCAAGTTCTCAGCACACTGCTGTGCCTCCAGTTGTTCGGTGCAGCCAGGATACTTGCAGTCCCTTGCCCTCCAGATACGGCTGTCGGGACGTGCAGCACCCGCACAGCCAAGGACTCTGGTGTCCTTTTCCTGGCACTCTACTCCGGGGTGAGCCCATCATGGCTCCACTCCCCAGAGCACTCTCCTCTACTTCCTCCTAGACTTTCTGTCTAACACCTCCTCCTGACCAGGATATATAGGGCAGCTCCCCTGGAACCGGGTGCAGAGCTCCCCCTTCTGGCCTGAAGTCAGGAAAAGTGTTGCATGCTATGGTTACCTAGTGTGTGGACCTCCTCCTGCTTCCAGGCATGACATCACCTCCTGTGAGGTAGGCAATGCCACTGTGGCAACCAGATAACTGAGGTGCTACATATACATTCTTAATTCCATATCATTATGTCTTTAACTTTTGGGAGCAAATGGAAGTACCTATAGGAAACACACACAAACACAGAGAGAACACACAAACTCCTTGCAGATGTTGTGGGATTTAAACAGAGGATCCTAATACTAGAACGCAAGAGTGTTGATCACAGACCACCAAGCTACCTTAAAGAGGACCTGTCAATTAAGTGAAATACGTAATAAAACATACTTGATCAGCCCTAATTCTGCCACTCGTTTCCATTTTACGCTGCATCACATCATTGCAGTGATATTTTACATTTCTTTCTTCTGGAGCACACGATGATATCTCTACTTTGCAGTCTAATTGGGCATTTCTTCACATTCTTCTCTGAGGTGTACACTTTCTCCCAGACGCTGCCAAACACACCTAGCAGTGCCTGAGACTGATAGACCTGATAGATTGGCAGTATCTGGGAGGGAAGAAATTACACATCCCTAGAAAACAAACATCTATTTGGATTACAAAGCGGAGATTTCACATAATGCACTCCATAAGAAACAAATGTGAAAATCGTGAATGGGAGGAGATACGCATTAGATATTAGAAAAAAAGTATTGACAGTCGGCCACGAGAGGTGGTGAGTTCTCCTTCTATGGAAGTCTTCAAACAGAAGCTGGACAGACATCTGCATGACGTGATTGAGTGAATCCTGCTTTGAGCAGGGGTTAGACCAGATAACCCTGGAGGTTCCTTCCAACTCCACCATTCTGTGATTCTATGATCACCGTTATAAAGTGAGTGAGATCCAAAGGCAAAAAGCTGCAGAATCAGGGGAGCTCAGGGATTTTTACAAGGTATATATAACTCAATTTTTTAAGCAACTGACAGGCCCTCCTTAATGTAATGTATGTCCCTCCCATTTGTTCTTTCCTGCTTTCCGTAAGTGTTTTGTGATGGGCACTTCTGTAAAATGTTGTTTTCTACTTTTTACTCATTTTCTATATGGCACCTGCACTGAACCACCTTGTGATGAATGATAAGGTAATGTGTATTCATGCTTCATGTGCCTAAGTGACATCTGAGAATAAGTGAAGGACTATAGATGTTGTCAGGTGATTGTCACACGATACCTGCCTTTCACTATATGAGACATCTTGTATGTGGGTCTGTAGTGATGAGTAGATGAACTTCCGGGGTACACCACAATAGCACTGACCACGGTGTTGGGGGTAGTGCTGTGACATATGCAGCAGCTGGCTCTTTAAGCAGATGGGCACAGAGCATGGCCTGGGGCTGTATGGTAAACTTGTGCAAATGAGAGATGAGAGAGTGCAGGGATTGAATGGGAATCAATGATATTGTAATGGATGCTAAATGCACAATTTCACATACAAATCCATGTTAGGGCTCACACCACTGTATAAATTGAACGAGTGCTATCGATTTTTTTTATCAGATAACACTCAGACCAATGTTAATAAATGGGACTCATGTTTTCCACTGCTGTGATTTTACTCCTAAATCAGATGGGTGTGAGAAAAAAATCAGATGCCAAACGGAGCCACAATATAGCATCCGATCATTACAGATACATTACAGTTCTGTAGCATAGGAAACTGCAGCTCCTAAGTTAATACAATGGATTGCATATGGCTAACAGCATGTAAGAAAAAAATCATCCCACTATTTAGAATGGAAATTGGAATGATTTGTCATATTGTGTGACCCTTGGCCAGTGCCACACTGTGAAACCTTGTATGTGTTGTATTCATTCTGCACCCTGTTGTTTCTGTTAGTGGACATTGTAAGATTTGTATGTGTCGCCTTGTAGCAGATATTCACAGTATTCCTCAATCAATTAATTTTCCAGATTATCATTTTCTTAACAATGATGAAAGTACCTGTTCCACAATTTTGGTCATTGGCGCGTTTTTAAAAATTGCAAAAGCATCAAATTGACAAACAAAATGTGTCTGTCTTATACTGTATACTTTACAGTAAGTGGAATTTTATGAGGACGTGCTGAAAATAAATTTATTTCAGTCCTGCTTTTAGGAATAAGTGGTCATGCTGGGTGTTGTAGTGATTTACTCCTTAGGTCTATATTTTGGGTACACACACTTCCACAGTCATGGGCACGCTGGCACAATCTCGCATGTATATTGACCATTGTACACTATGTTAATACCTATATTTCCTTTGACACAGATCTGCTCTGCGGAAGTCAAAAAGGCTCCCTCACCCTACTCCCTGGCATCAGAATGAAGGCTCACCCTGGTTTATGGGTATCTTGTGTCCTGTTCCTTCTCCATTTGGTCTGTGCTATTAAAGTTCCTCAAGACCGTAAGTTAAATGGTCAATGTCTCCAGTAATGTTATTTATTATCTTCATTATTTGAATAATATTTATTGGTAGATTTGCTTTGAGGGAATGTAACATTTTTTAATCAGCTATCTATAATCTGAGTCATTCATGTTTATGGATCCATGGCCAATCTGTTACCTGTCCTGTCTTAAAAGGAGACGTGAAGCAATCCACATAGTGCAGATGGTTCTCTTCTGGGTTTTAGAAGCAGCTGTGTCTCTTAGCACCCACCACTGCCCCATACAATAGCTCAATGACCCTGTTAAGTGTGGGCTCCATTGGTGACAGGGGACTAGCGAGCACACAATGAGGACTCACTCTGTCCAGCATTGCAGGTGGTAGGGAGCAGCTGCCTCTTTCTAGCGATACAATGAAAGATAAACTAAACTTTATGCTTGTCATCCTGCCCTTCACAAGACAAGCAGGCAGGATCTCTAGACATCTTGAGTGTCGGGCTAGACAGTACATGCAGACGTGAACCTGAGAACATCTCAGAGGTTGTACAATGAGAAGGGTAGTGTAAAAAATACATGGCACAAGTCAGCAGCACCTTACAAGGGATCCTCTGCACTTGTGTTCACTCTTGGTATAATTATATAAAATACTTTCTCAGGCCTTGGTTTTTAAGTGTTCACATGTTTTATTCATAATCTGAATGCAATGCTTGGTTCAAATATATTTGTAAAATCACAAAAAAGAAGACAGTAAAGTATAAAAACAATGAAGAATTAGGCAACCTCTTGACCCTGATATATGCTGGTGTCTGAGGTCTAGGAATTGAATGATATTTGAGTTCCTGCTAGTTCTCCTTTTCTAAATCTGCATGAAGCAGAATCAAGAGCCACCCCATTCTCTGTATAAATATAATAAAGGGACTCATCCTGCCCGAACCAGGGGCAAAATGAATGAAAGCTGGACTGTGTGACTACAGCCACCCCTCCTGTGTCTGTACGACTTGATTGTCCATACATATTGTACGTGTCCTTGTCTGCCCATTCCATATGTGAAGCGCCATGGAATCTAATGGTGCTATATAAATAAATAATAATTCTTCAAGAAAAAAAGAGCAAGCCATACACCACACAGCTGTCCAAATGGCGGTCATGTCACAACCGCCAGAAAAAACTCCCAGAGGCAGCCAGTATACTGGGGTGCGTCTCAGCAGTCAAAGTCCAATAAAATGAAACTGCACTCATGTTCTCTGTGCTCGCTTTATTTGTTCTAAACTGGGTTACATAGGTGCGGGGAGGGGGTGTGGGAGCCAGACTACGGCTTGCCCTTTCATGCAGATTACACTTCCACAGGTCCTGAAGTTTAAGGACCTGTGGAAGTGTAATCTGCACGAAACGGGACGCTGTAGTCCGGCTCCCGCACACCCCCTCCCTGCACCTATGTAACGCAGTTTAGAACAAATAAAGCGAGCACAGAAGAACCAGTGAGTGCAGTTTCATTTTTCATATAATAATAATAGAGACCTGACTAGTACCAGTGGCAGATCTGGCTTGCTTATTCCTTCTACGCTACGTGTGTTTGGAGAGATCTTTCAATCACCTAGAGGTTGAGAAGCCGCCAGGAACGTCAAGACATATCTCTCCTGTATGTGTACATTAGAAGAGATCTGTCAATTCGCCTGGATAGGGGTGAAGCCAGCTAGGAACATCATGATAGATCTCTCCCATGTGAGTACATTAAGAGAGATCTGTCAATCACCGGAGCAAGAAAATCAAACCATGGATGCTGTAGGACTAATCCGGACTCTATAGTGCACAGCGTGCTTTTCAAAACCAAGTTTTCTCTTAAACACTGCATTGTTTCAAAGGAAGACATACCTGGCTCTAATCTTGCTGCTGTGATCCAGACAGTATGAATCTAATGATGTTCTCTTAGTCTTATTCCCTGTAATTAATGTCTTACGAGTCCTGTATTATGAAGCTGGAGAAGTATGTACTTGGTGTATATATTATTTGCGCCAGACAGATACATTTCTATGCCGTTATCACTAATAATAAATGTAGTTCTACTTCATCCCGATAACCATCCCTAATACTAATGTCATATAAGCCTTTATAATATAACACTGTGTATTGTCTTGTGCATAGCTGAAATTGTGGAAGAGAATATATGTATTGACCTTGTAGACTCCTCACATTAGTTTACGTCTGGTTTTCCTTTGTTTTCGTTAAATATAATTTTCTGTTTGCTAACTTTGTCTCTTCTTTAACTCCCCATTTGCTCTCATGGAAACTAACAGCAGCCATTGAACGAGACCGTAAGTGATATTCATCAGTGTGATATTCTTCTGAATTAAAGCCCTAAAGCCCCCTATACACATCAGATTAAATCAGATCAAAATTTAGTTTGTGATGTGGCCTTTCACATCTCCCTTGGATGATGATATTAGTGGAGAAAAGGATCAGACAGGTTGAATTCAGTCACGTGATCCTCTTGTTCTCTCATGGGAAAAACTACCACTCTTCCCATTGACATCATATAAATGCTTGGATAACTGATAGTTCATGTGTATGGGGGAGTCAGGAGAGATATCTGATGGCCATTTGTTTGCTAAAACCACTGTATGGAAAAAGACTGGACACCCCAGTTATGTACACAAAATCATACCAAAGAGAATAATTTCAGAACTTTTTCTACCTTTAATGTTACGGAATCTGTAAAACTAATTGAATAAAATAAACAAATTTTCTGGTGGAAACAGAAAAATAAAGAACTAAAATAATGTGGTTGCATAAATATACACACCCTTTTATTAATACTTTGTTGAAGTACTCTTTGAATTTATGACAGAGTCTTTTTGGGTTTGAGTCTCCGCATTGCACATCTAGAATTATCGGTCTTTGCTGACTCTTCCATCCATTATATATATAGGGTAATTGGTCACAGCACCTGGGTTTCATGCTGTGACGACCATCCGCTGTGAGGCTGAGCTGCTGGTAAGGCAGCACCCCGAGAAACCCCGAGACCCTTAACCCCTATACAGGGATCTGGAATTATAGCGGAGCCCAGGAGGTAGCTACCTATGAGAGCAGCAGAGCAGGGAGGTCGTCTAGGAAGGGAAAATCAGGAACCGAAGAACTTAGTCAGGAGTCCGAGTCAAAACCAAGAGGGCAGCGAAGGTACAAAATCGTCAGGCGGTAACAGAGTCGAGAATCCAGGCAAAGGTCAGAGTTAAAACCGAGAGGGCAGCGAAGGTACAAAATCGTCAGGCGGTAACAGAGTCGAAAATCCAGGCAAAGGTCAGAGTTAAAACCGAGAGGGCAGCGAAGGTACTAAATCGTCAGGCGGTAACAGAGTCGAAAATCCAGGCAAAGGTCAGAGTCAAAACCAAACACACACTATGTCACTGGGGAACCAAAACTATATCTGGTGGCCTACAAGACAGGCTCCAATGTATTTGAAGGGCGCGGTTACCTACCATAGGCTGGAGCTCACAGCCTGATGACCTCATCCGGACCGCCCCTAGAACCAGGCCAGATGGAGATGCACGACTGGCTCCACCCACCCCACCTCTGACAGAAGAACGCAGGCTGCGCCTAACGGACACCTCTGCAGGGTCCGCTCCTCTGCGACCAACACCACCCAGAGGGGAAACACAGCGGCGCTCAGCAACAGAGGCAGACGTCGCGGGAGCAGTTCCATATGAGGACAAGGCCCTCCTGTCACCGGCGCCACCAGCCGAAGGAATCCGGCTCCTCCCAGCGGCCGAGGCAGGAACACCAGCCACCGAGTCCAATGGCGATGTGACACATGCTAGGCCTTTCGTTCCTCCAGCTAGCACCTTTTCTTATTTTAATCTTCCATCCATTAGTGCCCAAATTTGTGATTGTGAGCCCATCTCCTGTGTACACTCCTATTGGGTCAACAAACATATTATCTATTGGATTCATGTTCTGGGCTCTAGCTGGGCCATTCCAAAACTTTGATCTTATGGCAAAGACATTCCTTTTTTGATTTGGAAGATCGTTGTCATGCTGAAAGGTGAAATCCCTCTTCATCTTCAGCTTTTTAACTTCAACCTGAAGGTCTGAAGCAGAATTGACTGAAATTTGAAACTGGTCATATATCCTTCCACTTTGACTAAAGCAAAGGTCCAAACTGCCAAACACCAGCCTTAAAACACAATGCGGCCTCCACCATAATTAGATTGGAAGAATAGCACTTTATGTTATCCTTGGTGATACATTTGCCATCATTGCTCCTGAAGCTCTGACAGCTGTGTGAACACAACATAGCTGTAATGATTTAGTCCCTAGTGTATGTTTCACTTACCATATTTTATTACCTGTTGTTGCCACAATTTTCACTAAATTTATTTCCGTTTACAAAATTATCCCTCCTTAAAGGGTTCAGTTAAACATGTCCAAGAAAACATGGGTCCTTGAAGAAGAAATTGCATCAAGAACAACTATATTTTTTAAAATGTAAACATCCATGGACTCGTTTTGAAGAGAAATCTTCTTCATGTTCAAATGCAGATGAGGTGTTTGGAGCACAATGACCTGGTCGGTGCGATCCACTTTATCTCAGTTTTAACAGCTAGCTCTTCCCCAGCTGAATAGATTGACAGCGATGGCTTAGCTTTAATCAATTTCTTCAGAGAATGCACAGATATTTTGACAGTTGACACAGGAGGCTGTGTCCACTCAACTAAAGCAAGAGCTATGAATAAATGTAGCAGGTGTGGACCTAGCCAGCTATGGAATTAAGTGATGAATGGCTGGGATGGGGATAATCCTATAAGTAAGGGTGTATTCAGAGCTAAATTACTGTAGTGTTTCAAAGCTAGTTAAGACAGCTAGGAACGCTGCTAGCCACAAATCTTTATGCGTAGACTACTTGGCTCCTGAGATATGCCCAGACGTGCAATAATCAGGCATCACCAGAACAGAGTTAGTAGTCACTGCTCTTGGTAACTACTGCACTTGCACGTTCCGAAATGTAATCCCGGTGATATAGGTTAATAATGGAGATTAGTAGACGGACACTTTCTCTTTTCTGTCCCATAGTGTATCAGCCCCCAACTATCACCAAGGAGTCTGAAAAGAATTATATTGTTGACCCACGCGATAACATCAACATTGAGTGTGAGGCTACAGGAAACCCATATCCAACGTAAGTGGTCTACAAACTGACCCAACAGTGGGCTAAAATCTGTGATTAGACTGTTAAATCCAATATTTACCATTTTGACATTGGGGATTTCTTCCTGTAGGTTTACATGGACACGGAACGGGAAATTTTATAATGTAGCCAAAGATCCAAAAGTCTCATTCCGCAGGCGGAGTGGGACCCTTGTCATAGACATTTATGGGGGTGGTCGTCCTGAGGACTATGAAGGGGAATATCAGTGCTTTGCTCGCAATCGACATGGAACAGCCCTTTCGAATAAGATTTTACTGCAAGTTTCGAGTAAGTACTGTATCTAGGTTGTTAAAGATGGCTGACAAATGCAGCGTATGAGAATGGTTCTATTCCCTTATGCCTACCTCCCATATGTAAGTGTTTATATGTTTTTTTGCATTGGAATTTAGTTCAAAATCAACAAGGAGAATTGTCTGTGTTAGGCCACGTGCACGTGTTCAGTATTTGGTGAGTAAGCCAAAACCAGGAGTGGGTGATAAATACAGAAGTGTTGACATGTTTCTATTATACTTTTCCTCTGATTGTTCCACTCCTGGTTTTGGCTACAAATACTGAGGTAAAAAACTCATCAAATACTCAACGTGTGAGCGTGGCCTAGCAGATTTTACTCTAATATATTGTAGGGGTGAAATATTCTGCCAAAATAAGTGACAAATTGCAACATACGTGTGAACATTTGCATTTATTTTCTTCATCTACATGCATTTTACTGTAATTGCCACAGGTTTACAGTATGAAATTTTACTATACATTGTATTATAATCAATTTTAAGGGGTTTTTACCAAAGCAGTTTTCTCTTTCCATGGTTTGTGTGTGGTACGGCATCTTAGCCCCATTCACTTCAGTGGAGCTCAGCAGCAATAACCCTGTTTTTGGAAGATAGTGACCATTTATTCTAAGAGTGTAAACCTCTTAGATAATCCCTGCTGTCCTGCAGATAAGAGAATGATGCATTTTATCTTTTTAAAAAGATAACCATAATTTTACATTGTAATGATACTTGGTGTGTTAGGAGACCTGTAAATGTTTTGCTATTTCTATTGTACAGGATCCCCATTGTGGCCAAAGGAAAACCTGGATCCAGTCGTTGTCAATGAGGGAGCTTCCTTGATTCTTCAGTGCAACCCCCCACCGAGCCTCCCCCCTCCAGTCATATTCTGGATGAGCAGCTGTAAGTGGGAGATAATGCTGTGCTATGTAACATATGTGAAGGTCTAGTCATTCACAGAAAAGTTGATACTATTTACCCTCTTTGTTCTTTATGTAGCAATGGAGCCGATTACACAGAATAGACGTGTGTCTCAGGGTTTGAACGGGGATCTGTACTTCTCTAATGTCCTACGTGAAGATGCACAGACAGATTATAGCTGCAATGCCCGTTCTCATTTTACACATACCATCCAACAGAAGAACGCCTACACGCTTAAAGTGCTGACCAGTAAGTGGACCCTCGTTCTCTACAGCTCAGGAAATTGAAATGTGTTTTCTTGCAGCTTACAGTGTCAGAACCTGGTGAACAGTCCCATGGGGCTTTCCATCATTGCACCACAGTGTATGAGTTATCTTGCCTTTTGAAACTGAAAAACAGTGTACTTAGTACTGAATAGTTTATTTCCCTTATAATAGTTTTGTTATATATTCTGGTGCACAGATGAATTCAAGTCACTGCATATTTCATTTTTTTCCCCCTGAAATCCTCCCCATTTGCTCCCTGTAATGGAGATGAAAAAATATGCCACTCTTCAGTTACATTACTCAATATTTTTTTAGTACAACTACAAGGGTATGTGCACACAGCGCCGTTTTCAGGTGGAAGCAAAGCAACAGCCCCCCATAGAATGAACATGGTGCACAGCAATATCAAAGTGACATTGCTGTGCACATCTTCTGTCCCATATCACCTCTTTTATCTTTTTCAGGGTTCAGAAACTCTTAAGCGGTTAAAAAGTGATATGCTTAGAGGGAAAGCCCCGATGACAGAGCCGCCACAAGAATGACCAAAATGGTTTTGCCTGGAGACACCATGAGTCAAGTAGAAACTGCTCAACGAAACACTCCAGTTTAGTGGAGTTTTTGAGTTTTTTTTAGTATTGTTTTTTTAACCAATTTTTGTAAGATTTTTTTCCTTGAAGTTTTTTTTTTTCAGCTGTTTTGATTGGACAGTTTTTAATTTCGAGAGGTTTCCTTTTGAATCTGCTTTAAAAAAAAATGGCATGCACTTTTCTTTTCCAGCAGGCATTTTTCAAAACCTCTCACATAAAAATGATATTAGATTTCCCATGGAAATTAATTTTGAAGAGTTTTTAAAGCGTTTTTTCTTTTTTCAGTAAACAAGGATTTTAGTATGAACTAGAAGCGGACACACACAGTTACAGTTTATGAGCCCTATGCAATCCCATAGTTCATCATAATGCTCAACGTTACCTCCTTTAGGGGTGGAAGTCAGCCCCCTTACCTCTTTGGTCCCTACGCGGCTGCACAGGTTGCACTAATGCTATGCCCATCCCTGGCATAGCCTAAGTGAGAAGTCAATAAAAAGACGGAAGAAATGATCAATGTATACAAATCCATATGTATTCACTGCAATAGAAAGTCATCCAAGAAAACTTCTAAGTAAACAAATACAGAATAATGTGGTCCCTGATTGAACACCATATAGAGACTATTTTTTGGATAGTCATGTGTCATAGGATTGCTGGATCTAGTGTAGCATACATATCAGCTCTTACAATTATTGGTCAATAAGAGAATAGTCTATAGTACAAATTAAAGTTAGCACTGTGCTCCAGTCCTCTAGGTGTGTAGCAGGATATCCTATATCAAGTCTATCCTAGTAACAAGACATACATGACACGAAGTATCTGCAGAATAATTGCCTGCTGCTGCTCTTTGTGTATTCTTCCCAGTCTGACATGTTTGCTTGGAGTCTCATAACATGGCTGCAGCACCCGCAAGTGCTTTTCCGTCATTTGATGCAGTTTGTTTGAACTTGTCTTGCATTTGCTTGATGTTGCTATCACTGTATACTTTTCTGCTATTTTGCCGTCATTTTAACTGTATCCATCACAACATCCTCTTCTCACATGACCCTTCTTTCATTGTATGCCTTTTCCCATTTTTTTAACATTAGATGGACACACACATTTACTGAATTTTAGTTAGCTTGGTATATCCTCTATTTTGATGTGGACCCGTGTATATTTCTGTGCAGTATATGGGTAACCTAGGGTAAATATTAGGATCACGGTAGTGAAGAGGTTAATGTCATTGGACATTGTGTCCTTTAAGCAAGAGAATACAGGACCAGCACCAAGTAAATATAAATGCATAGAACCATAATACCGTGATTAAATATCTATATATATATAAAAGAAACACTGCATCCAAGGAAACAAGTTTAGGCTGTAGTTGTATGCTAAAGGTTTTTGCAACTATATATCTGTTGCTGCATCTGAATGGGGTTGTTTCTGCAGCAATCACCAATATCAAGGTCTAACGTAGTAAAAGGTATCCATCATCTGCATCCATTTTGGTCTAGAGAAGTGAAAAGTTATTGCCTTTAAGCCTGTTGGTCTGTGGAAGTTAAGGTATTAATATTCGCATCTCTAGTAATCTACGGTACTGAAGAGGTTAATGTTGGAATTCCTGGCAGTCTCGGTAGTTTCAGTGTTTGTCAATATTCCTGGTAGTCTGGGGCAGAGAGGGAGTTATTTCTACTTTCCCTGATGATCTAGGATAGTAAAGGGGTTAATGTCAGTTTTACTGGTTGCTCCGGGCAGTGAATGGGGGAGTGTAAATTTCAAAGGTGGTCTAGGGTAATCAGATAGTTAATGTTAAGATCTATTGCAGAGGGAGAGCTGTATACCTGCAGTCAAGTGGGTTAGGCTATATGTACACTGTGTCATCATACAAATGTATACAGTGGGAGGAGAGTAAGAACTGTGCAGCTATAACAGCAAACAGGTCACAGTGTCTGTGTGTTTATTTTTCTGGTAGAAGCCTCATGGGAGTCTTTGAGGTCTTCTGTTCCTTAACAACACCATATATTGATTGATATTTTATTATTCCCTGTAGATTTTGTATTTTAGAGAATTATCACACTTGATATTAGTAGATCTGAACTTTTAGCATATCATATTTAGCAGCTAACAAATGTATTCTGCAATAAATGAAAATGTGCTTGTTTTGCATTTGCTGGCATAGATTTTCAGTTTGAGGACTGGCCCTATTGTTATTCAGTGTGGTTAATCCCCAGCTTTTCTATGCAGAATCTCTGTGAAATCTGTTTTTGGCTGTAGCTCCAGCTATTTGTATGGATAAACCTCATTCACTTGCATAGGGTGCAGGTTGTTGGCAATGTTTACTTGAAAGTTGGTGCAGAATTCATGTCAGATCTGACTGTTGGAAACATACCGTTAGAAATAATAATAATATTTTTATTTGTACAACATATTCTGCAGCACTTTACAATTCAGAGGGGACATATACAGGCAATTTGAGACAATACATAGTAACAAAAAATTCAGATACCATGAGGAGGGAGATCCCTGTTTGCACCCTTACAATCTATTAGGAAATAAGGGAGACAAAAGGTAAATGGTAAAAAGTGCCCTCATATATGGTCCAGCCATTAATATAATAAACAGGGGGTTAATTTAATGCTGCATCAACCGGTCAACAGCCAGGATCTGTACAGTACAGATAAAGTGCTATAAAATGCATGGAAGGTGTAGAGAGATGGCACAAGAGGCCAGATTTGAAAAAGGGCAAGATGAGAATAGGTAGATAAGTGAGGTGAGGTAATAGGCTAGTCTTAAGAAATGCGTTTTTAAGTTTTGCTTAACACTATGGGTATTGGAAATGAATTGACTTGTTCTTGTTCTTGGTAGTGCTTTCCAGAGAATTGGTGCAGCTTGTGTAAAGTCCTGGAGACAGGAGTAGGAGGTTTGCATTGTAGCTGATGTCAGACTTAGGTGTCTTACTGAATGGAGGGCACGTGTAGGGCAATAGATAGAGATAAGGGAGGAGATGTAGGGTAGTGCAGAACTGTGGATCATCTTAACATGCACATTCCACTTAACTCTTTAACTGCTATTCATTTATGCATGTTCTCCATTTTGTCTTTTCCAATTTTGAGTATGTCTTCCTCAGCTGCATGCTTTCAGCCATGCCTGTTCCTCCTGAATCCCAGCATTTGTATCTTCTCTGGTCTTTTACTCATGCTTCATCTTCACTCTATACACTGATTCTCTCGTCTTATTGACTTCTCCAATGTATATTGCCCTGGGGCTCTCATCCTATCTTGTTTATTACAGAGAATTCCCGTAATGATTCTGCAGTACATTCCACAGTGAACCTCACTATTATGTACAATGGTGAGTTTTTGGGGTCTCCAGACCTTTGTCCTACCTCACCTTCTAGCTAACCACTCTCACTATATTCATAACAAGCCCCCAAAATTAAGAACTTGAGTCTTACATGCTCCCTAATAAGATCCAGAGCCTTGTATTCCACTTTATTGAAGCATGTTCAAATTGACCAGCACTGATTGTATTTCCAGTGTGTGTAAAGGCACCGAAACAAAAAAGCATGCTTGCCTCTAGGAAATAGATTTAATATTACCTAAACTTTAAATAAATCCCAAATTATACAGTTCAACATTGGCAAGATGTGCCTCACTTATGCTACATATTTTCCTTGACTTTCCCATTTTGCTATTGCTTTTCTGCTGTTTGTAACCAAAGCTTGGCTTTGCGCTTTTGACTTCTTGACCATTGCAGTTTTACGCAGCAGGATTAACGTTATGTTTTTCTTATACACAATCAATACACATTTAGTAACATAAAACTTAGAAGTAGGCCCATTTTTAAAGAGGAGCTGTCAACTGCTCAAAGAAGAACTGAATCGAGTCACACCATTGCTGAGATTTTCAGATTTGTTGCTTTTGGAGTTCACTGCTTGTAGTCCAACTGGGTGTTTTTTCAGATTATTATCTAGGGGCTTGTTCATTCATCTCTTCCTTTCAGACGCTGCCATTCACAGATTGCCACAAACACGCCCATTTGGACTGCAAGCAGAAATTTCACATGCTGCGCTCTAAAATCAATAAGTGTGGCATAATCAAGGAGCTTAGGGATTAAGTTTAATCAATTTATAGCAAGTGACAGGTCCTTTTAAAAAAAATTGTAACACAACCCCGATGTGTCCTCGTGATATTAACTATTGCTCGTGCAGATATTATATCTTTTAAAGAAATTTTTCATGGAACTTGAAACTGCTGCAACATGTACAGGTAATGAATAGTATAAACTGAACGTCGAGGGGACAACACCGCATTAGGTATCATTTGGAGTTGTCTTCCGCCAGGTTTATGTCAGTTTATTATGAAACTGCATGATTTGAACTACTTATTTTATTTTAAATTATTAATGACAAATGAGTGTTCCGAAATACAACTAAATTTTCATTCCAAATTCCTATCTATTTAATGCTATAATCTAAACTAATTTAGCAGGATAGGTATTCTATTTAGTGGTGTAGTACTGACCCACTTTGCAGAATTGAATTCAATCAATATAGCTAGATTAGTTTTAAGAGGTTAAAACATAACATTTAATATATTTTTTCTAAAAGGACTAGATTGTCCACACATACTAAACACGTGATACCCACCATGCCCCACAGTGTCACAACTTAAAAAACTCTCTTCAGTATATTTAAGAGTTATAGTTTATCCCAAGGTGTAACTTATGGAGCCTCTACTGCTCCTTAATATCATTCACCTTTAGATCCTATGTCAGTTCTAGATATATTGGTGTAGTTTTTCACCACTTCATATCCCTCTGGCATGTACATCTGCATATGGAAAGTATAAAAAAGCCCCCTTCCCCTATAAATAGGAAAGGTCTCACCAGCTTTCTTCCATCTAGGCAGGAGATAGATTGAGTTCCTTTATTCCAGGAGGCCCTTCTACTAGTGACAGCCTGGTTATGAACTCTCTGTTTCATTCATTCATTATCACCATACTCCACTCCCTACGCGTTTCGGATGTGAAATCCTCATCAGGGGATACGTGGCTCAGTTTCTTATGGGGTCCTAGCATTAGGTACCCCATGTGATGGTGTATGCCTCTATAAACAAGACATCAAGCATTACTATCTCTGTATATGTCATATGGTGCAAAGCACCGATACTCACATGTATAGTACCAGTCCCTCCCAGTTGTTACAGACCCTGGGTACTCACCCAGCATAGCCTAGTGGTCTGTGTATTGGAGAACACCGCCGCGGCCGCCATCGCCGTCTTTTATGACCGCATTTCCCGGTCACGTGGTGTTCTCTGCCCCCGGATGTGACGCGCGCATCGTTCCGCAACGTCACTTCCGGTCCGGCGTCTATGTGGAACGCACGCCTGCGTTCCACATCTCATTCCCAGTTTACCCTCCTTAGTGGGAGGATTTGGAGACTTGTTAGTCCATCCCCGGGTATGAGGTCATCAAGGAGGGCAGGTTCATTGCCAGAACCATATCCCTCCATACTATAGGAAGTTCTATTATCACATAAACACTTCCCAGCATCCAAAACAGATTATAAATGGTGGCAACCTATCATTTACAGTACTCTTTTACATATTTGCACAGATTTAGTTTGTTATGGCATTCTTTTATGTCCCCTCTCTAGAAGGTGTTTGTCCTGATCTTACTTATAGTGTAATTTTCCCATTGCTTTTATTTTCTCCACCCATGATTCAAGACCATTAAGGTAGGAGCAGATTTATCACCTAAGATGTTTCTGACATAGGTTGGTACTTGTCGGATCAGAGGCAAATTAGTTTTTCTTTTTCCATCACAGTCTATGGGGACCGCATATTTTCCGTTAATGTTCTTATATTTAAATCATAGGAGCATACAGAGAAAGATTTAGGACAGATCAGAGTACATTATTATAAGGGATAGACATAGTTCTATGTGCACCTATGTTTCCCTATCTCTTCCCTCTCTCCCTGCCTATCTGCGGAGGTTGGCACCCTAGTTTGCCCCTCCCCGCCCGTGGCGCCCCCGCTCGTCGTCGGCTTTCCCTCCTACTTTTCCTTATTCTAAGGTGCCCCAATGAAAGGAGAGTAGGAAAGTGCCTCATTCATCCCTTTTGGGGCCACCGTGTCCATGGTATAGATCCAGAACACCTCTTTTCTGAGTATCTTATTGTCCCAATTCCCCCCTTGACACTGAACAGTGGTTTGCAGAGGCCAAAGAGGTCTTCTCGGAGAAGGAGTTTGTCCAAAAAAAGTACTCCACCACTCTGTCAGGAGCATTCAAAGAGTTAACTAAAATCTATAAGGACAGAATTATTTCCTGGTGGGAGGTACAATCCCTGGAGAGTTACATAAAGGAAGGGATAGTCCCAAGGTATCTAAGAATAACCCTTAAACCAGGGTATAGGTATAAAAATCCGGATTTGGCCACTAGGTGGGAGAAGGAGGCGACAGCTAGCTCTATTAAACTGATGAGATTATTGCTGGAGGAGGAAAAGAAACAGTTGGGGAAACTGGATGAAATCCTTAGAGAACAAAAAGAGATCACTAAGAAATTTTCAGGGGAAGCAGACTTTGCTTCAAAGGAGACCACTCTGCAAAGTACCCTAGAAAAATTTCAATATCATCTCAAAGAGAGAAAACACAAATTCTATCTGAGAGATTTGCAAGATTTCAAGAATAATAGAGCATATGTATATACACCTAAGGGAGCACCTAGTGGTCATCCAGACACGGAACCGGAGGACTATTCCACAGGGACAGATACGTCAGAAGCGGAGGGGAGAGGAGCCGGGAAAACTGGTAAAAATAGAAGGAAGAATAAGGGTAGAGGAAGAGGGGAGACCCGGAATCAACCCAATCATAACCCAAGACCAGGACAAGGGAACGGTTTTTTAGACCCAAGATACGCACTGAGAAACCGCCCAGGACCGGTAGTACCTCCACAAACTCCGGCAACATAACAAAATTACAGGTTTTGAATTTGTCTTCCAAAACTTTGACTGATACTGAGGTGACGGTACTCAGCAAGGGACTTTCATTCGTCCCAACTACCGATCTCAGTATATTTGAAACAGTCAAGGACCTCAACCTTTTTGCAAGGAAATTGAGATGGAAAAAACACTTCATAAAGGAAGACAAAAAAACCAGTAAAGACCTAGGAGTACCCGACGATCTTCTGGAAGATATTAGAACCCTATTCCATCTAGGGGAGACCGACCACACAATGACAGGTGAGGGACCATTCACTGACCTTAAGAATAAAAGCTCTCGGATGCCGCCACCAACGGGGGACCTGAGTGCAGTTGACGTTTTTGTAAACCTAGTCTCAGAAGAGGTTGGGAAATTGGAGGATCTGAAGAGTCACAAGCACAATCTCAGTAAAGAGGAGATGTCATGTATCTGTGAACTAGAAAAAAATCAGTCCATTGTCATCAAACAGTCCGATAAGGGCGGAAACGTGGTGATAATGGATAGGGACAGATACATTGAAATGTGCAATGACATTCTAAAGGACAGAAAGAATTATGAGACTCTCAGCTTTAGTCCAATGAGGGACTTCAAAAAGGAACTAAGATGTCTTTTGGATAAGGGAATCTCTGAGAATGTAATAGATAGGAAGGAGTTTGACTTTCTAATGCCGGATCATCCAGTGATGGCGACGTTTTACTGTCTCCCGAAGATACATAAAGGCACAAACCCATTAAGAGGTAGGCCAGTAGTCTCGGGAATTGGCAGTTTAACACAAAACATAGGCGTCTACATAGACAAGATTTTACGACCGTTTGTAGTCACCCTGAATTCCTATCTCCGAGATACCACTGACCTCTTGAGGAGGATAGAAGATGTGGTGCTGGAAGATGACGTGCTGCTTTGCAGCATCGATGTAGAGGCACTCTATTCATCAATTCCACACGAAAAGGGGTTAGAAGCGGTGAGATACTATCTGAGGAGTAGAGGGAGACAATTTGACAAACACAATAAATTTGTCATCGAACTACTGGAGTTCTGCCTGACCAGAAATGTATTCATGTTCAACGGTAAGTACTCCCACCAGCTCAGGGGCACAGCAATGGGGAATTCTATGGCACCTTCATATGCTAATTTGCTCCTGGGCTGGTGGGAGGAAACCGTTGTTTTTGGTGAGAACACCCCAATTGACACAGAAAGGATCATTTTATGGACTAGGTTCATTGATGACGTGTTTGTCATTTGGAGGGGGTCAGAGGAGGACTTCAGGGTAGCGGTAGAATGCCTAAATGATAACAACCTGGGCCTAAGATTTACTTTCGAGACACATAGAGAGAGACTTCCCTTCCTAGATATTCTAATTGAGAAGGATAACATAGGAAGGTTACGAACAAGTACATACCGAAAGAAAACCGCCACTAACTCACTGTTAAGATGGGAAAGTGGACATCCCAACAGTCACAAGAGGGGAATCCCGAAAAGTCAAATGATCAGAATGAGGAGGAACTGTTCCTCGGAGGACATGTTCCACGCTCAAACGGAAGATCTAAAAAAAACGGTTGACAGAGAGGGGATACCCGAAAGGTGTGATTAGAAGGGCATGGAAGGAGGTCAAGGACATGGAGAGGACAAAACTCCTTACACCAAAAGAGAAAAACAGGGAGGAGGAGACAGAGAAGGTACGCATGATCACTACCTATTCTGGTGGAGCAGATAGAGTCAGGGAGATCATGGCCAAGCATTGGCCGATCCTATTAATGGACTCTGAATTGAGTCCATATCTGACTGAAAAACCAACTATCACCTACAAAAAATCACGATCTTTAAGAGATAGGCTGGTACATAGCCACTTGAGGACGGGGGAAAAGAACTGGTTAAAAAATGATCTAAGAGGGTGCTTCAGGTGTGGACATTGCGCGAGCTGCAGCCAGATAGTGACAACAAAAAACTTTGAAAGCAATGTAACCCACCGTACATTTAACATCAGGTCATTTATTAACTGTGGAACCAAAGGTGTAATCTATAAGGCAAAATGTCCCTGTAACCTTGAATATGTGGGGAAAACAATTAGGGAATTCCGTAAAAGAATCGGGGAACATAGGAGTGATATTCGCAATAAACGTGAGAAACCAGTGGCCCGGCACATCAACACCTTTCATGGGGGGGATGAAAACTGCCTAACGTTCATAGGTATTGATCATGTCCCACCACCCATACGAGGGGGGAATTGGGACAATAAGATACTCAGAAAAGAGGTGTTCTGGATCTATACCATGGACACGGTGGCCCCAAAAGGGATGAATGAGGCACTTTCCTACTCTCCTTTCATTGGGGCACCTTAGAATAAGGAAAAGTAGGAGGGAAAGCCGACGACGAGCGGGGGCGCCACGGGCGGGGAGGGGCAAACTAGGGTGCCAACCTCCGCAGATAGGCAGGGAGAGAGGGAAGAGATAGGGAAACATAGGTGCACATAGAACTATGTCTATCCCTTATAATAATGTACTCTGATCTGTCCTAAATCTTTCTCTGTATGCTCCTATGATTTAAATATAAGAACATTAACGGAAAATATGCGGTCCCCATAGACTGTGATGGAAAAAGAAAAACTAATTTGCCTCTGATCCGACAAGTACCAACCTATGTCAGAAACATCTTAGGTGATAAATCTGCTCCTACCTTAATGGTCTTGAATCATGGGTGGAGAAAATAAAAGCAATGGGAAAATTACACTATAAGTAAGATCAGGACAAACACCTTCTAGAGAGGGGACATAAAAGAATGCCATAACAAACTAAATCTGTGCAAATATGTAAAAGAGTACTGTAAATGATAGGTTGCCACCATTTATAATCTGTTTTGGATGCTGGGAAGTGTTTATGTGATAATAGAACTTCCTATAGTATGGAGGGATATGGTTCTGGCAATGAACCTGCCCTCCTTGATGACCTCATACCCGGGGATGGACTAACAAGTCTCCAAATCCTCCCACTAAGGAGGGTAAACTGGGAATGAGATGTGGAACGCAGGCGTGCGTTCCACATAGACGCCGGACCGGAAGTGACGTTGCGGAACGATGCGCGCGTCACATCCGGGGGCAGAGAACACCACGTGACCGGGAAATGCGGTCATAAAAGACGGCGATGGCGGCCGCGGCGGTGTTCTCCAATACACAGACCACTAGGCTATGCTGGGTGAGTACCCAGGGTCTGTAGCAACTGGGAGGGACTGGTACTATACATGTGAGTATCGGTGCTTTGCACCATATGACATATACAGAAATAGTAATGCTTGATGTCTTGTTTATAGAGGCATACACCATCACATGGGGTACCTAATGCTAGGACCCCATAAGAAACTGAGCCACGTATCCCCTGATGAGGATTTCACATCCGAAACGCGTAGGGAGTGGAGTATGGTGATAATGAATGAATGAAACAGAGAGTTCATAACCAGGCTGTCACTAGTAGAAGGGCCTCCTGGAATAAAGGAACTCAATCTATCTCCTGCCTAGATGGAAGAAAGCTGGTGAGACCTTTCCTATTTATAGGGGAAGGGGGCTTTTTTATACTTTCCATATGCAGATGTACATGCCAGAGGGATATGAAGTGGTGAAAAACTACACCAATATATCTAGAACTGACATAGGATCTAAAGGTGAATGATATTAAGGAGCAGTAGAGGCTCCATAAGTTACACCTTGGGATAAACTATAACTCTTAAATATACTGAAGAGAGTTTTTTAAGTTGTGACACTGTGGGGCATGGTGGGTATCACGTGTTTAGTATGTGTGGACAATCTAGTCCTTTTAGAAAAAATATATTAAATGTTATGTTTTAACCTCTTAAAACTAATCTAGCTATATTGATATAATCTAAACTAATCTATTTCAAGTAAATATCCCCTATCCATCCCTAAGTATGCTAACTGCTATTCTTTTTCTTATATAAATGGTGCCCAACAATGCTAGACACCGGCGCTCAAGTTTACTGATCTCAAGACAATTATTCAATCGGTGACACACTACAAGAATGTGAACACCTTTTGAGGGTGGAGCTACACACAGCCGGAGTGACTCTACGTGATAAGTTACTGAGGAATGAAACAACACAGTTATTAATAAAAGCTGGTGCAGTAATGCAACGGTCACAAGGACTAGGGGGTACTCGGTCATCTGGGGTATCAGTCTTTGGATTCACGGTGGTCTCCCCAGAGCTGTGGCCTTGACCGAGCATGGATAGGGGGGCATTTATAGGGGATTGATGGTTGATCGTGACGCCACCTGTAGTGTCCAGTCAGGGATGACCAGTGCTGCTGTATAGGCTCCCAGGAGATAGATGGGTGGGCAGCTGGAATGGAACACTCCCCACAGGCGGAGCGGGCCCCTGGGATTCGGTGAAAGTCTATATGAGGGATGGCGGTGTTAGTTATTATGCTGTGTGCAGCAAGGGGGGCGCGGGAAATAAGCAGGAGTACAGAAAGGATGCAGTTCTATTACCTTTACTGGTAGCTTTGTTCCGTGCAGACCCAGCCTGGTACTGTCCTCCTCTAGTATGCAGGTTAGACAGCTCTCAGACCATCTAGGAACATTCTGCTGAGACACACTTTTGTAAGCCTTTTTCTGCTGCACTTTCTCTGCATTGATCTTCCTCCTTCCCTGTCTTGCACCTTCTTTCTACTAGTCCCAGGCAGGTGACTGCGGGCTCTGTCGAGGGATGGCTAGCAAGTCCTCTTGGCCCTCTGTAGCCACCGTATCTGAGATTGTCCACAGGGTTGGCTACATGAAGATCAGTAGCCTCCGGTTTCCCGGCTTCAACGTACAGTTTCACACCAGATTAGGGCCGTCCCCTCATGCAGCTAGTTCCTCCATCACGACCTGGAAGTCAGCAGTGGATTCAGGGTTCTCCCTAGACTGTGTTCCGTGGTGACCTACCCACTGGTCCCACTTCTCCCCAGCCCCAGTGACCCCTAGAACTCCATCCTGCTCTTCTCAGTCTCTTGCAGACTAACTCTCTCTAACTCTGACTTCTCCCAACACCTAAACTACTCCTTCCTCCAGCCAGCAGATGGGGAATGCCCCTAGAGGGGTCTCTTCCTCTCTGCATCTCTTGGCCTGGAGTTGGGAATGGTGTTGGATGTAGGGTGTGTGTGTCTCAGGTTTGTGCCCCTGTCTTACCTGAGAGCAATGACACCGCACCTGTGGAGTAGGTGCAGTACCACTGCTACAGGGGCGCTACACTAACACCCAATGGATAGAAGCACTAAAAAATTAAACTGAAATATAGTAAAATATGAGATAGAATGCAATAATGAAAGTATGTCTGACCCCACAATCTATACGATACACAAGTAAAATCACAAAAAAATATAATAATAGTCACAGAATATATTACCTCAAGGTAAAGAGAGGTGTTGAAGAAATGGTACCTTAGAAAGACCAAAGAAGGGTTGGTGTGACAGAAATTCACTGTAAAAAATGAATTGAAGTAGAAAATGGAACTATGATACTACCACAACTGATACAGTATAAAATGAAAACAAGGAGGAACCTAATACAAGTTTATGTATATAATATATGCTATTCTTTTTCTTGTTTCCAACTTTATTTGTAAGAGAATCCCGACGGGTGCAGACCTGAGCCCCTATATAAGTGTCACTTGCGGTGGTGGTGCTGGTCTCTGGGAGTATTCCTCTTACAACACACACCAACAGTACATGTCGCGCAGGGGCTTTTCCAGCCTCTGAAACGAGTTTCATTGAAGACACTTTGTTCCAAGGAGGGGATGGGGCTTTTGTCACGACCTCTGCCCTGTGATTACTCTTCTTTTGACTATCTCGGCATGCACTATGATTCTCAAACAAAGTCTCCTCTAAAAGGAAGTTGTAAAAAAGATTAAAAAAAGCAGTTTGATAGAGTAGTTAGGTAAGGGTATGGAATTTTCAATTCAAGTATATTAGACAATTATTTAGATTATGTCACTAAATAGGAATTTAGGATGAACATTAAGTTGTATTTCGGAACGCCGCTTTAATACAACCAAAGCTTCTAAACAAGTATGTTTAATATAATAACTAGATTTAAAGTAATTTTCTGATGTTACATTCCCTATAAATGGGGTTGTCATATGTCATCCTACAAACATGTCTATCTCAAATGACATAGGTCTGGCAGAGAACAGGCAAAGAATGTTGGCAATGCTCAAGCCTTTATTTTACACCTATAATTCCAAGAATGGATGTACCGTAGTTAGATTTGCGGTGTCCAAACTATCATCACTGCAGTAGGTTGCACCCTTTTGCTGCTATTCGTGACGCAGACAAATTTGTGGGCCCGATTCATCATTTGTTATTTTTTTAAGCAATTTTTATTTTTTTTGTTTTATGATATTTGTTGTTGTTTTTTGCAACAAATATGCCAATTGGCCCTAGTAGTTCATGATTTTTTTTATAAAATAAAAATGCACTTTAACCCATTTCATGACTTTTAAGTGCAAAAAAATAACAAATTCTGCTAAAATGATGCAAAATGAACACTAACATAGCTTTAGGAAAAGCCTAGACTATGTCTGGGCCAATAGTCACAATTGATGAATCGGCTGAAAACATCTGGAAGCCTCAAACCCAAATACACAAAAAACAGGCAAACACACATTTCTAAAATAGGCATTAAAAAAGCATAAATTAAGAGACGTTTTAATTGTAACATCTTGGGAAATGAAAGTTATAAAATAGTGCAAGAAAACCGTATGATGAGGAAACCCTAAATACATCTAAAAGTTAAAGGGGTTATGAATCGAACAACTGCACATTTTAATTAATTGATCTTAGATTAAAAATAAGTTTCACAATTTGTCGTGTTAAAACAAAATGTTCCTGTCCCGAGATATTCTTTTAAATGTACCCCTGTGTAATGGATGTGTCCGATCATGCAAGAGCAGGTCGGATATACCACCGCTCCTGGGCAGGGGAGGGAGTAAAGGAGTATGCAGACATTACAGCCGGAGATCACAGCTGATTCTTTCTGTGATGTAAATCAAGTTGTTGTTTTTTTTAAATCATATTTATTTTTATTGAACATTTGCAAAAATACAGAAATATTATGTAAGTGCAAATTATACAGAGTACACATTTCCAATTAGCCATAAGGCAAACTATCCCAACAAACCCTCCCCCTCCACCCTCCCAAAGACCTAACTAACAAGGTCAAACCCCTCCTGTGATGTACCAAACTCTTTAAGAGCTGCACATGACAACAAAACAGTGCCAAATAGGAAATAGTACAGACCGTGGGTGTGATTCGATCATATAATAGAAATTAAGAGGTATTATACTTCTTCAGAGAGACGGAGCACAGGTGTTTACCATCAGTGTATAGATTTACAAGACTGCCTTGTAATTCTATCCCAAAGTCTCTAAGCAATACCTACATACAAGGTCAACTGGAAGTCGTAGTCTCTTAGTTTAGTCTACACCACACTCTCGGCCATGTCAGACGCATCTTACCATGGTGCCCAAATATCCTCCTATTTCTTAACTGTCCATCTCTTTTGGTACACAGATTTTTCAATACTGATATTGGTGTTATCCTCACTAATAAACTCAGCTATCGCTGGCGTAGAGGGTCCTTTCCAATGGGCAGCAACTCTCTTCCGTATTGATATAGTACACACGAAATTCATGAGTTGATGTTCTTCCGGCAAGGGCAGGTTTGATACCAGACCCAAGAGAACTATTTTAGGATCTAGTAATATCTGGCATTGATACACCTTGTTGACTAATTCTGCCATATTCCCCCAAAACCTTCTCAAGCGTGGACAGTTCCATGTCAGATAAATTAAATCTGCATTCGGCATACCACACTTTCAACAGTCAGCCTCCCTAGCATCTAGAAAAAAAGGGAGATACAAGAGGCGCAGATTGTGCCCTATCAAACAGACACTATAGTTCTTATGTGGATTATAAGCGTATCCACTCACCTTTTATGGTTGTGAGACCCACAACCAGTTTAAAAGCATAAGGCAGCTGCTGCAGAACCTCCACCAACGCCACAAAACCGCGGGAAATCAGGAGATAAAACTGGAATGGTATCCACGTCCGCGCTGCTGCTCTTTATCCAAGGAATCCACAAGAGGTTATTACTATCAAAAGTTCTTTATTTCATCACACCAACGCGTTTTGATGCCCTGAGGAAGGTGCTGACAGCACCGAAACGCGTTGGTGTGATGAAATAAAGAACTTTTGATGGTAATAACCTCTTGTGGATTCCTTGGATAAAGAGCAGCAGCGCGGACCGTGGATACCATTCCAGTTTTAGCCTCCCTAGCATGGCCCATTCTCATGAGCGCACAGGGTTTGTAAATCAATTTTTTAACAGGCAATGAAATGTTTTACATTATAGAAAGAATCACCTGCGATCCCCAGCTGTAATGTCTGTGTACTCTTATATTCTGCGATCCCCGGCTGTAATGTCTATATACTCCTTTACTTCCTCCCCTGCCTAGTAGCTGTGGCATATCCGACCTGTTCCTGCATGGTCAGACACATACATTTCCCACGGGAACATTTATAAGAATATCTCGGGACAGGAAAAAAATGTTTGACACATCCAATTGTGAAACCTATTTTTTATTCTAAGATCTATTGATTAAAATGTACAATTGTTCGAAGCAAAACCCCTTTAAGGACTGATTTACTTAATTTTAAAACTTACAATATATTTTGTACAGTGCAATAATAATTTTTTTTTATCACAATTTTTTTTCATTTCAATTGTAGTCTGTCTGTTTATTTCAGTATTCATTTAGTTTAATTATAATGCTATCACTGGATCTAATACATGTTAGTGGCCTCGGAAGACAAGCAGATGAAGTGATGAACATTCGTATAATAAAGCTACTGATGGGCTCCCTCTAATTAACAAGTAATTGACTAACGCTAGTCTCCAGACCCAGTAGACGTCCCATGAGGTCTGTAAATAGAGCCTTAAACAGACAGCAGGTGCCTCCAATAACAGATTAAACATCACCAAGAGACTAAAGCGGTTGATTTCCAGTGGGACATGTACTAAAGCAGCAGTTTATTTAAGTAAAATGGCCATTTGTCTTAGTGTTATCTGATCCAAAGCTCAAAGCAAAGTTCCCATGATGAGTATTTGATGAGTTATTGATGTTGCAGGTTTTTTTGCAGCATTTCTGCACCTTTTAGATAAATTAGGTTACTTGTGTTTTTTTTTTTCCTTTTTGATGCTGTGGCTTTTGTCTCTTTTTCTTATGTCTTTTTTGTGGAATAGAAAAATCTAATCCATTAGTTACATAGGCAAAATTAACAGATAGGGAAATTAAACATGGAAACAACCTCTCTAGTATTTATAGTTGTGACCATTAGCAACTCCAAACTAAACAAAAAAGAACAAAAGGAGTTTTCAACAGATGAGGTTCAGTTCACGTTGCCGAACTTCCCAGTGTTAGGAAACCTGTTGTGGTTCAGGAGTTCAGGTGCTTTACGTTTCTATAGCACTGGAGCGACCATTGCTGTGGTCGGGTACAGTTGGTGCTTGGCTCAGTGCAAGCGTCATGCAGTGTTTGATCGGCTCGCACTAGGCTTCAAAGCACAGTTTTTGGGTGTAGCGTGTGTCCAAAATTCATTTGAAAAAAAAAAAATGCCCTTCCACGTAAATGTTTTACCTTTGGCTGGCTGTATGTGGGTGGAGAGCTGAACTGCCAATCAGTGACTTCCATTGAGTCGGGTTACGACATGCCCAAAAAGTTTAACTGAACCAGCCGAACTTCAAAAGGTTTGCATATTACTAATGATATCCGTAAAATATCTATCAATAGAACATATACCCGTATACTTGTAAGTTGCTGCCAAAATATGAAGCGTCAAGAACTCCCAAAAACTCATTGTGGGAACTTAACCTAAAGTCTTTACAATCCAATTTTAATGTACTTAAAAATTGATAAATATGACCTCAGTCCAGTTTTCTTGGTAACTAGTTCAAAACTGTAAAAGGCAGTAGTGGATATTAGGCCTAGGTTTTGGACATCATGAAATAGCTGTTTTAGATAAATTACGTGTGTAGTTTGTAGTTTACTGTGGAGCATATGTAGTTTTGTATTCTGTTTATGTTATATTTGCTAAATTTTACTTGACTGGTTATTTTTTGTGATTAGCCCGTGGAGTGCCAGAGCGAACGCCAACATTCCTGCTGCCTACGGGCACTTCTAGCACTAAGCTGGTGCTGCGGGATGAAGATCTCCTCCTGGAATGTATTGCCTCTGGAGTGTAAGTACATAACAGCAATTGTACTCGTACCCTGTACTTTACATGGCACTGTCCACTATTTCTTCATGTATACTACTTTATGGAGACTATATGTGATCATTTATTTTTTGAAAATCTTGATGACTTCTAATACTTTTTATAATGCATATACTGCAGTGGGAAATCACTGTATCTTAAAAAGGAGTTTCTAAAGTAAATGAAACATAACTTGTAGTAATCATCTAAAAAGCTAATCAGAATGATAAAACTTGAAAAATGTGAGGTGTATTAAAATGAAAACAACCTGGGTAGTAGTATGTGCATATAGTGCCCTCTAATTCCTGTGGATGGATATATTTTCTCTATTTCTTCATTGGAGGATCACAGGAAACCATAGGTGTATGCTGCTGCCACCACTAGGAAGTTAGCACAGGGCAAAAAAGTTAGCTTTTCCTCAGTAGGATACACCTGTCAACTGGAGCCAAGCTAATGAGTTTTACCTTAGTGTCCATAGGAGACAGGCACCGGGCTGCACTCAGTCCCGATTCCACCACAGGATTGTTTTATTTTGTTACTCAATGCTTTCCTTTTCACTTTCAGATACGGCTTATGATTGGGCAACAGAGTGGAGTTGTATCCCACTGTCATCCTACAAAAGATTGAGAGCACAGTGTTGAATTGTGTCACTACTTTATCCGCTCTGATCTATGAAGCAGGACCCTAACCCCCCTAAATCATGAAGAGTGTTTGGGGGTTCCAGGCAGACAGTCCTTGCCACCATACTCCTGCCCACTTGCCCACCAGAGCCAGAGGGTGCACGGAGAGAAGACAGGCCAGGTTCCTTCCAGCCTCCCAACAGACAGCGCTCGGTAGGTTGATTGCCGTCTTCCATCTCCATCCTGTGAAGAAGGATTCCAGGATCTTAAGTATGTCTACACCCCTTGTCACAGCACACAGTGGGAATTCTTGCGTAAAAAAAAACAAAAAAACAACAACAATAGTGACAGAGGAAAAAGGGCGGGGGAACCTATTCTTCACCAGCATTTCACCTCCCTGCCACTTAATGTTAGGTTTCCGGGCCTCACCGAAAACCAGTTCACCACACAGGCCCTTCCAGTGGCTAATCCTAGAGATTTAGTTACTGATTTTTGCTGAGGCATACTCTTGCAGCCTGAAAATGCCCCCAGCTGTTCCAGTCAGTCATAGGCACGTGGGCTTCTTGGGCCCCCTTTTCCCAGCATCACCCTCCTCTTTCATCCAGTCAGACTGCTGCTCTTTTCAAGCCGCACGGGAACATTGCACATGTTTTTCCTGCACTGTCCCTCTTCCTCTTTTCTCTCTCTGGTGCCATTACTGTCAAATGCCAACTCCACGCGATGCACCGCTAAGCAACTCAGCCCCTGCAGTCTCACAGACCACTGTCCTGGGATCATGTGTTGCATTCTCCAGCATATCTACTGAACCGGGGTAAGCAGCTATTGTTTTATTGTTACCCTTCTTGCAGTAAGAAATTTCCCTCGATCACCCCTCTTCACTCCACCATGTATGTTTCTCAGGAGCTCCCCACATCCCACAATGTGAGCGCACCCTATTTACCCTACCTAGGAGGATGACCCATGCTAATTGGTCTAAACAGACTTCTTGTCTTGCTTTTAGTCTACATATGATGAAGACGGTCTCCCATACCGTCAAAACGCATTATGGAGTGTGCGTGAGGCTCAAATAAAGGTTTTTTTAAACTCTACCCCTCCTGTGGTGTTCCTTGGGCTCCAGGAGAATTCTACAGCATCTCCTTTTTTCCTTCCTTCCCTGGGCAAGGTGGTCTGCATTCAGTTCCCACTTTTCTACCAAGTCAGTTTCCACTCTTCTCCCTTTTGGAGAGATAGTCTCCCCTCACTCTAGAATATGAGATAAATGTGCAATAGGGTCTTATCTCTTTAGTAAAGAGGCTAGGTAAATGCTTTCAGGGAATCTGCTTACCTGATGGGGTTGTGTATACCCACAACCAGTTTGATCGATCAGAAGGCAGCCGCCGCAGGATCCACACATCCAAGGGTAACCACGGTGAAGAAATAGCCTGTATAGGATGAAGTGTCGTATGATCCGTGCTGCTACCAAAGAAAACCAGAAGACCGAAGTATCTGGATGAAGATGTTGCTTTAATCTGACGCGTTTCTGACCAAAAACCCAGCTCCATTATCAGGTTTGTCTCTGATGAAGGAGCTGGGTTTTTGGCTTCGAAACGCGTCGGATTAAAGCAACATCTTCATCCAGATACTCCGGTCTTCTGGGTTTCTTTGGTAGCAGCGCGGATTGTATGACATTTTGACCTATACAGGCTAAGTCCCCCCTCACTGTCCTTGCTCTTTTCTTTCCATTCAACGGTCTCTAAAACATGTAAAAATATGGCACTTGTTCAGTGTTAGTCTCAAGGTCCCTATCCATCGAGGACATATTTTTGATACTTCTTGTTTACGATTCATCGTAGCCTTTAAGACTACTATGGCTGTTGGATCTACTATACTGCATATTGGGTAAGTAACAGAGTGCTCCCCCTCAGGTTTCCGGCTCTCTCCACCTTTGACAGTTATACCTCTGTTTGGCAGTTCTCTAAGTTGCTTCCTTGTTCTCTGTACTTGTTTTTCGATTTCTACACAGTAGACTTCCATATTCTACTTCTCCTTGGTAGTTTTGTGCCTATTTAGGAGGGTTTTTGCAAACTACGGTGGCTGGGTTCCAACCTGAGAATCTCTTCTCTGCTCTTCCTTCTCTAATAGTTCTTGTTACACCCTTGTGGATTGCTTTGGGATGTTCCATGGCTTCCAGTGTTCTCCAATGTAGCAATAGAGAAAAGAAGATTTTGGGTACTCAGCGTAAAATCTCTTTCTCTGGGCCTTCATTGGGGGACACAACACCCACCCTTCTTAAGGGAATCTGGCAGCAGATATTTGCAAACTAAGCTTACATAGCAAAATCCTGCTGATAGATTCCCTTTAAGTGTTTCTGTATGGCAAGTCTGTATTCAATTTAGGTTGCTTCTTCTTCTACTTTCACATTAACTGATTAGCTTGGGGTGTATCCTACTAAGGAGGAGCTTGCTTTCTTTGCCTAGTGTCAACCTCCTAGCGGCAGCAGCATACACCCATGGGGGTCCAATGTCCTCCAATGGAGTGCCAGGAAAGACATTTTACAGTGAGTACCAAAAATCTTCTTTTTATTTTTACATAAAACAAATGTATCAAACTGTTCTTCCTTCCTCTCTGGGAAATTACAAGTGCTAACTAGCTAATAGTAACAGCCATTGAGATTGATAAACCCTTATGATTAGAGAGCAAAAAGGTACGGAAGAACTAACTGAGGAGCGGAATACAGATAGAAGAAGCACCTAACTACAATAATTCTGAGTAACTGTCCTCGCAAATCATCAGGAGCTGGTCAGTATAATAAACGCATAGACTGACAGTATGGCAGTTTTAGTAGCAGGGAGAGACAGCTAGGCTATGTTCACACTCACCTATTTTCTGCAGCTAAAACCTGCTCTCTTGTCTACAAAAACGCTGCGTTGAAAGACTTGACATACTGCAGATTTTAAACATGCTGCAGTTCTCAAATTCAGTCTGGAAAATAAGAAGTGTGTGCATGAGAATTCTGAAATGTCAGAGCTTTTGCTAATACTGTAAAAAACTGCTTTTTAGTTGCATAAAAAGGCAATAATAAAATGCTGCGTGTGAACATAACCTAACCGTCCTCACAAATCTGCCTAATATGACCAGGAATCATAGATAAATTGAGTGTTTAAGTGTATTTTTTCTTTCTTTGTTTAGTTTTTTTCTATCAGTCCTTCTTCTCCTCTTTTCTATTTAACTGTAGAGTATATCAACCTCAATTGTTTTCATTTAATACACCTTATATTTTTCAGGTTTTATATTTTTGGTTAGATTTTTAGATGATTAATAAAGGTTACCATGTATTTTATTTATTTCAGAAACCCATATTTAAGATATATTGAATTACTATTACACACTGGGGTATGTTTATACAGTTTCCAGCCGTGATGTTCAGCATAACTTGCAATACTTAATCTTGTTTTACATATTAATTAGATGCATGAGATGCATTATGTCCCCAGAGTAATAACTGCAGACAGTTTCCTTAGTTTCATCCCTGGTCTGTCTGTATTAGTGTGGACTAATAAATAGTGACATAAAATAATTCTTTATAAAATGAAGAAATGCTCATAGGTGGGCATTATGCATGGAATTTTAAGTCACTATGTTGTGCTAAATATGTCTCCAAGTTCATAAAAATATTGTACGTTTTGATCTGTGATGGGCGATGTTCGGGTTCGGTGGATTGGGACAAATTTTTTTGACTGAACTTGATCCAAACTTGATTACGAACCCCAAACCCAGACTTTAAAGTAATGAAATGGTGGCTGGGGAGCTCTAAAAATAAGCAAAACAGTGATTAAACATTAGCATCACACTTACCGGGGTCCGCGCGCTTATACTTCCGGGGCCGCTCATTAACTTTCTAATTTGTTCACTACACAATAGATGCTAGAATGTATGGGCTGCTTCCAGGTTACTGCACTGGCTCCAAAACCAATCACAGCATCTGTGATTGACTGTTATACCCCTCACCCATTGTGCTGGCATCTGTGATTGGTTGCCATAGGCAAGGACCCTGACATCATAGGGGGCTGGTATTCTCAGCATGGTGAGGTTCATAGTTATGGCCCCCCCAGGCTAAAGAATAACAGCCTACGGTCGCCCTAGAAATTGGTGCATTCATTAGAAGCGCCAATTCCTGGCACTTTACCCTGCTCTTCCCGATGCCCTGGTGCAGTGACATTGCGGCAATAGAAGGGGTTCATGACAGCTAAGTATTGACAGATTGTCATTAAGCACAGATTGATAAAGTTCAAGTCTCTTTGAAACCCGCCCATTATCAATCCTGTGAGTAAAACAGGGAAAAATCATTTATTTGAAATAAAACACACAGACGACCCTCATTTTCCCATTTAATAACTCTACACATACGATAATCCACAACGATGATCCCACGAAGTACATGATTCTATCTGTGCTTATTCAGAGGATGCATTGAGGGAACAAACGTCCTGTTGCTGTAGTCTCTGCGATCACACTGACTGCTGTGAGGTGCTGTGATATCACTCACCGAGTCATTGAGGGTTCCCCGCGGCAGTGAACTCACGTGACCCCACTGCCGGCAGCGGGGTCACCTGAGTTCACTGACACAGGGCCTCAGTGACTCAGTGAGTGATGTAACCCTCTGCAGTCAGTGTGATCGCAGATACTGCAGCGATAGGATACTTGCGCCCTTGCTGCAGGCTCTGTATGAAGCAGAGCTGAGTATGCTTCTTGGGGATATCATTGTTGATTATCGTTGGAGGGTATGTGTAGAGGTAATAAATGGGAAAATTAGAGTTGTCTGTGTGATTCATGTCAAGTAAAATATTTTTCTGTTTTATTTCAAATAAAGGATTTTTCCCAGTGTGTTGTGTTTTTTAAATATTTCCTCACAGGATTGATAATGGGTGGATCTCAGAGATCTGAACGTTATCGATCTTGGCTTAATGACAAACTATCAGTGCTCAACTGTCATTAATCCCTTCCATCAACCCGATGCCACTGCATCAGGGCGTCGGGAAGAGCCAGGTACAGTGCCAGGAATTGACGCTTCTAATGAATTCACCAATTTCTGGGGTGGCTGCTGGCTGCTATTCTTTAGCCTGAGGGAGGCCCAATAACTATGGGCCTCACCATGATGAGAATACCAGCCCCAAGCTGCCTGGTGTTTATCTTGATTGGCAATCAAAAATAAGGCAAAGTCCACACATTTTTTTGTAAATATTTTTTAAATAATTAAAAAAATAATTGACTCCTCTGTATTTTTGATTGCCAGACAAGTCAGGCAGCTCAGATAGACTTGAATGGACGTCTCTCATCTGACACATAAAGGAAACTAGGGAATGCTGTGATTTTAATTTTTTTACTTGCAGATTGGTCTGTGAAAAAAAAAATCACTCAACACGGCCCAATTAATAACATTTGGCGGAGTGCTGTCCATTATTTTACGGACAGCACTTGGACCAAAAATATGGTTGTGTTTTATCCATGTACACGGCCAAGGCCACATGACCATGTTTTTTATTCAAGTGTTGTCCATGAAAATACAGACTGCACTTAGACTTATGTTAATCATTGAGCACAGCTGTCCATTTTTTGTCACAGACAGCACTTGGACCGAAGTCGTCTGATGAAAGTTGGATGATTTTTTTATATGCTCTGTGAACTGTGTATTTAGATGACTGTATTAGTCGGTGTGAGATCAGACCTCCATGCTCGGACTGGCTGCAGCTCTCCCACCCCAACCGTGACATTGTGGAGAGCCACAGCCAGTCCAAGCATTACGGTTCGATCTCACTCGAATTTATATGGTCGTCTCAATGCACCATGCCAGTGAGAATAAGTGGTTTATTAGTGTAAATTATATCATTATTTAATTATCCCCATATTATTTTTTATTTAGACCAACTCCAGAAATCATGTGGTACAAGAAGGGAGGGGAACTGCCGATCCAAAAACTGAAGTTTGAGAATTTCAACAAAACTCTCCGCATTTCACGAGTGTCTGAGGAAGACAGTGGAGAGTACTTTTGTCAAGCGTCCAACAGGATGGGCAGTATAAGGCACACCATCTCTGTTCGGGTGAAGGGTAGGAGTCACGGTTTAATGACACATACAAGTGCAAAGTGGCAAAAACACTGTAAAACACAGTTGAAGGGAAGAATTTACTGACAATTCGTACATGATTTTTAGAAGCTGGGTAAAGTAATAGCATCTATTCATAAAAAAAAAAAAAAAAATCACATTTTTGCCTAAAATGATTGTGTGCCAAAATGAGCAAAATCTGTTACAAATGGTTTCATGAATGCGGCCCAATCCTTGTAATAATCTTATCATTGCACAGACATATACATGGTTATACAGATACAGTTCACTGTAATTGTCCTGTATTTGTGTGTGAAATGGTTAAATAGATAGCACATCTTGTTTCATATGTATTCGCAAGTTTAAAGGGGTTTGCCGGTCTTCTGTAGAATTGAACATGTGTAAGGCATACTTGTCCCAGCAACTCTACCGCTCTGATAATCTCTGCCAGATTGAGAGTCATGACCACCAGTCACTTGACCACTGAGTCAGCTAATTGGCTACAGGGTCAGGTGATTTACGGATTATACATAATGTCTGCTAGAATGGAGAGGCAGTTTCTGCCTCTGAATATGAATGGAGAGAACAGTGTGAAATTATGCAGATCTCCCCAAAAAAAAGTAAAGTAAAATTCAATTTCCCCAAAGTTTCATTTAGAGTTACATGATTCAGTGACAATAGACATTACATGCAAAATTCACAGAAGTGCAGGTAGTGGAGAAAGGCAGTGAGAACAGGCACATAATAAGCACCATTGACTACAACTATCCTATGGATAGGGATACAGTTAGTACATATGTGCAAAAACTATCGATATTTAGAGAGATACATGTAAAGTCAACACTGAAATAGAGCTTGCACTGAATATAGGCATGTTGTACCTGCAAATATTGCAGTTTGTCACATTTGTTTTGTCTTGGTAGCGGCACCTTTTTGGCTGGATAAACCGAAAGACCTGATCTTAGCTCCAGGTGAAAATGGACGATTGGTGTGTCGTGCTAATGGTAACCCTAAACCTACAATTCAGTGGATGATGAATGGAGAGCCAATCTCAGGTATGACTATGTGCACAGTAGGATTAAGTACAAATGAAGTCAATAACCCCAATCAAGACCATATACATCAGTCTTGATGAGGAAGCAAGATGGAGTCATGGTCACCTGATTCATTAAGAGGCTGTAGCACGTCTTATAAGGAACATGCACCTCTGTTAACCTTGCCACAAATCTTACTCCAGTCAATTTTGCGTATATTTCCTAATTTTCCCAAATATTTGCAAAAATAAAAATAGGATTATAAAAATGACATGGCAAGAGAAGTGAACCTGTCACCCCTTTTCTGCTATTTTAAACTAAAAGCACCACCTTCAGCAGCGCTTATGTTGCATTTTACAAAGGTGGCCCCCTTGTACACATAAATAATAACTTTATAAACTTTCCCACCCTGTATGTAAAGTTATACTTACGGGGCAGATTGGTCTTCATTTTGTCTTGACCTCACCGCCTCTCTGCTCTTCCTCCGTCTGTTCATTCTTCTGTGCACCTGTGATTGGTTGTTTGAGTAATTTGCAATCAGCCCATACTTTCTAGTGTGGTAGAATGTATGGACTTGTTCCAGCAGCCAATCACAGAAGCCCATTCTGTGTGACAGCGCCTGTGATTGGCTGTTGGGCCCCTCACACATATAGTAGTGTAAAAATAAATAATAATAAAAAATGACACAGTGCCGTGCGGTATTTTTGATTCTCAGCACAGATAAAGCAAACAGCTAGGGGCTGCCACCCCCCACTACCTGGCTTTACATTGGCTGGCTATCAAATTACAGGGCAACCCAATTTTTTTTTTTAATTATTTAAATAAATAATTTAAAAAAAAATGTGTGTGCTCCTGTCATATTTTGATCACCGGCCAGGTAATTCCTGACAGCTGGAGGCTGGGATTCTCAGCGTGGTAAGGCCTAAGTGTTCTGGGCCCCCCACGCTGAAAACCGCAGCCCGCAGCTGCCCCTGGAGATGATGAAATCATTGTAGTGCTATTTCCAGGTGCTCTACCCAACTCTTCCAGCTGCCCTGGTGGGTCGTGGCCTGCTGGGTAATAATGGGATTAATACCAGCTTTGTATTGTCAGCTGGTACAAAACCCAAAATTCATGCCAAATTCATCCCAAATTAAACATGGCTGCCATGAATTTCTAGCAAACAGTAAACAAAAAACAACAAAGAGAAAGATTTTTTTATTATAAATAAAACACATTTACCGTATATTCCGGCGTATAAGACGATTTTTTAACATACAGGGCGCCGCCTACTGGGGAAAAAAATGCCGGCATCTGCAGGGGGCCCGCCGTGCTTAATATAAGGCTCCCCCCCCCCTCCCCCGAAAATGAGCTATGGCAGGCAAAAAAAATTATAATTATACTCACCTACCTCTGCCATCCATGTCCTCCAGAGCTTCCCGCTGCCACCGCCGCCATGTACGTAGACGCCGGGCGCCATAGATGTACGATAATAAGCCATCAGCCAATCAGGCGGCTGCTGGTGTCTGATTGGCCGCGGCATTACTGTACATCTCCTGTACGGAGGTAACTGCGCCGCTCAGTGTGGATGTACGGTAATGCCAGGGCCAATCAGACGCCAGCAGCCACCTGATTGGCTGATGGCTTATTATCGTACATCTACAGTGCCCGGCTATGTACAGCGGCGGTGGCGATGGCAGCGATAAGCTCCGGTAGTGTCCGGTGGCACCGCAGTGCAGTGACACTGTGTATATGTGTGTCTGACTATGTATGTCTGACTGTGTGTGTGTGTTTCTTACTGTGTCTGTGTCTTACTCTGTGTGTGTCTGTGTCTTACTCTGTGTGTGTCTGTGTCTTACTGTGTGTGTGTCTGTGTCTTACTGTGTGTGTGTGTGACTGTGTGTGTCTGTGTCTGACTGTGTGTGTGTGACTGCAGAGGAATATTGGAGGTTGATGGGGGCTGTACTCCCCCACCACCACTGGCACGACCCTTTCTCCATGTCATCTACCCCCCTCCCCTTGACATTGGCACGTCCCCATCTCTTGTCTCTCTTAAAGCCCCCCCCCATCTGGAGCTGGTATGTCCCCCTGTGTCACTCACCCTTCCCACCCACCCCAGCGCTGGCACATTACCCTCTCTGTGTTTATAGTACATGGAGGACTATGGGGGATGCATTACACTATATGGAGAACTATGGGGTGCATTATATTATCTAGAGGACTATGGCGTGCATTATAATATATGGAGGACTACGGGGGTGCATTATACTATATGGAGCACTATGATGATGCATTATAATTTATGGAGACAATTATACTATATGGAAGCATTATAATACTTAGAGGGCTCTGTGGGAGCATGATAGTTCTTGAAGGGGTATGAGGGAGCCTCTATACTTTATGCAGGGCTATTTTAGGGCTGTGTGGTGGCCATAATACAGTGTGAAGAGATGTAGGGGTCATTATTCTATATGTGGGTCCATTATACTGTGTGAGGGTCATAGTGGGAATCATACTGTAGAAGAGGGGTAGTCTTATACGGCGAGTATATTCCAAATTCTGTATTTTAACTGGAAAAGTTGGGGGTCGTCTTATACGCCCAGTCGTCTTATACGCCGGAAAATATGGTAGTTACTCCACCCTTATTTGAAAAAAAAAATCAGTCACAATTCACATCTTCTTATCTTCTTCAGTTTTACTACATCTCTCTGCCTTCAGACAAACACCGTCTGCTGGCAGAGAGAGCAGAGAGAGCAGGAATAGAATGACATCGGAGCACAGCCGTAAAGTGAGCGCTTCTCATAATTGCAGCTGTGCCCCGATGTCATTCTGTACTGTGCTGGAAGTGGTGACGTCACCCTTGGAAAGTGTTACAGTTACTATGGCAACACTGTCAGGGTGTGCTCAGTGACCAGGACGCTAGCCCCATTGAATGAGTGAGCTGGAAGAGATAGCACCCGGTAACTTAGCTCAACCCAACCACTATGTCATAGTAACTACATTGCTTTCCAAGGGTGACGTCACTGCTTAGCAATGCAACTGTTAGCACATCATCTCTGGTCCTGCGCAGTGTGGGGGTGTATTGGAGTACAAGCCGGCTTCGAAGCATGCTCAGTGTGCATTCCAAAGCCAGCTTGTACTCTCAACACCCCACCCACAATGCACCAGACCAGAAATGACACGTGGCCGGCACATCAGCACAAGTAAGAAGAAGACAAGAATTTTAAATAGGGAGCGCGCTCCGGAATGAATGATCATGCCCAATGGGGCGTGATTGCACCAGCGAGGTGAGGGGAGAGTGGACCCAGAGAGACTGCCCACCCGACGGTCAGCCATCTATTAATGCCCAACCGATGGTGGACCATGTGAGTTTATAAATCGCTTTTTTTCAATTTTATAATGCCCATTTAGATCAGAGAGGTATGGTAGTAGGAAGCTCCAGGGACAGGTTAGGGGCTCTAAACTCGGTGACAGGTTCCCTTTAAGCTTTATAACTTGCAATACGAAGAAGCAAAAATTTTTTTGAATCTGAATGTGAAAACATGTAAGAGCCTTTAAAAGCACGTGTACAAAAAAAACCTGAAAGTGCCTTTTCATGGAGGGGGAAATATTAACGAAACTGGTTAAAATCAATTGGATTAAAAAATATATATAATAAATATATCAAATATGAATTCTCAAAAATGTGTGCAGTGTTTTCCCTGCCAACATGTTGTATTTCTCATACAGAAAAATCCCGCAGCAAATGCGCTATTTGTGGACAGAACTTTAGACATTTTTATCACCCCATTTCTACAGTTGTTATGATATCAATTGGGGTTAGTGTTACCAGTGTCCTCTAGTGGTGAACTGATGGTGAATCTTTCTTGCGCTGTCCATGGTACTCGAAGAAAATACCAAAATGAGATGACTGAAAGTGATCAGTCTACAAACATCCATTTAGTAAAATTCACAATGTTAGTTGTTTTCAATTGAAAGTTGTGTGTCTTGGATAATCCGCATTTCTCTTTGTATTAATTGCCTTTTTTCATTCTGATTATGCAGCCTACGTTTTATTTATTTTTTTTACCTTGTAGCAACCGATCCAAACCCCAATTTTGAAGTTGCTGGTGATACAATTATCTTTCGTGAAGTGCAGAGTGGAAACAGTGCAGTATTTCAGTGCAACGCATCCAATGCCCATGGCTACCTGTTGGCTAATGCCTTCATCAACATCCTTGGTAAGACCAGTAGCTGACATTCTGTTTAATACTAAGGTTCTGAATAACATGTTTGCATTTTTTGTCTAGTTTTTGGTGTTTTACAGATGGTTTTATTTGTGACTTAGGGTACTGTTACATGTCGCAACATTGCATGCAATTTCACTGGCAATTTGCTAGTTGCAGTGAAATCATGGACACATTGTTCTATTTTGTTGCCGTGTACAAATGGAATAATGTGTCCATGATTTTCTTGCAACCACCAAATTGCCAGTGAAATTGCATGCAATGTTGCAACTTGTAACATTACTTACAATCATGTTAATTTGCACCTTTTAAGGTCTATTTTATACGCTTTTTTTTCTTTTAAGTTTGTCATTTTGGTGTGATTCTATGGTTTTCAGATACTTTAGACTGACTCATCAATTTTGACTTTTAAAAAGGTCACCAAACTTTTAAGCAAATGTAGGTATTCCCACCTAGAGTTTACCTAGTTTTAGCAGAGCATGTGACCATTTGTTCTAAGGCTGGGAGCTACATGGCGTATTTGACCACAGCCCATGTCACTCACCCGAATTTCCCTAGGTATCCCTACTCCATCATAGCGCTAAAAAAGGGGCTTGCAAGAAGTTGTTTCTGATTTTTTGTGACTTACTTTTTGAAATACCCTCAGGATGGCAATACAACACCATCATTTGTATTGTACTGTAATGCAGCAGCAACACCTAGCAAACCTTAGTTGTGTGACAGGGGTCACCGTTGTCTAGTCCTACTCTAAAACAGTCTCAAAACAAGAAAGAAAACAAAAATAAAGAGAATTTTTGACTTTGCACAAAATTTATTAACCACTTTTGCCATTCTGAAGAACTTGGTTAAAAAAATATTAACAAATACATAGGTAAAATGTGACTTCAAAAAACATAAAAGAAGAATCAGGCCCAACGTGTTTTAAAATGTCATAGAGAAATTGTACAAATTCATAAGACATGTCTCTGATCTCTGGAGAGGAGACCTATTCACACTGAACACTTGGAACTAATTACAATTGAGGAGGAAAGAGGACTCACAATCTAACATTCCACATGACCGGTAGGCAGCTAAGACCACCTAGTGTGGACAGAAAATTGCATGATTGAGATATCTGTGTGATCCTCCATGATGTTGCTGGGGATCCTCTCAACAGAGTAGGTATCAAGGGCAATACAGAAAGTTATGAAGATCGTGAGGAATGTGGTCTCATGCAGCTTGTCAGTGTCAAGACGGACTATAAAATGGCTGGTCGTAGATGCTCCATGGTTATCACTGATCCTGAGGTATCATAGAGTGATATGTTTCATTGTACAGGAGAACGCAGCCATGCCATGCTGTGGGGTGAGGTTGCTGATGATCCCCTAAAGGAGTAAGACTTGGCGCTAATGGAGATATAGACAGGTACAGCGACCACAACGAAGGTGTTCGCGTCCAGGTTTTCAGTGTCACGACAAACTGTGACATGGCCAGTGGTAGCTGCTCCATGATTAGCACCAATCTTCATGTATTCTGAGAGGAGGATATAGTGTGTCCCAGGATGGTGGTAAATCAGTACCCATGACCTGTCAGGATGATGGGAAAGAGCTACCCATAAACTATCAGGGTGGTGAGAAAGAGGTACTCATTACCTGTCAAGGTGATGGGAAAGTCTTATCCCTAACCTGTGAGGATGGTAGGAAGGTGTGTTCCACAGCCTGACAGGGTGATGAAAAGCAGTAACCATTTTCTGTCAGGGTGATGAGAACGTTATATACCCATTCTGTTAGGATTATGAGAAATTGTGTCCCAACTTGTCAGAATAAGGGAAAAGTGTTACCCACAGCCGGTCAGGGTAATGGGAAAACAGTACCTATAGCCCATCACTTTGATGGGTAACCATGGCCTGTCAGGATGATGAGAAAGTTTTATGCCCAGCCTGTCAGGATGGTGAGAAAGTGTGTCCCACAGCCTGTCTGGATGAGGGAAAGGTATTAATCACATCTTGTTAGAGTAAGGGGAAAGCAGTATCCCCAACCTGTCAGGAAATTGTAAAAGTATTATCGTTAGTTAGTTAGGCAGATCGGAAAGCGTTATATACCGAGGAGACACCCTATATAGTCGCTGTCACTCTACAGTCCGAGTGTCCAGAACGCAGGAAATGCATTTTGGACCCTCATGTGCAGGCGGAATGACAGAATCAGTTACTGAATCAAAGCAGGTCCCACAAGGTTTCTGTAAGGTTGTGGCCTTAATGGCGCTTCTGGCTATCTATACACAGGAATTTCGGACTGCACTACCCTATGATGCGCTGTGTGACCACATAGAAATGCCCGTTTCTGAGTCCAAGACAGAGAGGGTATTGTGGGATCTAGGGAGGTTGTCTTCTGAGATAGGTTTGGGAGACAATCTGTGATTTAGTCTCCCTTGCCACATCTAAAAGGGGGAAGTGTCAGAGAATTGTACAAATTCATAAAATATCACTCTAATCTCTGCAAAGGAGACATATCCACACTAAACACATGGAACAAATTATAATTGAGGAGGAAAGAGAACTCCCAATTCAACACTCCACATGATCCCTATGCTGCTAAGACCTCCTTGTGTGGACAGGTAATTGCTATCCAGCAGATGTACGAGTGCAGACAAAAAACGCTGGGTTTTGTAGAATTGACTTATGAATTACATCTGATATACTAGCCTGTCTCCTGGTATCTGCTCTATGCTCTGGTCACTGTGGCTGACAGACACAGCTACTCTTCTTTCCACAGCTCACAATGGTGTGCGATCGTGGATGAGCTGCACTGCCTGAGCAATTCCTATGGGTTGTATACACTGCCTTATAGTACCTGTAGGGGTGAGAACAATGACAAAATGTAAAAGTGACCAAAACAACAGCCAAAAAGGATGAGAACAGAGAAGTGGTCTGTGGTTACTACCCGCAGAACCACTCTTTTATAGGGGGTGTCTTGATAATTGCCTATCATTTGTATCTGTTGACTGTTCCATTTGCACAACAGCAGGAAAAATTGATTCACAATCAGTGTTGCTTCATAACTGGACAACTTGATTTCACAGAAGTGTGATTGATTGACTTGAAGTTATATTGTGTTGTTTAAGTGTTCTCTTTATTTTTTGAGTAATGTATTTAATATTTTATACAGTTTGTATTGTGAAACTGGATGAAAGATCCTACTTAAAGATATGTCTTTAAAGGGGAACTCTGGGGAGATAAAAAATGTTTGTACTGTCCCTTCCCTCGTACATGATAAAAGAGTTGGTCACTACAGTTCTAGAATCTATAGATCGCTTATAAATCAATGAAATCATATCTGCTCCTCAGTTCTCACCACTCCCTCTGGGGACAGAGAAATGCAGCCTCATGCTGCAGCAAAGAGCAGGAGGTTTGTCTGGGGCATGGACCCTGGGGGCTCCAGGATCATCTTACATTCCTGCCCCCTCACACTTCTGTAGTGTTAGGGGGCATGGTCGCAGGCCCCATGGTCACACTACAATCCTGCCCCTGATATTCCATCCTATGTAATGTTAGAACAAGGGTGTTCTCCCTTCAAATAGCAACCATGACACCAAGCAGATAGAAATACACGCTGTGATCTTTTGTTGTACAATGATATGATGGTGCATAATGTGTACTGTCATGTATCAGGCTAGGAACAGAGGCAAAGCACTCCACTGATTGATTCAGCACTGCAATGGGCTCCCCTCCTCCATATCAACTTGGTAGCTTCCTGTCCCCTGACAGTTTAGCACTATGCATGACTGAATTTCTATGTCCTTGAAAGGAGTGGTGAGAGCTGAGGAGCAGATATGATTTTATTGATTTACAAGCAATCTAAACAACCTAGAACTTTAGTGGACAGCTCAGCCTAATCATGTAGGACGGCATGGACAGTACAAACAGTTTTTTATCTCCCTGGAGTTCCCCTTTAATCATAAATGGCAGTGTAGCATCATAAGTTATAAAATATTTAGTTATGTATAGCTTAAAAATAATATTTTTCTGCATTGATGGACTATTTAGTACCGATGTCTGATCTTTGTACTGTATATTCTCACTGTAGATGTTCCTTCACGAGTTCTGGGCCCTCGTAATCAACTAATAAGAGTTATTGAGTACAACAGGACTCAACTAGACTGTCCATTTTTTGGCTCTCCTATTCCCACACTTCGATGGTAAGAATTTATTGTGTTGATGCTAAGATAATTCAAAAGTAAAGTGTATTACCAATTTGTTTTACATTCCCATACCTTCACGTATGCAGGTTTAAGAATGGACAAGGCAGTAACCTGGATGGAGGAAATTACAGAGTACATGAGAATGGTACTCTAGAGATCAGTGTTGTAAGGAAGGAAGATCAAGGCAAATACACCTGTGTTGCTACGAACATCCTTGGAAATGCTGAAAATACTGTGCGGCTGGAGGTGAAAGGTAGAATTGAAAAAAGTCTTATCTCTTTTATTATTTTACATGTTATTGTTTATTATTTTATCTATTATTATTATTATTATTATTATTATTATTTTATATGATATTGTACTTGTATGTATTATGTCAGGTTTTTTTTGTTTAGACTACTCAAGCATTTATATTCATTGTATACACCAGGGAATCCCCCTGCAATCTGGCAGATATGTAAAAATATTGCAAACTAAGAATGCTTTTAAAAATAGAAGTATTAATAGTTTATTTTTATTAATTAAGAAAATGCAAAGTGAGTGAACAAAAAATCAATATTTGGTGTTAATGGGGCCAAACTGACCTTGGACTCTGATGACCCTTCAGACCTGATGGAGACAGATACAGAGTCTGTGTATGAGAGGCAATGTGGCAATATGGCACCGATCGCACAGTAACAGTGATGTGCTGGAAATACAGAGCACAAGTATGGAGAAGGTAATCCATGATTCTGGTCAAGAGCCTACACTGCAACAAGTCTTTTTTGCTGTAACATCCAGCAGTCTCTCATTTGAAACTCTCAACAAATACTTGGGAGGATCTAGAGAGGACATTAATCTCATCAGACAGGACATGAAGAAAATAAACAGCAGAGTCAATGAGCTGGAGGAAAGATTGAGTTCTATTGAGGACCAAATGCCTACTATACATAAAGACCTCAAGAGAGGTGTTCAGAATATAAATGCCCTTCTCAAGACGGTTGATGGCAAAGAGAATAGGCTTTGTCAAAATAGTATACGTTTAGTCCGGGTTCCTGAAAAAGCGGAGGCTCTTAACTCAGTTGTCTTTTTGAATCCTGGTTGACTACTATGTTCAGAAATGACACTCTATCTCAATGTTTGCAATTGAAAGAACTCACAGAGTTCCTACACATCCAAGACCTGTACTCACCAAATTACTACATTTTAAAGATAGAAACCTTATCCTATGAAAGGCCAGAGACCATTAACATTGATAGGAGAAAAATCTCATTTATCCTGACTTTTCAACAGAAGATAAGAGGAAGAGTGCCAAGTTCTGGAATATAAAAAGGAGACTCCTTGAAATGCAAATTCTCTACACTATGGTCTACCCAGCTCTGCTCAGAGTGGTTGCCCTAAGTGGAGTTCCTATGTTTGACTCAGCTCCAGATAGTTTATAATGTGAAACAGAGCTGGATTAGAGACTTCTGGAGGCAGTGTTCTCAAAGTATTTTTCATACAGTATTGTGAATACGTGCTTATATTATGCTCATTTTGCTAATAACCGACTCTATTTCACTACTTAAATTCCAACATAGTTCCTTGACCTGTTAGGAAAATTGCATCATATATATAGCGGACACAAATCTCACCAAAAGGTCAGAAAGCAAGATGCACAAGACTTTCCAATAAAAACACAATTTTTTTAAGTACTTTAAAATAACAACAAAGACCATATAAGCAGATGCCCCACGTTGAGGTGGAAAGAGTCCTTAGTCAAAAAATTGCTATAAGCTAAAGTTTCACAAGTAATGTCACAGGTACCCAAACATCGGCAGGGTTGCCCACCACTAGTCTTTATTTGTTGTTATTTTAAAGTACTTAATAAAATTGTGTTTTTATTAGAAAGTCTTGTGCATCTTGCTTCTGACTATGAGCAGGAAGTGTTGAGTTATGATGATATATGTACCTCTGTTATGGTATATACAAATTATTTATTCTTCTTTTATGGGCTGTCAGTTTGGTAGTTAGCGCTAATTCTTTTAAGACCCTAGGGGGTCGAGGGTGGGCCCAGAGTACCATTCAGTTTTTTCTACTCCATCACAGGGAGTAAGCATTTTAGTCCATAGATTGATTCCATTTATCTGTTCCTACTCTAAAATGGATATAAATGAAGAGTTATATGTCTTGCTTGTACCACATACAATATTAATTTATTATAGTGGCTTTCTATATTCCACCCCCTTACTCGGTGAAAAACCTTAAAAGGATTACGGTATTTCTTTTATAAACTCCCTTGCAGAGACACCGGTTCTTATAGAAGGGGATTTTAACACCTACCTTCACAACTCTTGGATAAATATATTGCAAGAAATATTTCTCAAATTGCTCAATATACATCTTTTCATATTCTGCTAGCGGAAGATGGCATGGTGGATTTATGGAGAATACAGCACCCTGATATTCCAGTTACTCCACCTCCGATTATTCTTTCTCAAGAATAGGCTTGTCCATTGGGTCTGATTCAGTCATACTTTATATTAAGTCGGTGAGGTATCTGTCAAGTAGTGTCTGAGTTTTTGTCAAATTGTGGCAGATGCGGCAGATTTACCGCATCTGCCACATAATGGCCGCACTTGCGGCACACTTGCGGCAAGCCCCATGTATAGTCTATGGGGCGTGCGGCAAGTGCGGTATAGCCGCGGTCCAGTACTTGCAGCAGTTGCGGCCGCAAAATAAAACCCGCTGCTGACCGCGCTTTTTTTCACAGCCGCAACTGCTGCAAGTGCTGGAACCGCGGCTATACCGCACTTGCTGCACCTGCCGCAAGCCCCATAGACAATGCATGGGACTTGGCGCAACTGCGGCCATTAGGCAGCATATGCAGTAAACCTGCCACATCTGCCGCAATTTAACAAAACGGTAGTGTGAAAGGGGCCTTATACAGGTATCTCTGCTGATAGGTTTTATGAGGTCTCCGGGAGGCTTTATATATATAGGGTTAACATGCATAGGGAGATCAAGAAGTGAAAATCCAAAACACAGGAGTGACTCAAAATTTGCTAAATAATGCGGCACACATGTCTGTGACAAGTAGAATAGAAAGGGGAAAGTCGCAGCAAATATTAACTGATGATTTGCTACCATTGCCTTTTCAGAAACTGTTTGCTAAGCAAAAATACTTGTGTGAGAGTGCCACCTACTGGCAAGTACAATTAAAGCACAGGGAGGCATAGCCTATATAGATTAGTTCCTCACAACAGATGTGAGGGTTGTTATAGTCACTGATTACATTTCTTCATTCTAATTATGCGAATGTCTACACATCTAACTCTAATGGCCACTTTACACGCGGCTACATTTCTAGGGTGGCTACAGGTAACTTACTGGTTGCAGTGAAATCATGGAGAGATTATTCCATTTGTACACAGCAACAAGATAGAACCTTGTCTCCATGATTTCACTGCAACCTGTAAGTTACCTGTAGCCACCCTAGAAATGTAGCCGCGTGTAAAGGTACCCTAATGCTGCAAAGGGAAATATCGCCTCTTACCTAGATGGCATTGCTCTTCCTAGGCTGTCTGAGTTACAAGGGAAGCTTTGAATCAGCCCTTGGGCTTGGATAAACTAGATGATGTATTACAAACATTGAAAGTGAGCAAGCACCCGATGCCAATGGTCTCTCGGGACGAATTGTATAAAGTAAATAAGGAGGTACAGTTACCAATGTTCTTAGATGTCTTTATGGAGGCATTAGAAAGGGTCTCATCACCAGATTCTATGAATGATGCCATAATAGTAAAGATATGTCCAGACCTGACTTATATAGACCAATCTCTCCACTCCCAGGGGATATTAAACTGTTAGCTAAGGATTTAGCTAATAGATTGATTAGTTATTAGAGAAGTAGCACGAGACTTAATCTGGATTCATGCTGAATGCATCTAATACTATAAATCTGAGACATCTATTCCTTAACCTCCAAATAAGCTCAAAGGGAGATGGCCCAAGGGCTGTTATATACTTGGACGTTGTCAGAGCCTTTGATGTGCAGAATGGAGTAACCTTTGGGTAGTTTGGGAAAATTTGGACTTTGTTCCTTACTACATTGTTTTAACCCATTTATAAACTGGAGGATAGCTTTGAGCATTGTTTGCAATTAAAAACAGTTTTATTACATCATATCAAAAACTTGTGACAAGACAGAAGAAACAGAGGGTGAAATCCCCATAAAATACATTTCAAAGAAGAACAATGCTGTCCGTATAGACTACAAATGATCTGTGTCCAGCAAATGGCAGGGGAATAAAGTGCTTAATCAATTATATACAGCTTTACTGTTCGTACCTCTATAAAACAATGTGCCTAATATACCACATATACTTCATTATAAGTGCACATGGGAGAATTAGTACAAGTACCTCTAACCCATAACACATTGTGGTAATAGTTCATACATAGAGTTTAAGTAACAGTTATCCTGTATAAAGAAAAGTCCAGTGCTGGAATCCCTACCCTCACAGCATTAATAGCATTGGTTGCAAAACTCCCATTGTGCCTCAGCACAGCGATGAAGAAATCCCCAAGAAGCAGAAATAGTTCTTACATGGTTCCAACACGTATTTCACTGGTCGCTTCCTCGGGTGGAAAAATAATGGTGTGTAGTAAGGCAGTCCGCATGATCTCCTCCATGTCTGCCACTTTTTATCACGAGCTCCGGCGGTGATGTCTGCCCGGACTTCCAGGTGAGTGACGTCACACACACGCACAGTACTCCCGCCGTCACGCCCCACAGGCCAATGAGGGCACGGCTTCACCGTGCATGCTCCCAGCCCGGGACGCGTATCCATGATGACCGGGCATGCGCGGTAGCCCACACCCTGTCAGCACTGCAGGAGGGGCGGGAGCTGTGCAGCTCAATAGTTCACATGGCCAGGGGAGGAACTTAACTTTAACTTTGGTTAAAAGTTGTCATATCTTACATCACTTCTGTGGCAGTACATTCATTAATAGACCATATAGTATCCTGGGCACAGAGGTTAAGGCTTCATCCACTTGGCCATGATTTTCTAGCAGTGTGACAACTCGGCGGCAAAGATGATCATGGATCTGAGGACTGTCACCTAGTCACAAAATCCTACACAGAAATGTAAAAACCAAAAGAGGAGGAAAAAGAGACCGAAGTAAAAGCAACATGGGAACAGACAGAGGACCAACCACCTATAAAAAGGGTGCATATGATAACCCCTCGTTCAGACCATGTGGGACAAGTGTATCCAAGACAACAATCCATTTGGTCTCCCTCTGGGCCAATCAGAGAGCATATAGTATAGCTCGACCACCGTTTAGGTGCACAAGGGAAAAATAGGCCACAAAGTCTTTAAATATATCCCCGGCACACAATAAAAGAAGAGAGATGATTATCCTTTTTGTGTTTTTTATTTTTGGAGGTGAAAAACAGGTTGTATCACACAACGTTTCGGCTCCAGTTGAGCCTTTCTCAAGTGAGTCTTCTGTATATATAGAAAGGGGTTTGTGGTTCAGTTCCCACATGAGCAACTGCTCAGGCCAGTACCCTGTTTGAGGTACTCAGCATATGACTCCGTCCTTTGTGTCAGTGCAGCAGCATGGTGGCTGGTCTGGGTGGATGGACAGGAGCCTGTCCATCCACCCAGACCAGCCACCATGCTGCTGCACTGACACAAAGGACGGAGTCATATGCTGAGTATCTCAAACAGGGTACTAGCCTGAGCAGTTGCTCATGTGGGAACTGAACCACAAACCCCTTTCTATATATACAGAAGACTCACTTGAGAAAGGCTCAACTGGAGCCGAAACGTTGTGTGATACAACCTGCTTTTCACCTCCAAAAATAAAAAACACAAAAAGGATAATCATCTCTCTTCTTTTATTGTGTGCCGGGGATATATTTAAAGTCCCTCTGGGCCAAGACTTTTTTGAGATCTTCTGCCCGGGAGCCCCCATGCACCACATCGATCCCCCTGACTCTCAAAAAAGCCGGGCTCTATCCATGATACTTTTTAAAATGTTTGGGTAAGGTTTTCAGTTCTGTCTCATCCTTCACACCTGTAGCCACAATTATATCTCGAACGTGCTCCCTCACTCTCACCCTCAGTTCATGTGACGTTAGGCCCACATAAATACGTGAACAGGGACAGACAGCAAAATAAATTACATACGTTGTGCTGAACATTATTCTGTGCCTGATCTCAAAAGTGCGGGTCCCGTTAGAGGAGTGAAAGTGGGAAGCACGCTCGATATTTGCACATGAGAGACAATGGCCACATGGAAAACAGCCCGGCGTCGGTCCCCGAGAGCCAAAAGGGGACAGTATATGCGGTACATTGTGGCTTTCCAAGAGGATATCTCTCAAGTTTCTGGCCCTTCTTGGTGTCATGAAAGGTGTGTAGTTCACATGGCCAGGGCAGGAACTTAAGTAATAGAAAAAGTGTCCCACTCGTTCCTATGGTTATAATTGGTCATATCCTACATCACTTATGTGTCACATAAGTGATGTAGGATATGGCCACATAAGTGATGTAGGATATGAAAATACCCTGGAAGGGTGAGAGGGGTAATAATCTGAATAATACCATATATGGGTAATTTATTATTCCATTTTTTTTAACCCAGCTGTTATTCCACTCCCCAAGTGGTAACATTCGAGTGAATGGCCAACTGAGACTTTTAAATGACAGAGGGGCACTAGACAGGTATGCTCGTTGTTGCCCTTGCCTTTGAACTTTTGTGGTCGCCTAAGAGAGTCAAGAGATTTTAAGAGTTTTGGATGTGGATAACTAGAGAATCAATTTAGTCTATATGGAGATGATATTCTGCTTCTTTTAGATAACATTTTGTTAATCAGTCCAATAATGTCAATCATAACAGACTTCAGAAGGTTGTCAGGTCTATCAATTAAATTAAACAAATCTGACCTGATTCCAGTAGATCCTTTGTCCTATTGTCTAATAGTGGAACAATCTCAATTACATATTGTAGACAAGTTTAAATACTTGGGAATAACTGTCAGTACCAAGCTTAAAGAATATGTAACACTAAAGGGGTTGTACACTACTAAGACATCTCCTTTTGTTCCTACATGTTTCCCTCAGGTAAAGTAAAAAGGCCTATACTCACCCCCCGTATCGGCACCATTCCACAGGTGTCTGTAATTGCATTCATGGGGCTCACGTGACATTGGTGACGCCACACGAGCCCATGTATCCAATTTCCGCCGGCTTCCCTCTTCCTACCTTCAGACACAGGAACAATCAACAGGAAGTAAGTGGCAGCTGCAGCTCTCACTGCCTGTTAATTAACTAATTTGTCCAAAGGAGGAGATAGAAGCTGGCAGTGATTGGAGCAGGGCTCGCCTGATGTCACCAATGTCACTTGAGTTCAGTGAACACATTACTGACACTGATGAAACGGTGCCAGCACCACTGTGGGTGAGTAAAGGCTCTTCTGTTTTACCTGATGAAGATATGTGGAATCAGGAGGGGTTCTCCTAGTAGTGGACAACCGCTTTAAATGCTAGCAGTGATTTTTTTACGTTGCCGCAAGTGCCAGATTTGCCAGATCCGCCCAAACCGCAAGTGCTGCGCATGACTGCAAGTCCCATAGAGAATAAATTGGGCTGAATGCAGGCTTGCACAAGTGAGCCGTTACGTTGGCAGATGCGGCAAAACTGCCGGATCTGCCACGAATGGCAAAATTTCTAATGTGAAAGCAGCCAAAACTTTGCTGCAGAGAAGGAGGGTGAATGGTTTATATTGACTATTTAGATTACTACTCTCAATAGCTGGCACTAGAGTTCCTGTCCTCTTCTGTTTGCATGTTTGCTTCATGTTAAAATATAAAGCATTGTTAACACCGTTGTTTTGTTGTAGTAGAGAGTTAACTTTTCCTCTGCTGCCTGTGTTGCTGCTTGAAAGTCCCAGAGTTTTACGTGTTTCACCCCTCTTTAAAATTGATAGTGTAAGGCCCCTTTCACATAGGCGTTTTTACCCGGATCCGGACAACAAACCGCAGCTGCCTCAAGTGCCGCCTAACAGTCGCACTCGCAGCATGCTTGCGGCAAGCCCCATACATTGTCAATGGGGCTTGCAGTAAGGATGCGGCAAGTGCGGTTGCGCCTGTGAAAAAAAACGCGGTCAGCAGCGGGTTTTTTCGCGGCCAGCAACTGCCGCATCTGCCACAACCGCACTTGCCGCACCTTACTGCAAGCCCCATAGACAATGCATGAGGCTTGCCGCAAGTGCTGTTAGGCGTCAGATGCGGTAAATCTGCTGCATCTACCTCATTTTCACGAAAACGCCAGTGTGAATGCTGCCATAGTCAGTTATTATGGGAGGACCCAGCATTAATAATTATGGCAAAATTTTAATTTGATAAAATGTGGCTAAAAATAGTATGTTAAAAATTAAAGGAGCTAGTATTGATGAAATTAATGAAGTATGAAAAAATAAAAAATATAACAATTAAAAATTAAAATGATCTAACTAAGTATTCAGTTTGTTTGGTTAAAAACATGGGTTGTGACATTCCTGATGTCCGTGGTAGTTTCTTTCTTGTGTTTGACCTATAGGGGGCGTTAAAGGTCTTGTATTTGTTTTTTTGTTATTACTGTATGGTTGTTTCTAGAATGATCGTGGGATTCTCTACAATGTGAAAACTGAACACCCCCACAAATTATCATTCACAAGGTAAGATACAGAAGTGAGGAGAACATTCTAGAAACAACCACACAGTGATAACAAAAAAAATATAACAAGGCCTTTAACGCCCCCTATAGGTCAAACACAAGAAAGAAATTACCACAGACATCAGGAACGTCAAAACCACGTTTTTAACCAAAACAAACTGAATACTTAGTTTAAGATCATTTTAATTTTTAATTGTTATTATTTTTTATTTTTTCATTACTTCATTACTCATCAATACTAGCTCCTTTAATTTTTAATAAACTATTTTTAGCCACATTTTATCAAATTCAAATTTTATATGTATTGTTTTTTGACAAAAATTCCTTTACATAACTGATTGATCCTTGTATATATAAAACACATATACATAATTTTACCATAATTGTTAGCGATGGGTCTTCTCATGTTGAAATATATTTTCTTTGGGGTGGGAGAAATGTTACCGACTACTTTACTCTTTAAGGTACCTTTACACGCCGCTACAGAAGGTTGAAAACAACCGGGTTTCGAACAAATGTATCTTGCACCGTCAAATGAACCCAGGTAGCGGCGTGTAAACTAGCTTGTTGCCACCCGTCACTTTCGGCACCTGTTTCAGAGCAGTGCTCTAAAACAGGTTGATTTCAACTCGATGGTAGCGGCATCTAAATAAGGTACGGTAAGGTGTTTTCGCCACCTAGTTAACTCCCTGTGGCGTGACACAGCCTCCGGGAAAACGCCCCCCTTCAGCGATCATTGGTGGAAGCTCCTACGTTACGATTGGTAGTCCCTGCATAGGGCGGCATATTTAAGGAGCTGACCAGTCACACTACACAATTGCAATAGCATCATGTATTAGCCAGCCTTCCTGCCTGGCTGGCCAATCATGATACTATTGCATTGTCCAATCATCGTACGAGCGTCTCGTAATCCACAATTCTGGCACGCCTATGTGTTGTCCCTGCTGCCCCAGGTCCGCACATATTACCTTCTGTAGCAGCGTGTAAATGAGGGACAGTGCTCTACAGAAGGTAACTTGTGGCACCCAGCGGTGCTCTCCAGGGATGGATTAAACTCTTCTGTAGAGCACCTTGTAGCGGCGTGTAAAGGCGGTATCGGGTACCGTTTGCAACCGTTGGTACGTGCTCGTGCACATGAAACACCCGGTTGTTTCTAACCTTCTGTAGAGCACCTTGTAGCAGCGTGTAAAGGCGGTATCGGGTACCGTTTGCAACCGTTGGTACGTGCTCGTGCACGTGAGACACCCGGTTGTTTTAACCTTCTGTAGTGGTGTGTAAAGGTACCATTAAGGATAGGAGCCTAATGGATCTTGTTTGTATGCAATAGAAGTTAATGCAGCAGTTCGCAACAGAAGAGGCAACCTGTTGTAATTCTAAAAACAAGCATACAATTCAGTAAGATGCAACAATACAATAGAACGCTGGGCATGAAATAATTTTTTGCATAGCAAAGGTGCAAATACTTTAAAATGTCTCATAAGCATAATACTATAAAAATGAATTAAAACATAACAATATTCTTATGTGAAATGCATTATCCCCAAAGGAATTAAACATCACCTGCAAATCCGATTTCTGAAGTTGTCCTTGGAAAGCTGTGTGGATAATACTAATTTGCTTAGAACATTGTGACTTTCAAACCTGTATCAGTCTTGGTATTGATATTGCTCTATACATGATAAAGATAAAGAGATAAAAAAAAATATGTAATGTTTCTATTTTCTTATTTACAGAGCCTACTCGAATTCTTAAGGGTCCTGAGGATCAGATAGCTAGACGAGGCTCCTCAGTGCGGCTGGACTGTCGAGTGAGGAGTGATCCAGCACTAAGATTAATAGTAACATGGATGAAGGATGATAGTCATCTGTACATCAGCAGCAGGTAAGTGTAACAATAACATACTGAACTGTGGTTTTCAATGCAATTACAGAAGTATATATTAATTTGGCTATTTTTAATTTTAGAATGAAGAAAGAAGATGATGCTCTCATTATTTTTGGGGTAGCTGAGAAGGACCAAGGCGCATACACCTGTGTGGCCAAAACAGAATTGGATCAGGACTTTGCTAAAGCCTATCTCACCATTCAGGGTACTTAATTTTTTCACATTTGTTTTTGGCAATGAGGCCACATAATAATTGCTACAAATCAGAAGATGCTGATTCCGAGCTTGAATACCACTTTTACAAAATGTGTTCTCTTGGATAAAGTTTTTAAAGGTCTAACACTTTACTGCATAATAGAGCAACTAAACATAACTGCATAGCTGCTGGAACAGGGTGTTAGACACGACCGGACTCCTCATGGAAAAGGCAGAAACAATTTATTACTGCCTCTGCCTTCCTGATAACTGTATACACAGTACTAATTAAGTGCTGTGTATACAGTAGTTGTAAGCACTTCCTCCTCTGAATCTAGAGGTCATGTGATTGCAGTGCGACTACGCAGCCAATAGGCTAAGCTTCTTACCTGATTTCCCATTTACAGGGGAAATTATGTAAGAAAAAAAATATTTAAATATTGAAAAAGCCCTCAAAGATATTCTTCTGACCACATAGAGAGCACACATTGCAAAAAAAGCCCTGTAATAATAACATGACACAATAAAAAGCTGCTGTCAAGCAACCTTGCTGTTACAAGCCTGCCTCCTCTAAATAAATTAATAAATATATATACTGTGGGCCGTTTATACAGATACACTTAAATATAATGGGGACGGTTGGTGATATCAATTTTCTGTCTGTGGCATATTAGTATATGGGAGGGTATACTAATGTGCCACAAACAGGTAGTTGATATCACCAACCGATCCCATTTTATCTAGGCATATCCATGCAAATGGCCCACCCTATAAATGGCCCACCCTATATATATATATATATATATATATTATCTCAGAGAAGCCTACTTGTTTTTGCTTCTGAAGTGTATTTCCACAGGAGTAGACAGTTGCCACTTCTAAGAGTATGTGGAGATGGGAGGAAGTGGGACAAGCTAGGGGAAGACACAGATTAGGATAATAATAATAATAATCTTAATTTATATAGTGCCAACATATTCCGCAGTGCTTTAGGATCTTCTGAAATAATGGTTACACTATAAAATTGCCAATAAATTCCATAAAGTAGAGAAACAATAAGACAATCAATTTACTTACCTGCCCAATTCTTTGGTTGCCATCCAGCGCTGTCTTGTGTCCCCTGCAACTCTGGTGCTACCAGTTCATTCATATATCGTACATTGGTCATGTGACCGTGTAAAGTGCTTCACTACACATAGATGGTGGATGTGGGTATGGCTAAGTCATATTTTAGTATGGTACCACATTATGCAGCTTTATTAACTGCAAGCAAAAGAGGGAGAGGACAATTGTAAAGGTAAGTCCATCAAAATAATTGAGTTTCAACATTTCAGGACTAATTAGAATACCTTGAAAAACGTGTGTTCTGATTTTCAAGATTGATTTGGTAACTTTTCTGACATGGATGTAAAGGTGTGTTTCACCAAATGAGAAGAAATCACAGCACTTCCAAATTGAGAATAGAGGCAGTCCTTTTATTCAGATTTACTTTGCCTCGATGCATACATGCTGCGGTCTCTTCTCCTTTATTGTAGCAAGTCCTTACATCCATACCAGAACAGTTACCAAACCATTCTTAGTAATTCAGAATAAATGTTTTTCAAGTATACAAAAATAGTTCTTAAATATCGAAGACCAATGTTGTATATATGATAACCTGGATCAGGAACTGTGAACTGCGGGAACCCATGAGGTGGTGTTTGTGCTTGATTTCTTATATATGCTGCAAAGTTACCTAATGTGTTATATACCGGTTTAATTCACTATTATTTTGTACGCTAGAGCCAATCCTGTCCACACAGAAAAACAAGTTGTAGAAGCACGGAAAGATGCAATATAATGTAAATTTATATTTCATGATAAATTACTCAGTAAAGGGGTTTTCCATACATACAACATATAAACAATATCACTGCCCCCTGTAATGAATATCTAAATTCTGATGTTATCTTTGTTTTTTTTAGCTCCCCTTCAGTCTCCTGCAGCCATATTGAACTTCATATCATCACTCCTTTTTGCCTGTAGACTCCCTCAGTCCCTGCCTCTCTGCCTGCCCACTTCACCTACAAAGCACCATCTAGAGACTCCTATATAGTCTCAAATTCTATCTTTTCACCTAGCATGTGCTATCCTGACACCTCCAGTCAGTAATGTTACATGTTCTCATACTGGTCCATATAAATGGCCCAATTGCCCGGGTGGGCCATTTATATGGATACACCTAAATAAAATGGGAATGAATGGTGATATTAACTTGAAATAATTCATGAAAAATAAAGTTACATTAAAACCAAGCATACCATTTGTTTTCTTATGCAATTCTCAATAGGTTTGATGTGTCACATGACCCTCTTCCCATTGAAAACATAAAGTTGGATCCAAAATGATGACCAACTTCAAAATGGCCACCATGGTCACCACCCATCTGGAAAAGTTTTCCCCCTCCCATATACTGATGTGCCGCAAACAGGAAGTTGCTATCACCAACCATTCCCATTTTATTTTGGTGTATCCATATAGATGACCCGCCCTATATTTAGATACCGTATTTTTCGCTTTATAAGACTCACCTGATTATAAGACGCACCCCCAAATTTGGTGAAGGAAAAGAGAAAAAAAATGTTTTATTGTTAAATGGGGTCCATCTTATAATGCCAGTGTCCGTCTTACAAATCATATATATGTCACTACTGGTATATATATCCTCCATGCTTGCACAGTAGCCCCCTATGCAAGGCACAGTAGTCCCCCATTGCAGGCACAGTATAGCCCCCCATTGCAGGTACAGTATAGCCCCCCCATTGCAGGCACAGAATAGACCCCCCATTGCAGGCACAGTATAGCCCCTCATTGCAGGCACAGTATAGCCCCCTCATTGCAAGGCACAGTATAGCCCCTCATTGTAGGCACAGTATAGCCCTCATTGCAGGCACAGGATAGCCCCCCCATTGCAGGCGCAGTATAGCCCCTCATTGCAGGCACAGTATAAGATAAGATAAGATAAACTTTATTGATCCCGGAGGAAATTACAGTATTACAGCAGCAGAACAAAGATCAAGAACATTTCACACTTTACAAAATAAGTCTATATGGACAGCAGATGTGGGTAGACTGGTACATGTACCTCACCTATTCCCCCCATACACATAGAACTTCACATAGTCTTGGGATGCTTTACACTTATACTTTTGTTAAACATCCCCACAGCTGTCGGAACAAACGATTTTCTGTATCTTTCCTTTTTACACATTAGTTGGATTAGATGCTTGCTGAATGTGCTCTTCTGCTTCGCAAACAGTTCAGAGAGCGGGTGTGTATTGTTGCTCATTATAGCCTTGCATTTCTTATTAATTCTATCCTCTAATACCTCCTCGAAAGTCCTAAGTTGTAGACCCACCGCCGCACTAGCCTTCTTGATAAGTTTATTCAGCTTATTAGCGTCAGCTGTGGGGCACACTACTACCCCAGCTGACGCTAATAAGCTGAATAAACTTATCAAGAAGGCTAGTATAGTATAGCCCCTCATTGCAGGCACAGTATAGCCCCGCATTGTAGGCACAGTATAGCCCCTCATTGCAGGCAGAGTATAGCCCCTCATTGCAGCCCCTCATTGTAGGCACAGTATAGCCCCTCATTGCAGGCACAGTATAGCCCCCCCATTGCAGGCACAGAATAGACCCCCCATTGCAGGCCCAGTGTAGCCCCTCATTGCAGGCCAGTATAGCCCCTCATTGCAGGCACAGTATAGCCCCTCATTGTAGGCACAGTATAGCCCCTCATTGCAGGCACAGTATAGCCCCTCATTGCAGGCACAGTATAGCCCCCTCATTGCAGGCACAGTATAGCCCCTCATTGCAGGCACAGTATAGCCCTCATTGTAGGCACAGTATAGCCCCTCATTGCAGGCACAGAATAGCCCCCCCATTGCAGGCACAGAATAGCCCCCCCATTGCAGGCACAGTATAGCCCCTCATTGCAGGCACAGTATAGCACCTCATTGTAGGCACAGTATAGCCCCTTATTGCAGGCACAGTATAGCCCCTCATTGCAGGCACAGTATAGCCCCTCATTGTAGGCACAGTATAGCCCCTCATTGCAGGCACAGTATAGCCCCTCATTGCAGGCACAGTATAGCCCCTCATTGCAGGCACAGTATAGCCCCTCATTGTAGGCACAGTATAGCCCCTCATTGCAGGCACAGTATAGCCCCTCATTGCAGGCACAGTATAGCCCCCCATTGCAGGCACAGTATAGCCCTCATTGCAGGCACAGTATAGCCCCTCATTGTAGGCACAGTATAGCCCCTTATTGCAGGCACAGTATAGCCCCCCATTGCAGGCACAGTATAGCCCCTCATTGTAGGCACAGTATAGCCCCCCCATTGCAGTCACAGCCCCCTTTTGGCCCCCACCTTTGTGCACAGTAAAGGATGTGATACTCACCTAGCTTCACCGCTGCCTGCTGACCGCGATATCCCCGCCATCTGTGCTGTGTCGGCATCCGGGTCCTGAGAGCGCCGCTCGGTGATGACGTCACTCGCAGCGACGCTACAGCACCCGGATGCCGGCAGAGCACCGACAGCGGGGATATCGCGGTCAGCAGGCAGCGGTGAAGCTAGGTGAGCATCACATCCATGGTATAGTCAGTGCTTTCCACGCAATGCAAGCGTGGAAATCACTGACTATACAGACAGGCTGCAGCTGCGGACCCGGCTCCTGTAATATGGGCTGCTCCCGCTGGTGATTGACAGCGGGATGCAGTGCATATTACAGGAGATAATGAGCAGCCCCACGTGACCAGAGCCCGCAGCTGCAGCCCGCTCCTGGCCCCATCCAGCCCCCGGACACCACTCCTGAGACGCCCTCCCCCCAAAGCACAACTTTTACTTTCGCTTTGTAAAACGCATCCCCCACTTTCCCCCAAAAGTTGGGGGACTAAAAGTGCGTCTTACAAAGCGAAAAATAAGGTATATATACTGTAATTGTATTTCATACTTTCACACGTATACAACCCATTTTTCAGTGTGGTTAAGATTTTGGATACAGGAATTTATACAGATCCAATGATACAGAGCATTCAATTTATATGTGTTATAATATCACTGTGCCTGTTGCCTAAATTGGTATATTCATGTATATACAAGAGGCACACATATATCAGTACATAAATGTATAGATTTATTATCGAGAATGTCAGCTAACAGTTTATTGTCCTTTGTGAAGGCTTATAGGTTGAAGATTGGTAAGTGTATATAGTCTCTTACAGAATAATAGGGCGCAATGCATAGCCCATTGTTCTCGACTGCCTATATACTATATATGATAGCTACAGTAAAAACAGGGTTACATTTAATACTGAACATTCACTGATAATTACTTACTCCTATGAGAAATATTATAATACTAAGCCTACAATTTCTTCAAATTTATCAAAGAGCCATTAAATTAAAATTGGATATACATTGTTACATTATACAGATGTTTGTATTATATTATATTTTTATTACAGTTATTATAATATATCATAGCTTTTTTACAGCATTTATTCACTAGCTGCTATAAGTCAGACCCATAAAAAGCAAAATATCAGCACATGAACATTCCCTTCCTAAAAGAAGAGTATATGATTTTTGAAATAACGTATTTTTTGATCATTAGACATACTTTTTCCCCCACAAATTGGGGGGAAATGGGGTTTGTCCTACAATCCGGATATAGCTCACTAGATGGGGTGTGGTGGTGTTTGAACGTGGTCACAGGAGGCTAGGGTTGCCATTGCAGGAAGTCGGTGCCAGTACCAGTGGAGTGATGAAGTCCATCGCGTCCACTGTCAGCAGATCAATGGCACCTGCATCGCCACACTGGTGCCTTCATGACACACCCTCCTCCCAACCCAGGCACGCAGCATTGTCCCACTGGTGCAGAGGTGCCCCTGCCTCCTGTAATCCCACTCCACTGCTGCTACACCTTTCACCCGGTAAGCTATACTCGGAATATAAAATGAACTGTAGGACCATAAGACGGATCCCCGTGTTAACATTTAAAAGCTTTATATATATATATATATATATATATATATATATACAGTCATTGCCAAAAGTTTTGAGAATGATACAAATATTAATTTTAACAAAGTCTACTGCTTCATTTTTTCTAATGGCAATTTGCATATACTCCAGAATGTCATAAAGAGTGATCAGCTTAACAACAATTACTTGCTAAGTCAATATTTGCCTAGAAAATGAACTTTAACCCCAAAACACATTTCAACATCATTGCAGTCCTGCCTTAAAAGGAGCAGCTAACATTGTTTTAGTGATTGTTCCATTAACACAGGTGTGGGTGTTGATGAGGACAGGGCTGGCGAACAAACAGTCATGATTAAGTAAGAATGACACCACTTGACACTTTAAAAGGAGGCTATTGCTTGGTATCATTGTTTCTCTTCAGTTAACCATGGTTATCTCTAAAGAAACACGTGCAGCCATCATTGCACTGCACAAAAATGGCCTAACAGGGAAGAGTATCGCAGCTACAAAGATTGCACCTCAGTCAACAATCTATCGCATTATCAAGAACTTCAAGGAGAGAGCTTCCATTGTTGTCAAAAAGGCTCCAGGGCGCCCAAGAAAGACCAGCAAGCGCCAGGACCGTATCTTAAAACTGTTTCAGCTGCGGGATCGGACTACCAGCAGTGCCGAGCTTGCTCAGGAATGGCAGCAGGCTGGCATGAGTGCTTCTGCACGCACTGTGAGGCGGAGACTCTTTGAGCAAGGCCTGGTTTCAAGGAGGGCAGCAAAGAAGCCACTTCTCTCCAGAAAAAACATCAGGGACCGACTGATATTCTGCAAAAGGTACAGGGAGTGGACTGCTGAGGACTGGGGTAAAGTCATTTTCTCTGATAATCCCCTTTTCGATTGTTTGGGACATCTGGAAAACAGCTTATTTGGAGAAGAAGAGGTGAGCGCTACCACCAGTCTTGTCTCATGCCAACTGTAAAGCATCCTGAAACCATTCATGTGTGGGGTTGCTTCTCAGCCAAGGGGATCGGCTCACTCACAGTCTTGCCTAAAAACACAGCCATGAATAAAGAATGGTACCAGAATGTCCTCCAAAAGCAACTTCTCCCAACCATCCAATAGCAGTTTGGCGCCCAACAATGCCTTTTACAGCATGATGGAGCACCTTGCCATAAAGCAAAGGTGATAACTAAATGGCTCAGGAAACAAAACATAGAGATTTTGGGTCCATGGCCTGGAAACTCCCCAGATCTTAATCCCATTGAGAACTTGTGGTCAACCATCAAGAGACGGGTGGACAAACAAAAACCAACAAATTCTGGCAAAATTCAAGCATTGATTATGCAAGAATGGACTGCTATCAGTCAGGATTTGGTCCAGAAGTTGATTGAGATGCCAGGGAGAATTGCAGAGGTCCTGAAGAAGAAGGGTCAACACTGCAAATATTGACTTGCTGCATTAACTCATTCTAACTGTCAATATAACCTTTTGGTACTCATAATATGATTGCAATTATATTTCTGTATGTGATATAAACATCAGACAAACACAAATAAAAACCAGAGGGCAGCAGATCATGTGAAAATATAATTTTGGGGTCATTCTCAAAACTTTCGGCCATGACTGTATATATATATATTTTTTTTTTTCCTCCTCTAGATTTTGGGCGCGTCTTATAATTTGCAAAATTCAGCCTGCATCCTGTTAGTTCACTAGTGAAATGTGCTTGCGAGCTTTAATTTGACCGAGAACTGTTCTGACTAAAATAACCTTGGTGCATGTATTCTCACCTGACAATTTCTAACAATCCTCCTGGAACTAGAGAACAAGCTCATCCGATGATACTAATAAAAGCCTTACAGTATTGAAGCCCTATTGGATTTCCTGTGGCCCCAAAATGGCAGCTGAATCTGATATTTTATGAATGTCATGCTGCTTTGAGAGCAGTTTATTAAGTTAATCAGTGTGATCAGTTTTATTGGTTCTTCAGGAGAAACATTGGCAGCTATCAGGAGCTTAATTTCTCTGTAAAGTATATGTTGCAAGTTTACATGTGCAAAAGCCATGGCCAGTAAGCGTTTGATGGTGTTTTTTCTTTTGATCCCTAATATTAAATTAACCTTGTTATCAGTAACATTTCCTTATTCGTTTGCAGAGACCTCTACCTCACCTACTAGCCGACTGACATCAATACAAAGAGGTAACCTTTCCCTACTAATCCCTCCTACCCCACTGGCCACACCACAGAATGTTGTGTACAACACATCTACTTGCTGCTACATCAGATATCTATCAGAATCTGTGTCACAATATACTACCCGGAGATGATTTTTTTTTTTATACTTTAAATTAACCCTATAACATTATTTTAATATCTAATGCAGTTTTGATGAGGATTATGCACTCTGTGCTATTTGTTACTCGATCACATATTTTGGATCCCATCTATTCCTCGTGGAATGATACATTCTGCATCCCGCTTAAACCTATTCCTCAACAGATCATACATTTTGGATTCTACATAAAGCTATTTATTATAGGATCACATTCTGGATCTCTCCTAAAACTATTCTTTGTGCAGTCTTACTTTCTGGATCTCACATAAAACTATTCCATATGGGATCATACATTCTGGATCTCACATAAAACTATTCCTTACGGGATCATATATTCTGCATCCCACCTAAAGTTATTCTTGAGATCATATATATTGGATCTAAGCAAAAGGTATTCCTTATGTTATCATAAAGTATGGATCACATCTACAAGCAGTATCTTTCATAATTTCATGTATACCCTCTTTAGATAAACCAGACCCTCCAATGGATTTAGAGTTAACTGACCTTGCAGAAAGAAGTGTCCGCCTCACATGGACGCCAGGTGATGATAACAACAGCCCTATAACAGGTGAGTTGAAGAATGCATATTCTTGGAGATAGTGTGGACACAGATGTGAAGAGCCTCAAATTAGTTTAAGCCTTTAGTCCTACAAAGAATAAGACATGACCCAAATCAGTATGTTTAGTCCCTATTGGTTTCTCAGAAACGCTAAAGTTCATTTTGGTTCTGAATACTGTTTCTGGAGGACAAGGAATTGCTAAGCAGGCATTACAGATTTTCTTTTCAGCTGCGTTTCAGGGAGATGCATTGCACATTCTTGTCTGCCATATTGAATGGCACACAGTTTTTTTATTGCCAAGTTGATCACATGTAGTTGACATTCTGCATGAGAATCAGAGTGATGCAAATCTTTAAAGGGAACCTGTCAGGTCGTTTTTACCCCATAACCTATCAGTACCTGTCCCTGCACCTTCTTAGAATATCCCTAACCATCCCTGTCTTACTTAAAACTGCTCTCAAAAAGGCTGTGAAAAATGAGATTGATACTTACATTTTCTTATGTAAATGATGCATCCAGTCTACAGTCTGTAGACTGACAAGGCGGTCTCCAGGGCTCCTCCTCCCCTCCTTGCTGCTGATATTATGCCCCGCTGGCCGTGAGAATACCTTTTCCGGGCGATCTCCCAATTTGAAATTCCCTCCTCCTTCTTCCGGGTATTGCGCGCTGGCCAAACGTTATTTCCGGTCTTGTGTATTGTGGGGGAGCAGGCTGGACGTCATTTCCGGTCCTGCGCATTGCACAGTCTAGTTAGGTAAGAACATTGCTGTCTTCATAATGCGAACTGCGCATGCTCTGAGGGCAGCGATGTGGCTGCAGAGTACCGAGTGATGCTGGGGTTATCCCAGTTCACGGATGAATGTGAACTGGGATCACATTTCACACAGCAGTCGCGGCCAGAGCCCAGCCATAAAATGAGCGCTTCTCTCACTTACGGCTTTGCTCCAGTGTCATTCCATGCCTGATAATCTCTGTCAGCAGACATATTTGTCTGATGGCAAACATGTACCAGAGCTGAAGACTGAAAATGTGGATTAAGTCGGAGCAAGGATTATTTTTTTATAAAGATGGAGTCCCTAAATGTGTTTTATTTTTAATACAAAAATGTTTTCTCTGTATTGTGCTTTTTTCTGTTTACTAGAAATTCATGGTGGCCATGTCTAATTTGGCGTGACGCCACAAATTTCGGGCTTAGTATCAGCTAATCCCATTATTACCCATTTTGTCACCCCTACCAGGGCCTCTGGAAGAGCCGGGTAAAGTGCCTGGAAATAGCGCTACAATGAATGCGTCATTTTCAGGGGTGGCTGCAGGCTGCTGTTTTCAGCGTGAGGGGTCCAGAATGCTCGGGCCTTACCATGCTGAGAATCCCAGGTCCCAGCTGCCTGGTTTTACCTGGCTGGTGATCAAAATATGGCAGGAGCCCATGCATTTTTAAAAAATTATTTATTTAAATAATTAAAAAAAAATATTGGGCTTCCCTGACTTTTGTCACCAGCCAAGTAAAGCGTGGCAGGCTGTAGCTGTTCGCTTTATCTGCGCTTAGAATCAAAAATTCTGCTGAGTGCTACGTCATTTTTTAAAATGTATTTATTTGCACACTTCTATATGTGTGACAGGTCCTACAGTCAATCACAGATGCTGACACAGAGAATGGGTGTCTGTGATTGGCTGCTGGAGTAAACTGAAACCAGCCCATACATTGTACCATACTAGAATGTATGGGTTGACTGTAGATTACTGAACAGCCAATCACAGATGCCCAGTCTCTGTGTCAGCGTCTGTGATTGACTGTTGAGTGCAAATAAATAAATTAAAAAAAAATAGTTTTGATTCTCAGTGCAGATAAAGCGGACAGCTATGAGCTGCCAGCACCCAGCTGCCTGGCTTTACCTTGCTGGCCATCAAAAGACAGGGAAGCCCAATATATATTTTTGTAATTATTTATATAATTAAAAAAAAATGTGTGGGCTCCCGCCATATTTTGATCGCCAGCCAGGTAAAACCAGGCAGTTGGGGGCTGAGATTCTCACGTGGTAATGCACAAACATTTTGGGCTCCCCATGCTGAAAACTGCCTGCAGCTACCCCTGAATATGGCGCATTAATCGTAGCGCCATTTCTAGGCACTTTACCTGGATATTCCAGCGGCCCTGGTGGGGGGTGGCACGCTGAATAATAATGGGGTTAGTACCAGCTTTATATTATCAGCGGGTAGTAAACCCAAAAATCATGGCATCGTGCCAAATTACACATGGCCACCATGAATTTCTAGTAACCAGAAAAAAAACACAACACAGAAATTTTTTTTGCATTAAAAATAAAACACAAAACACATTTAGGGACTTCATCTTTATTTTTAAAAAAATCCTTGCTCCGATATAATCCACAGGTCTTCTGTCTTCAGCTCAGCTACATCTTTGCCATCAGACAAATACATCTGATGACTGAGATGAGAAGGCACAGAATGACACTAGAGCACAGCCGTAAGTGAGAAAAGCGTTCACTCTGTGCTCTGACTGCCGTGTGATATGTTATCCAAGTTCACATTCATCTGTGAACTGGGATAACCCCTGCATCACTGGGTACTCTAAGGCCACATCGCCACCTTCATAGCATGCACATTTTGCATGATGAAGCCAGCAATGTTTTTACCTAACTAGACCGTGCAATGCGTAGGACTGGAAATGATGCCCGGCCCACTCACCCATAATGCACCAGACCGGAAATGACGTCCGGCCAGTGCGTCATACCCTCAAGAAGGAAGCAGGAATTTCCTATCGGGAGCGCGCCAGAGGAAGAATTCTCATGCCCCGACGGGGCGTGCTAACGGCAGTGAGGAAGGGAGACACAGCCCTAGAGACTGCCTCGTCAGTCTACAGACCATAGACTGGATGCTCATTTACATATGAAAATGTAAGTATCAATCTCATTTTTCACAGCCTTTATAGGGCAGTTTTAGGCGAGACAGAGGTGGTTAGGGAAGTGCTAGGAAGGTGCAGGAACAGGTAGTAAGAGGTTAGGGGTAAAAACGACCTGACAGGTTACTGTAAAGTCTATGTGTCACCTGATTTCACAATACAATATGCATTATCAAACAGATGTCTAGAACGGATGAGGTTGCTTACTTTACTTTATTAAGCTATGTGATAATGATTGTGTAATTCTTTTGAAAGTTTAAATTCAGTCTCTCCACCCCCAAATATTCTGACTGACAGCTCCTTAGTGTTCCCCTCCCTGCTGCTGTGTCCTCACAGTGCTCAGTACAAACTGTAACTGTCAGTCCGGGTGGGTTGAGAGAGGCTCAATACACTTATAAAATGCCCATTTCAGTATCAGGATTATTCAGCTATTCTGACATGGATTTTCAAAGTGGGTACACCTGGCTCATCAGATTTAAAATGTCATTCAATAATCTTTGCAGTTTACACGGTGACGGATCGACTTTAATCAGTGTCATATTACATTTGACATGTCACTGAAAAAATAAGACCCTAAATTATCAAGACAGGTGTGTTTATGTAAATTTTTATTGGGTACACTGGAGTAAGATGCTCCAAATACCTCAGAGGGGTTGTCCGCTAATTGTATGTGAATGAAATAATTTCAGGATAGGTCATCTGTATTAGATCAATGGAGGTGCAACACCCGACACACCTTCCAATCAGCTTTTCCAACCGGATGTGATCAGTTCCAGAATGCTCAGCAGCATCAATTTTTTTAGTGTCTGCTGCTGCGTTCTGCACATTCACTTCTACTCGAATGAATAGGAGCAGATCTGCGGTATCCTACAATAGCCACTATACAGTTGACGGAACTATGCTTTTCCTCTTCGCAACTAATAACGTAAGCCCTAGGGAATACTTTGTTGCCCCCCTATTGATTTGATAGTCTTAATATAAAAGTAGTGGAAAACCACATTAAGAAGCATATGCATCTGAATGATTTTGGCACATCTTCCAACTGTAGCACGTGTGCTGTAATTTTCATCACTTTTCTGTTGTAAATCTATGAATGAAGTTGATGCATGCTCCCCCCTGCTAAGCTCTGCCTGTTTGGTTTAACATAAAAGTTTGCATAACTAGCCAGGACTAGTGTTAAACTGCCAAAAGTCGCAAAATGGTTCTTGGAACATACCACTATCCAGTGTAGGTGGAGGTCCTGCAGCAGCTTGGAACATTGATTCCTAACGCCTTCAAACCAGTTGGGGACCACAACTGGACAGTGAGTGGCTCCACAGCACCACATATTACACTAGTGTTACTAGTGATAGGGCACTATTGCTCTCTTGTCCCCCCCCCTTTTTATATTTTGCAAAAGTCGCAAAATATCATCACAATTATGAGTTGCACAAAAGTATGTAACATTTCAGACAATTTGAGAAACTGCTGCATGATCAGGGCCATCATTTTTCTCATAGTCGCTCTGTAGGTTAAGACGTACTTTAACCTTTCTCTGCATTAGTGATAGTAGACATGATCAGCCTATTTGATTCCTTGAATATGTATGAATTCTCATTTAATTATTCTAGAGATTGTTTTTCTTCTTTGTCTTATCTTTTCCATGGTGCGGTGCTCATTTGTTTTGTTTTTACTAATCAGGCTTTAATATACAATTTGAGGAGGATCGTTTCAAGCCAGGGACCTGGTACAACCTTGTCTCAGTGCCTGGTAATGTGAACTCTGCATTGCTTCGTCTCTCTCCATCTGTCAACTACCAGTTTCGTGTTCTGGCACTAAATGATCTTGGTAGTAGCATGCCCAGCCCGTCATCTGAGCGATACCAAACTAATGGGGCAGGTGGGTGATGAATTGATGTTTTTTTCTTTCCTCATAAAACTCTAGTTTCTATCCTCATTATACACTGCTCAAAAAAAAGAAAGGGTACACTAAAATACCTCATCCTAGATCTCAATGAATTAAATATTCAGACCTGATGAAGGCGGTGACCCGCCAAAACATGTTGTGAGAGCCACATTTGCAAATAAAGAAGCATTACCAAAAGGATAATCTGTGCCTGGATGCTGGATTCATGCGCTCTCCCAAAAAACCGCATACTTGCCACGTTCACCATTGATATCCCTCTGGGTGCGGTAGGAGCTGCAGCTTCCAGCGTTGGAGCATAGAGAGTGAAACACCTGCGGTGACGTCACTCCCACGTGACTGGCCCCTCTCTGTATGTTTTTATTTTTCACATGTATATTAGTGGCCTTCTGGAGGTAATTTTGCAGGGAGTGGCCACTGCTCCTCTTGTTCCTCCTTGCACAAAGGAGGAGGTAGCGGTCTTGCTGCTGAGTTGTTGCTCTCCTATGGCTTCTGCCACATCTCCTGGTATATGCTCCATGCTCTGGATACCGTGCTGACAGACACAGCTAGCCTTCTACCCACAGCTTGCATTGATGTGCCACCCTGGATGAGCTGCACTACCTGAACAACTTCTGTTGTAGACACCACCTCATGCTACCTCTAGGGGTGAGAGCAATGACAAAAGGGAAAAGTGATCAAAGCAACAGCCAAAAAGGATGATAACAGGGAAAGGGTCTGTGGTCACAACCTGCAGAACCACTCCTTTATAGGGTTGTTATAGGGTGTCTTGCTCCTATCATTTCTACCTGTTGTCTCTGTTCCATTTGCACAACAGCAGGAGAAATTGATTCACAATCAGTGTAGCTTCATAACTGGACAGGTTGATTTCACTGATTGGAGTTAAGCAACACAATGTAAGTGTTCCTTTTACTTTTTTGGAGCAGTGTACAATGATCATTTGTTTTTAGACTTTTCTACCAAAAAGCTGTATCCTGTGGATTTTTTGCCAATCTATTTAGTATTCTTAAAATGTTTTTGGATTTTTAGCCCCAGAAGTTTAATCCTGGTGATGTTCGTGGTGCAGGAACTCGCAAAGACAACATGGAGATCACATGGACAGTAAGTAAGATAAGAAATATTGTCCTGGGAACCAGAATATACGTCACTATGTGTGGACAAGTGCTCGGATAGGATATCACTCAATATACTCAAAGAAAAGATGGAATACCGCACCATGAGATTACGTGGTGGGAGATAGTGGGAGATTTTATGTGGGTAGGGAAAATGTTATGGAAAATCTTGTGCTCCTTGTTACTTTTTTGACCTGATTTTGCTTGGCAGTGAAAGGATAGGAAGAGGGTTAAGAGGGGAATGGTAAAATAAATGGGCAGCTGGGTTGGATTCGAAGAGTGCAAGAGTATTAGGGTATGTACCCACAGGGGGTTTTTGCTGCGGTTTTGCTGCGGTTTCCGCTTGCAGAAAACCATTGGTTTTATGGTAATGTATGCTAATCTGTTCCTGCGGTTGGGCTTCCCAGCAAAACCAATGTGTTTTACAAAAACGCTGTGCACACACATTAGTTTTGCAAGTGTCAAGAACTGTCAAATACCTGCGTTTTTGGTGCGGATAGCAAAGAATGGACATGTCAATTCTTATTGCGTTTTTGGTGCAGTCAATGGGAAAAACGCTGGAAAAACGCAGCATCAAAAACGCAGGAAAAACGCACAAAAAACGCGCAAAAAACGCAGACAAGATCATGGCATTTCTCCTGTCAAGGACTCTAGGATCCTCAGGTTTTCCTGCGTTCAGGACTGCTCAAAAAACGTCGTGTGGGCACATACCCTTAGATGGAAGGCTACAGAGAAAGATTTTGTACTAGAAAATGAAGACGGCATGCACAACTAGGCTGGGGAAGGAACAGATTCAACAAATGTTTTTGCGCTGAAGGAGACAGAAAGAGGTAGGTCGTCGGGTTTGCAGTTTGAAAAACAGGCGTAATCAAAGGTTATATCCTAGCAGGATAATAAATTTGACAATACTTTTTCTGCTCATTTTCTAGTATACTTGTGCATTTCAATGAATTAGAATATCATCCAAAAGTTAACTTTTTTCAGTAATTCAATACAAAAAGTGAAACACATACCGTATATACTCGTGTATAAGCCGACCCGTGTATAAGCCGACCCCCCTACTTTTGCCCCCAAAAACTGGGAAAACTTATTGACTCGCGTATAAGCCGAGGGTGGACTCCAGCACAGGTATACAGCCCCAGCAGTGTGGTATACAGCAGCCTCCCCAGTGGTATATACAGGCCCCAGCAGTGTTACAGCAGCAGCCCCAGTGGTATATACAGCAGCAGCCCCAGTGGTAGTATACAGCAGCCCCAGAGGTATATACAGCAGCCCCAGTGGTAGTATACAGCAGCAGCCCCAGTGGTAGTATACACGCAGCCCCAGTAGTATATACAGCCCCAGTGGTAGTATACATACAGCCCCAGTAGTAGTATACAGCCCCAGTGGTAGTATACAGCCCCAGTGGTAGTATACAGCAGCCCCAGTGGTATATTCAGCCCCAGTGGTAGTATACAGCCCCAGTGGTAGTATACAGCAGCCCCAGTGGTATATTCAGCCCCAGTAGTAGTATACAGCCCCAGTGGTAGTATACAGCCCCAGTGGTAGTATACAGCCCCAGTGGTAGTATACAGCAGCCCCAGTGGTATATTCAGCCCAGTGGTAGTATATAGCAGCCCCAGTAGTAGTATACAGCCCCAGTGGTAGTATACAGCAGCCCCAGTGGTATATTCAGCCCCAGTAGTAGTATACAGCCCTAGTGGTAGTATACAGCCCCAGTGGTAGTATACAGCAGCCCCAGTGGTATATTCAGCCCCAAAGGTATATACAGCAGCCCCAGTGGTAGTATACAGCAGCCCCAGTAGTAGTATACAGCCCCAGTGGTAGTATACAGCAGCCCCAGTGGTATATTCAGCCCCAGTAGTAGTATACAGCCCCAGTGGTAGTATACATACAGCCCCAGTAGTAGTATACAGCCCCAGTGGTAGTATACAGCCCCAGTGGTAGTATACAGCAGCCCCAGTGGTATATTCAGCCCCAGTAGTAGTATACAGCCCCAGTGGTAGTATATAGCCCCAGTGGTAGTATACAGACAGCCCCAGTAGTGGTAGTATATAGCCCCAGTGGTAGTATACAGCCCCAGTGGTAGTATATAGCCCCAGTGGTAGTATACAGACAGCCCCAGTAGTGGTAGTATACAGCCCCAGTGGTAGTATACAGACAGCCCCAGTAGTGGTAGTATATAGCCCCAGTGGTAGTATACAGCCCCAGTGGTAGTATATAGCCCCAGTGGTAGTATACAGACAGCCCCAGTAGTGGTAGTATACAGCCCCAGTGGTAGTATATAGCCCCAGTGGTAGTATACAGACAGCCCCAGTAGTGGTAGTATATAGCCCCAGTGGTAGTATACAGGGCCCCAGCAGGGCCCCCCTCATAATTTGGCGCCCCCACCTCAGTTTCTGGGCCCCCCCGCATGCAGCGCTGCACATATACATTACCTGTCTAGCAGCTGTCACCCTCCGATGGCGGATCGCGGCTCCCGGCTCCGGGCTCCATCTTCCTCGCTGACTTCCTGCTTTGTGACCGGGGCTCAGCGCGATGACGTCATCGCGACGCCGGCCGGTCACCTGACAAGCAGGAAGTCAGCGAGGAAGATGGAGCCCGGAGCCGGGAGCCGCGATCCGCCACCGGAGGGTGACAGCTGCTAGACAGGTAATGTATATGCGCAGCGCTGCATGCGGGGGGGCCCAGAAACTGAGGTGGGGGCGCCAAACTTTGAGGGGGACCGTATGACTCGCGTATAAGCCGAGGGGGGCACTTTTCAGCCCAATTTTTGGGCTGAAAAACTCGGCTTATACGCGAGTATATACGGTATATAGAGTCATTAAAAACAGAGTGATCTATTTCAAGTGTTTATTTATGTTAATGTTGATGATTATGGCTTAGAGCCAATAAAAACTCAGAACATTAAAGTAGGGAGCATGAAGGGTTAAAAACCACACTGCTGTATTTCACAAGAAATCACAGAGTAAATATAATATTGATTTATTAGTCAACATGCTTCAGGGCTCCCAGGAACGCCCTGAAACATGGCAGTATGACATTGATTTTTCATGATATTTTAATTCATTGACATTCACTAGTAAATATATAAACTTTACTGTTCATCAATTGGTACATAACAGCAGCAAGTCCGAAAATATCCACCCTTTATGATCACTATTCTGTTTCATATTTTACACTCCTTTTTCCTCTTCTTTATCCTTACTATTCACAGCCTTTGAACTCTACACAAGCATATGGTCCCAACCTACGCTACAATGTAAAGTGGCGCCAGCGTAACACAGGAGAGCCATGGAGCAATGTCACAGTGTGGACAAATAAGCATGTTGTATGGAACACTCCAGTATACACACCCTATGAAATAAGGGTGCAGGCGGAAAATGAGTTTGGCCGGTCTCCAGAACCGAGCACTGTGATTGGATACTCTGGAGAAGATTGTGAGTACTATAAACTAACACATATCCACATTTTTGTACTAGAATGAGACCATTCTTATGAATCTCGCTGTATTGAAGGGACCCCCGCTCTTATAGCACCATGCCCCTTGGCTGTTCTTGGGACGCTCTGCAGTGTTACAATACTCAGATATACTTTTCAGATTCAGCGGAATATTTAAGAGAAACCTGAGTTTTTAGTGTTGGCTTGGAAAATATTTTACTCTTAAAGCAAGTTGGTGTCAAGGGTCAAAAAATATCATCAACAATTTACAAAACAATTTGGATGTAATGCAAACTCTTCTGTGCTGCAATGTGTCCAGTTGGTTCAGAGCAGCACAATGATATATTGTGGTAGAAAAAGATTATTCATGTTCAGCAATGAAACGGAACTCTGTCTTGCTTCATTCTTCTAAAGAAATGCACGCTAAACTGTTGGTGCAAAAATGAAATATTATTTTTTACCCCTCACTCACAGTAGGTTATTGCTGTACTTGTACTTCATGGTGATGTATTTACTGCAAAACGCTGTACATGTACAGTATGTGGATGGAGCGGACACAGCAGTTGCTATTACATTCCAGATTCATAGCAATGTAGAGTCACTACTGACCACACACATAATGAGTTTGACAAAGGGAAAACGCTCAATCCATCCGCTCATTGGCACCTCTACAATACAATTGCAGGGTGCCAAAAGGTTGACAAGCCAGCAAAAAGATCTAACTAGCCTCCATGTCTAATACATCTCTGCGTAGCAGATTTCGCCATAGGCCTGTTCCGATAGACTGTCAAATAAATGGTTAGATAATACACTGTAAGACTGAACACAAAAATGAAGGTATACCTCTCTGAATATTGTGACCTCCTCCCTCCAAGATTTCTTGTAAACAGCATTTTAAATGCAATAGTCAGCCCTAAAGGGGTTAAACCAATAACTTTGTATCAGTGTTGTGTATACAGACGTATTTCTAAAATTTGGCAATTGGCGCAGTATAATGAGTTGTTGATTAAACATTCCGGCACAGGTCCTGATCATTTTGCTCTTAGAACGCCCATAATGAATTAGGTTCACTTTGCTTTCATTTTTATGATTATGAATCAGTCTATGCTGTAATATTCACTACATTATAAGAGCTATATGCAGTTCACCCACATTTTCTACATGTGAATTAAAGATTTGCCTAGAAATGTAACACAAGAAGATCTAGCACTTGCGCAAAAATTTTGTTAATTACCTTGCAAAAATCACTGACCTCTGCCAATTATGCAGCTCCTTTTTGTTTGGCACTGCACTGTTCCATTACAGAGAAACTCACAGTGGTTTCTCCAGGATCGCAATTTGTGACCTCTCTGCTTGCAGACCAACTGGGTGTTCATTCACAGCGGGCATTTGCTCCAGCCTCACTGGCGATTCCAGTCACATGCTCAACTGCTGACCTAGCAGTCTGTCAGTCTCAGATGTCACTGATATTTTGATTGCCAGCGTCTGAGAGGGAGGGTGAAAGTGCACAACCCTCAGAAATAGACACACTTGGACTTCAAGCAGAGATTTCACATATTGTGCTCCTGTATATCTACAATGGAGTGATGCAGGGAAAAACAAAAAAAGAATGGCAGAATCAGGGAGCCCATGGATATTTACAAGATATTTAACTCAATTTTTTGAGCAAGTGGCAGAATCCACAGTGTTTATGCTCTGAACTGCTTCTGTTATTACTTGTTCACAATTCTAGTATATTGTCATCTACAGTACTAATTAATTGCTTTCATAACAAGTAGGTGCACTTTAAAAAATGCAGAAATATAATTTTTTAATTTTGCATCTAAGGATGCAATTTTCCAGATTTATTTTTTTATTATTCTTTACTTATACGTAACAGCAATATTCACACCTTTACAAAGATTATTATCACTGTCCACATTGGGGCTTACAATCTACATTCCCTATCAGTATGTCTTTGAAGTGTGGGAAGAAGCCAAAGAACCCGGAGAAAAAACATGCAAACGTGGGGAGAAATACAGATTTCTTGCCCATGTTGTGCTTGGTGGGATTTGAACCCAGGTTCCCGATCGGCGCAAACCAACAGTGCCACTGTGCTTCATGTAGAGGGGCACCAGCTTATTATAGAATTTCTTTGGAAATCAAAATGTTAAGTCACTAAGTCACCCATCAGCATTAAGAATTGCTTTATATAGGAAAACAATAAAATAGCCAAGCAGAAATCCAGTAGAAATTTATTGAATTAAACTGCAAATAACTGCACAGGAAATTAGTGTGTTGGTCTGCTTAAAGCTGTCTTTACCCTTAGATCCTAAAGCAGCACCAACTGACATTAGACTGAGGGTCACAAACAGCACGGCCATCGCCCTTCAATGGACACGTGTGGCCCCTGCGTCTGTCCAAGGAAGTCTCGTGGAATACAGAGTGAGCAGACCCAGTTTTAAATTAACAGCCCCCTTCTGTCTAATATTTAATCTGGAAAGAGGAGGGGGAGGGGAAATAATGGTGATAATCATTAATAATGATGATTTATCTATGTGGATATATTAACCATTGTAAACCCTCAGCATGTTACTTTACCTGAATCTTACAAACAAGTGAAACTAAACATTGACCCTGTAATAACACAACCCGACACTCCTCCAATAAACATCCCTACTAATATAAAAAGGCTGTCTGAAATGATTGGGCTGTGTATTTCAAAAGGCATATTACTGGAGAGAGAGTAGTTTGCTGAAAGGAATTTGGGTCTCCCGAAAAAAGCTGCAACAAAGTTTCATCGGGGATCGTGTACGAGGGATCGTGTCCTTCCTGATACCTTACAGCAACTACAAACTGTACATGGTAGCAGTGAACGGGAGAGGGGACGGCCCGAAGAGTGACATGAAAGAGTTCACCACCCCAGAGGGAGGTAGGTGCCCAGACAGAGAAAACAGATAACAGAACTCTAACATTATGCTATGTGTGTGACAACCACCTGCTAACTAAAATGTGAAAATCCAGAGTATAACTTCTACGGTGCCCTCTTACATCAGCATGTACTCTTAATATGGCGAAAAATCAGGTTTTGTTTACTAGCTTTGTTTTGTTCTCATTTACTTTCTTCTTGCTCTTCCAGTGCCGAGTCAGCCCAAAAACTTTAGATTCAGTGAACCAAATCGTGAAAACATTTTCTTAGATTGGAGTCCTCCAGAACATCCCAATGGGAATCTGACAGGATACGTTTTACGCTACCAAGCATGTAAGTGAACAGTTTCGTTGGACTTTGTTATAGAGAATCATTTACAACCAAAGAGTTCTTTCTAGAGTGGTCATATAGTCTGAAATTGGGTCCTGATTTACCATATGCCATTTACAATGCTGACACTTTCTCCAGAGGGGTCTCAGGATTAAGGAGCAACTACTAACTCTGCACCCATTACACTTGCATGGTTGATGGTTTCTCTACTGTTAGCTATATATCAGAGTTTTGTAGAAAAAGGGTAACATTTTACTATTTTAAAGAGAACCTATCATGTCCAGAAACACAATTTACCTGCAGATATAGGGTAATCTGCAGGTAAATAGTGTTAAAATCATCTGCAGCTACCGGGAGGAAATTAATTTATAGTCTTCCTTTAGCTGCTCACTTCTAGTCATTGGGGCGTTGCAGGGAGAGGCAACGGTCACCGCTTAATACACAGTGAGCATGCTATAATCACTCCTGGACACTGATTGACAGACAGTTCTGCAGCATATTAAAGGGGGAGTCACACGCGTCAATATCGCCTGCACGATATCGGCTGCACGTGACTTTGCAGCGATATTGACGCGTGTGACATACTGAATCAACCAGCGATAAATCGCTGGTTGATGATCGCCAGGTTTTAGAACCTGCTCTAAAACCTGGCGATTGTCGCCCGGTGGTCACGCAGCATCGCTGCGTGTGACACCGGGAGTAGCGATATTCCAGCTCCCAGCGCCTCTCACAAGCGCTGGGAGCTGGTATCCAAGGTAAACTGCGGGTATCTAGGCAGCGCGCGCTGCCTAGATACCCGACGTGTACCTTAGTTACCAGCCTCCTCCGCTCACCGGCTGGTATCTAAGGTACACAGCGGGTAACTAGGGTCCCTAGTTACCCGCTGTGTACCTTAGATACCAGCCGGTGAGCGGAGGAGGCTGGTAACTAAGGTACACGTCGGGTATCTAGGCAGCGCGCGCTGCCTAGATACACGCAGTTTACCTTGGAGACTAGCCTGCTCCCGCTTCCAGCAGGCTGGCAGCGGGAGCAAGACATCGTGGAAACGATATTTAAATCGTTTCCATGATGTCTCTGGTCAATTGATCGCTGGTGAGTCTGTCTGTGTGACAGCTCACCAGCAATCAGCCGTCAATGTCGTCAGCGATCATCTCACTGACGACATTGACGCGTGTGACTCCCCCTTTACAGCCTGCTCTCATATGTCCAAAAATGAGTTGCTACAGGGAAGATATACATTTATTTTCTCTCTGCAGCCGCTTCTCCAGTATGGCAAGCGGACATGTTTATAATGTTGTTTACCTATACCTTTATGCTCTATCCGGAGGTAAATAGTATTTCTGTGCATGCACATTTCCTTTCAACTGTTTTCACTACTCATCCCAGTATGTGTGTATAGGACTCAAAGAAACAAGAGCAGTTTAGATTTCATTTGATGTCTGATGTATCATTGCCTTTGTCAAAAGCAGATGGCACTTGCCTGGATGACTTTGAAAAACTAGTCAAATATTGTTGCAGCTTTTAAACTTTTAATACTCTTCTTCATAACAATCCCCCTCTTTTCTGTTCAGTCAATGGTTCCAAATTTTCAAGGACTTTGGTTGAGATTCTGTCACCAAACCAAACAAAATACACTATAACAAGGACGGATCCGATATCACGTTATCGCATCTCCTTAAGTGCAAGGACACAGGTTGGAGCTGGGGAAGTGGTCACGGTTGATACACCACTCAGGCCGGATGAAGGTAAAAAACCTGATTCTTCCAAAATGTAATATATTTATACAGTTTTACACATGTATCTTACAAGGTAATGTCCTATCTCCACTTCAGGGTTAGTTTTTACAGCGCTGTAAATCAAATGGCCCCTGCCCCAGTATCATACTCAGCCTCCGGCATTAAAAAGTCACACCTATTTCCAGAGATGATGGGGACCTGGGTGTCATTGTTTCACTCTTTATGTGTTTATGTGTTCCGCTTTTTTTTCCTTGCTTTTCCCTACTTTTGGCTTTCTGTGAGGTCTGCAGTTCCCCCTACATCAGGTAAAGTAATGTGATAGCATGGTAACATGCATGTGGCTTTCAGCATGCTAAGCTTGCAGCATTGTATTCTGTCTTTCGAAGCACCCATATTGCCTGCATCATATTGTAGATTGCTTGTGGTATTGGCGTTCTTCAGCTCTATTAAACTAAAAGCATTCAATGTCTACTGGGAGGATTGTCATCTATTAAGTGATGACCATCAGCTCTTTTTCTGTGCTTTTTGCCTGATAAGTGGAGGCAGACAATCTGGATCCATGTTCCCCAAGCGAGATAGAGACAGGGAAATTTTGTATTTAAAAATTAAAAATGCAGCGTAAGTATACTAAGCGGAGCTGAAGACGTGTGCTAGTGTACATTTACACAAGACCATCATTTCCAGACATAGAGGGAAAAGGGGAAAATGTTTGTATGTGGATACAGCTGCAGAACTTATGTTTCTCATGTCACTTTATAGCTATTTCTAAGCCTGACTTCCAAAGTTCCTGACAATAAGATACATACGGCAGAGCCACAGGGACCATGAATGAGACCAGCTGCAGTACTGCAACTATGTTTTACACTGAACACTGTTATTTCAGAGACGAGATACCTGCAAAATTCAGCCAGGATCTACGCAACTAGGATGATTAGTGAGACAAGTCCTTGCCTGCACTTTTCTCCCCAGGTTCTTAGGTCTTTACCTATACAGATATATAGGGAGCGACCTGTTAATCATGGGGAGTGGGTTGGTAAGAAGCCGCCTTAAGGGATGTCACACACGTCAATATCGCTGTCAATATCGCTGCTGCGCGTGACGTTGCAGCGATATTGACGCGTGTGACAGGGTGCATCAACCAGCGATAATCGCTGGTTGATCATCGCCAGGTTTTCGGACTGGACCGAAAACCTGGCAATGGTCGCCAGTGTACACGCAGCATCGCTGCGTGTGACACCGGTCGTGCGATCAGCCAGCTCCCACGCCTTCAGGAAGAGCTGGGAGCTGTATCCAGGGTAAACTGCGGGTAACTAGGCAGCTCGCGCTGCCTACACACCCGATATATACCTTAGATACCACCGTGAGCGGAGAAGGCTGGTGACTAAGGTATACATTGGTATCTAGGCAGCGCGCGCTGCTAGTTACCCGCAGTATAACCTGCATACCAGCCTGCAGACATTGGGAAACTATATTTAAATCATTTCCACGATGTAAAATGATCGCTGGTGAGCTGTCACACAGTAGACTGTCAAGACTATCAGCCGTCAATGTCGCCAGCGATCAGATTCAATGACCTGGATGAATAAGCTAATTTCTTTAAGAAAAAATATATATTTATTGTGTAATGAAAAATTATGCAATTTGCTATATACTTTCTATATCAATTATTTTTATTTTCAAGATTTATTCTTGTAGCCATTAAATAGAAACAATCATTATTGAATTCCATTAATTTAAGAGTATAAAAATGTATTCTGTTAATGTGATGATAGCTCAGGATTAGTGACATTCGGCCAATGAGTCGCTAGGATATTCTGTAATGAAAACCGTTATTGACATGTTTTTTGAATGTAGAGCACACTAGGGGATAGGTACAGTACTAAATATATTAGAATTTTGGCTTTGTTGGCATCAGTACACAGTCGTACGTACCTTGCACCACATTTACCATTCTCTACCTCTCTTTATGGGAGTATGGCTTTACTGGAACAGGAGTGACTTTGTTAGAAAATAGCATGACCCAAGTTGTGCTACCTCTCTCTGATTGTGCCAAAATTCTGTCTCAAATTGGTAGCACAAACTAAGCTAACATACTATGTAAACTTATACTGGCAAATGTTCCAAATTTATACTATAATATTGAGATACTTTGATAAATGTGGCGCCCTTTAAGACTGTCTACTCTAAGTCTGCACTTTTAATAAATTTGCCCAAGTGTTTCATGAATTTGGATTTGTCCTTTAACCTAGTCTGGGCCAAAAACAGTAGTGTGCATGAATGTCTTCACAAACTCCCAAGTTATAATTAAATACATGAGTGCATAAGGTGTCAAGTGGCCATAATTGAATCTCTAAAGCAATGCTATGCAGTTATATTTATACTGTACATCATTAAAATCTATACAAAGTAGCCATGCACTGCATGCAAGCATGACAACCAAGAATGGCTGATATTAGTGGGCAGCGTATGGCGCTGAGGGTGAGTGCATGGATGTTCTGAAGCGGTCACTCAGTTGTTGGCAATGTTGTCTGAATGCACTCTACATGAGAGTGTATGAATAAGGGTGGAAACACAATATCCTACTTACATGCGAGTCTCTCGGGCGAGACTTGGATCAGTGACCTTGAACGGCCTCTCCCTCTCTGGACGAGAGTGTCAGCTGCTTGTGTTTTTGTGCAGCATCACACTCCCGTCCAGAGAGGGAGAGGCTATTCACGGTCACTGATCCGAGTCTCGTCTGACAGTCTCGCATGTAAGTAGGATAGTGTGTTTCCACCCTAAGGGTAAATGCCCACAGTGTCTTTTTCAGGCACATTCTGCCTGGAATACGCATGAAAACGCACCCATAAATTTAACATAATGCACAGCAATGTCAAAACGACATAATAGAGCACATGTATCTGCTTATGGACTATCTTTTTACTGCTTCAAGGTTCAGAAATCCTTGTCTTTTGGAGCAAGAGATGATGGTGGCTCTGCTGCTGCAAGAAGGAAGGCTAAGGTTCAGGAAAATGACTACCAATGTCTTCCTGAAGTGGCTTTGCTTAAGAAAACTCGGCAGCTACACTGGCATCTAATAGATGTGTGCACATACCCTAAGAAAGGAGGTTCCTTGCTTCTTAAAATGGGGTTTTCTGGACAAGCAATCATTATTAAAATTCCTACCTTCTCCAGCGCCGCTGATATGCTTGATCTCCCATCAGGTTGTGATTACCATGTTAAAGTGATGACATGCCTTACCAATATGTGACTGCTTCAACCAGTCTCAACAGCTATGACTATTACGTAATTGGTATTCAGTAAGGGGTCAATTAGCTCATGCCTCACTTATATCACCAGCAACTTTAAACTATTGTCAGTCATCTACGTGATTGCCGATTGACAGTCATTTAATAACCTGTTTAGACTTCCCATGCTCACAGTACGATCAATAATAGATTGTTCTGTGTCATTGGTCTTGGCACGGAACGTCCTGTTTACACAGGATAATTGTGCTGCCAAGAACAATGCTTTTTAATCCTGCTTAGGGCCGCTTCACAAATGCGGAATGATCCGGTCCGGTTCTGTCCGGGAGGACCCAGACAGCCGCTGACTGGATCAGCACACAGGACTGGAGGGCTAATATGCCCTCCGGTCCTGTGTGCAGCGCACGCAGTTCCCGCTGCTAATAAATCAGGACCGCGGGCGCCGTGGTCCTACCTGTCAGCGGCTGCAGCTGCGATGCGCTGCACACAGGACTGGAGGGCATAATACCCCCCAGTCCTGTGTGCTGATCCAGTCCGCGGCTGTCAGGGCTCTCCCGGACAGAACCGGACCGGATCGTGCTGCAGTGTGAAGCGGCCCTTAATAATCATTTCAATCAAGACAAATTTGCTTGTTTATTTGGGGATAGGCAGTATACAATTCCCAATGGACATCAGCATTCCTAGAAGCTCTTGTACATGATAGTTGGCCAGTTTAAATCCAGTGTACATTCACACACAGTTTTTTTAATGTACTAATTGAAGCCGATCCACATTATTCACATCGAAAACTGCCTGAAATTCTCTTCCTATTGATTATAATGCTTCAAAAGCCAAGGTAAAACCGCAATAAATACTCTATACAAAAGCCTTATCAAAAACCACATGGATTCCTGAAGTCAATTTCTCTAGAAAAGCATATTGGATTGGTCTGCCTCAGGAAAAACTCTGTGTGAACATGTCCTAAAATGGTAATCACAGACTGGCAGAGAGGCACTGGATCGGTAGCACTAAAATGGGGTAGGGTTTAAATCACAAGTATGACATTTTTGAGTTAAACCATTTAAACCATGTTATGGTTATTAAGGATAACAATATATATGACATATGCACAAAAATTAGACTACAAACAGATACAAGATACTGTTTAAAACAATCCATTCTGTAAGTAGAAAGCACTAAATGTGGATTCCAGAATGCGTAGGCAGCTGCTTGTTTCCGTGCATGCCGGCTTCATTACGGCTTCCATGCTGCATATTGTACATAGGGGTAGCAGGATGGCTGTCCCATGATCTGTCAGCTTGGCTGTGATATCTCTGCTAATTGCCATTCATTCAGCTTGCTTGGATTATTTTTGGACACGTTTTCAGTACTGAATTGTACAAATTGTATGAAATGACGTTTTTCGGTGCATCTCTATTTCAACTAACAATTTGTATTTTCTCTTAGAATGACTGAAGTATGACATTTATGTTTTTCAGCTATAAATAAAAGTATTTTTTACTCATATATCTTAGATCTTGCCGTTTTTGTAACTTAGACTCTGTATATACAGTAAGGTCCTATATATTTGGACACTGACACAAATTTTGTGTTTTTTTACCTGTTTACTGAAACACATTCAAGTTATAGTTCTATAATGGACATGGACAATAAAGTCCAGACTTTTAGCTTTCATTTGATGGTATCCACATTAAATTTGGAGGAAGGGTTTAGGCCGGTTTCACACCACGGTTTTTGTGGTTCAGGCTCTGTCCGGTGTTTTGCAGAACCTGACTGCCCCGGACAAACAGAACCGGAGGGCAAATCGGCAAACCGTAGTTACAGTTGCTGAAATTTCAAGATCGCGACTCGCAGTCCTGAAATCTCTGTGGGGGACAGCTTCAGGTGCTGAAGTTTAGCAGCGCTCGCAGCAGGTGTACGGGAGCCGCATCCGATTTTATGTCGGATCCGGCACCATAGAATCCCATGTTAGGGAGCGCCGGATCCGATTTGTGCCGATTTTTGTCCTGGACACCAAAACGCTGCAAGCAACATTTTTGTGTCCGGGAGAAAAATCCGAATTCTCCCGGATCCACCTGGACAGATGGAAACTGGAGGGCAAATAGCTGCCATCCGGCCCCATAGAAATACTATGGGGCCGGAATCTGATTCCGGTTCAAACTGGACAGCCCCGGATCAGATAAACAGTGGTGTGAAACCGGCCTTAGGAGTTTCAGCTCCTTTACAAGTGCTACCCTGTTTTTAAAGGGACCAAAATTAATTGGACAATTGACTCAAATGATATTTCATGGACAGGTGTGGGCAATTCCTTCATTATTTCATTCTCAATTAAGCACATAAATGGCCTGGAGTTGATTTGAGCTGTGGTGCTTGCACTATGAAGATAAACATGCGGTCAAAGGAGCTCTCCATGCAGGTGAAGCAAGCCATCCTACATCTCCGAAAACAGAAAAAACAAATCTGAGAAATTGCTACAATATTAGGAGTGCAGTTTGCTATTTTCTGAGAAAGAAAGAAAGCACTGGTGACCTCAACAATACAAAAAGATCTGGATGCCCATAGAAGACAATAGTGTTGGATGATCACATAATAATTACCATGGTGAAGAGAAACCCCTTCACAAAAGCCAACCAAGTACACAACACTCTCCAGGATGTAGGTGTATCAATATCAGATCTCCATAAAGAGAAGACTGCATGGAAGTAAATACAGAGGATTCACTGCATGGTGAAAGCATCATAAGCCTCAGAATTGTTAGATTGTAGTTTGTTAAAAAAAAACATCTTAACAACCCAACACAGTTCTGGAAGAACATTCTTTGGACAGATGAAACCAGATCAACCTCTAGCAGAACGATGGAAAGAAAAAAGTATGGTGAAGGCATGGTACAGCTCATGATCCAAAGCATACCTTCATCATCTGAGCAGAGGCAGTGTGATGGCCGGGCATACATGGCTGCCATTGGCACTGGATCCCTAGTGTTTATTGATGATGTGACACAGAACAGAAGCAGCCTGATGAATTCTGGGGTTTTCAGAGACTTACTGTGTTCTCAAATCCAGCCAAATGCAGGCAAACTGATTGGCCAGCATTTCATAATACAGATGGATAATGACCCAAAACATAAAACCAAAGCAGCCCAGGAGTTTATTAAAGCAAAGAAGTGGAATATTCTTGAATGGCCAAGTCAGTCACCTGATTTCAACCCAATAGAGCCGCGTTTCACTTGTTAAAGACTAAACTTCAGACAGAAAGGCCACAAACAACCAGCACCTGAAAACCACTGTAGTAAAGGCCACAAACAACCAGCACCTGAAAACCACTGTAGTAAAGGCCACAAACAACCAGCACCTGAAAACCACTGTAGTAAAGGCCACAAACAACCAGCACCTGAAAACCACTGTAGTAAAGGCCACAAACAACCAGCACCTGAAAACCACTGTAGTAAAGGCCACAAACAACCGGCACCTGAAAACCACTGAAGTAAAGGCCACAAAACAAACCGGCACCAAAAAACCACTGAATGTAAAGGCCACAAACAACCGGCACCTGAAAACCACTGAGTAAAGGCCACAAACAACCGCACCTGAAAACCACTGTAGTAAAGGCCACAAACAACCAGCACCTGCAAACCACTGTAGTAAAGGCCACAAACAACCAGCACCTGAAAACCACTGTAGTAAAGGCCACAAACAACCAGCACCTGCAAACCACTGTAGTAAAGGCCACAAACAACCAGCACCTGCAAACCACTGCAGTAAAGGCCACGAGAGCATTAAAAAGGAAACACAATGTCTGGTGATGTCCATGAGTTCAAGACTTCAGGCATCAATTGCCAGTGAAAGGTTTTCAACCAAGTATTAGAATGTAACATTTTATTTACAATTATTTAATTTCTCCATTTACTTTTGGACCCCTGAAATGAAGGGATTGAGTTTAAAAAATGCTCTAGTTCCTCACATTTCTACATAATCTGTTTGTACAACCTGAATTAATGCTGAAAGTCTGAACTTAAACTGCATCTGAATTGATTTGTTCAAAATCCATTTAGAAAAACTGGAAAAATGTTGTCTCTGTCCAAATATATATGTAGACCTAACTGTATATACAGTATATTATATATATGAATTCTTCTAGAGACATTGATACGGTATCTGTTGTGACCTAGGTTTGCATGGGTGTATAGAAACATTTTGATAAAAGAAAGACAAATGCGCCTCGTATGTAAAGGCTATTGAAAATAAAAATTTGCCAGTTACCTATGTCATCAAAATATTTCTGTAAAGCAGCTTGAAAATTAAATAAGTGATCCGATTGGATTTTGGGTTAAAGTGTAGTTATTACAAAATCTTGAAAATTATTGGGCTTTACGCTCCTTATAGCTTTTTTATGTGTTTTTTTACCTGGCCAAAAAAAGACTGCAGAAATTTAGATGATATTTTGTGTGTCTCTGGGGCTCTTTTTCTAATGCAGCATGCTCTGGCATTGTTGGTATGTGTCTCTCTGTAGGACTTAGACATATGTTATGACTGGAGCACAATAAAAATCACCACCAAAATCTCATAAAAAATGCTATGAAAAAACAAGGTATTAAAAAATATTTAATGAAAGTTTTTATGTGTGTAGCCTGCTTTATAGTAATACCAAATTCTTCTCATCTTCTGTCTCTCATTCATTTGGGTATCTCTGTGAACCCCTTCTTTAACTCAAGATCTCCATCATTTTCCCTCCCAGCTATCTTCAGCGCATGACAATGGAGGAAAATGGGCTTCTAAATTCCTATGGTCGCAATAATACATATTATATCAAGATGTCTGAAGGGTTTCATTAAGTTCTGGAAGACGTACATTTCTCTGCTCTTTTTTCAGTCTATTTTTCACCTTGTTCTCAGTTGCTCCCACGTCTCCAGCACCCGTTACAGATGCTCCTACAGAAATCCTAACTGTTCCCCCAACCACTACTGTTGTCATCACAACTACCACAGCCAAGCCCACTCCTGCTACCACTGTTCTTACCACCACGGCTACTGAGAGCCCTCCAACAACTGTGGCTAGCGTCCATGAAATAGGTATTACACCTTAAAAAAAAACATTTAAAAAATATTATTGTCATATGGTGTATAGCAGTGAAAGGCGAACCCGAACTGTAAAGTTTGAGGTCCATACTGAAAATCTAGTGTTCAGGAACAGACCCTGAACATGGACTTTCATGAGAAATCTGTGTTACTGTTTGGGTTCAGTTTTGTGGGGAGGGCTTCAAAAAGAAGCAAAATGCTGAATAAACAGCAGCATTATACTAACCGAGTCTCCGGTGGCTGCATGCACACTACTTCCAGGTCTCGCTCATTAACTTCTTGACTTAACTGCACTGCTTCCAACAGTCAATCACAGACACCCACGATTTGTGACAGCTTCTGTGATTGGCTGTTGAGCCACTCACCCATTTTGCTAGCGTCTGTGATTGGTTGCCATGGCCAACAAACCTGCCAACATAGTAGTGTAAAAATAATTTTTTAAAATGACATAGTGGTTCACTGTATTTTTCATTCTCAGCGCAAATGAAGCGGACAACTATGGGCTGCCACTCACAATCAAAAATACAGGGGAGCCTATTTTTTTTTAACTAATCATTTAAATAAATAATTTTAAAAATATGTGTGGGCTTCACCCTATATTTGATTGCCAGCCAAGGTAAAACCCAGGCAGCTAGGGGCTTGTATTCTCAGCGTGACAAGGCCCATAATTATTGAGCCCCCCAGGCTACAGAATAGCAGCCTGCATACGCTCCAGAAATTGATGCATTCGTTAGAAGCGCCAATTCCTGGCACTGTACCCGGCTCTACCTGATGCACTTGTGCGATGGCATCAGGATGATAGAAGCTGTTAATGACAGCTAAGTATTGACAGCTTGTCATTAAGCCCAGATTGATAAAGTTCAGGTCTCTATGAGACTCACACGTTATCAATCCTGTGAGTAAATAGTTAAAAAACACAGAGAAAAATCCTTTATTTGAAATAAAACACACAGACAACCCTCATTTTCCATTTATTTACACCAAACATACCATCCAACGATAATCCACAACGATGGTCCCACGAAATACAAGATCCTGTCTCTGTGTCATCCAGAGGTTGCAGCGATGGAACAAGCATCATCTCGCTGCAGTCTCTGTGGCAGTAAACTCAGGTGACCTTGCTGCCAGATTGTTGGGCTGCTGTGCAGCAGTGTCCCACAATCCAGCAGCGGGGTCACTTTAGTTCATTGACTGCCATGGGGAGCTCTCAGTTACTCAGTGACTAGCATCACTGCTCCTCGTGACAGTCAGTGTGATCACAGAGACTGCAGCAGGAGGACGCTTGTTGCAACGCTGCCACTTTTGGAAGAAGCATAGCCAAGATTGTGTTCTTCATAGGACATTGTTGTGGATTATCGTCAAAGGGTATGTGGGGTTAATAAATGGGAAAATGAGGGTTGTCTGTGTGATTTGTTTCAGATAAAGGATTTTTCTGTATGTTTGTGTTGTTTTTAACTATTTCCTCTTGAGTCTATTTCCTGCTGCAGTCTACCAGTGGTGGCTGAGCATACACAGTGCTTACAGGCTCTTTTTAGTAGAGGTTAAAAGCACTGGTTACATATGATCTGGCCTGTTTTGGAGCTCCTGCATTCCTCCAATGAGGCCAAGCAGTCTTTGCTTATATCATCAGGGAGAGAGCACTGTGTAGGCCAGCATTACAACCATGCTGCTGGTTCAATCCTTCAGGGTAGTTCTGCTCTCCATCAAACAGGAAGACTTGGAGGCAAGGGAACAATGTGCTCCTGTAGGTGAAACATAAAACAACCCCTTTAAGACATTATTCTTGAATGTCTATTTATAGTGGTTCTTTATTTGTATGTGTATGCTCCATATTTTTATTAAAAAAAGAATAGATAAGATTTCTATGTCTTTCTCCTAAATCCACTCCTAGGTAATAGAGGTCTGAGCCACCTTACTAAAATGACCTCGCTATAGAGAGAATCACAATACTGCATCTGTAGAAGGTCTGCCAAATATTATAGAATACCGGACTTGTGATTACAGATTTTGTTTTCACAAAAGTGGTCCCCATGCACTGGAGAATACCAAAAATAACTGTCCACTGCTCAGGTCTCAGAGTTTTTGCCGTGTGGTGAAGTCACATCGAAAGCCACTTTAACCCATAACAGAGCTCACTAGTACTGCTGTGGTGGCCAATACAAGCCACCGAGCTTAGTGATTGACTAAAGCAGTAGGTGCACTGTCAACACTCAGATAAAACACTGAGGCCCAAACCGCGACAGCAAGCCAGAGCTGGACCCCAACAGGATAATTACATGATCAGGTTTTGATCTAATGTATTTTTTGAGTGTTTGAAGTCCACTTTCCTAAAAGTGGAAAACTCCTTTAAGAACTTTAAGAATTGCTACCTTTCCAGTCTGAAAACCTATGCTAGGCCACAGTCCACAGCTAATGCATTACAGTGTATCAGACTTCTTAGACTGGTAGCACTGAAGTGCTGCAGACTGGTTTGTCACAAACCCTGCAGCTCCCTTACAGCTGGTTCTAGTTTTTGGTATTGATTGTATATGTTTGATGAAATACAAGCACATGTATACCAAGATGATTTTCTGTACAGCACGTTATTTTATCTAACTTGTTGTAAATCACCTCCCCAACAGCACCTGAACACTGGGACGTCAAAATTTCCCCCAACAGCCATTGGGCAAACGTCACCTGGGTATATAATGTACAGATGGGCACTGAGGTTATGGTTGAGTATATTGACAGTAAGCATCATTTTGCATGTGGAGTGTGTGTAGCTGAAATGGATCTACTAGCCACCACCCACGACCAATCTCGGCTGCACTGTGCGCGAATATTTGAAAGGATGTACTTCAGGAGGCGGTTGTCAGCAAAAACATAAATAAAAATTAGCAATTATTGTTGCTATACTTTGGAGCAAAGATCAGTAATTGCCCTTTTTTGAGAATGTATTATACCACCACTCCTGAAGTGCCCACATTGCATTAATTCAGCTTGCAAGACAGTAAGTTCAAGAAACTCGTTGTCATGTATCTACATAGACATTTATGGGAACTGTTTGCAGTAAGCCATGACAAAACTGGAACACAATTTCTTGATTGGCTTTCCTCTTGTGAAGCAGGATTAGAACAACTAAGGCTGCGTTCACACATTTGCGTATTTTGCTGCGCTTTTTTACGCGCGCTTTTTGCCGCGTTTTTCGGCTGCGCAAAAAAGCGCAGCAAAATACGCAGGACCATTCACACACTGCGCTTTCTTTCCCCAGAAAGCGCAGTGATGTCACAGAGAGGAGGAAGAATCCTGCTTCCTCCTCCCCTCTGTGACAGCTGTGGCCGCCCCATTAGACTTCACAGTGTTAATACACACTGTGAAGTCTAAATTAAACTAAAGCAAGTGTGTGAAAAATAAAAAACAATGAATACTCACCTTCCGACGCCTTCTCCCGGTGTCTGGTCTCCGGTTGTAAGTTAGATCTCGTCTGACAAGACCTGTGGTGACGTCAGAGGGGGGGCGTTCCCGGGCACTCGCGGTCATGTGATACCACATGACCGCGAGCAGCCAATCAGCGATGGGACCGCCCCGGGAACGCCCCCTCTGACATCACCACAGGTCCTGTCAGACGAGATCTGACTTACAACCGGAGACCAGACACCGGGAGAAGGCGTCGGAAGGTGAGTATTCATTGTTTTTTATTTTTCACACACTTGCTTTAGTTTAATTTAGACTTCACAGTGTGTATTAACACTGTGAAGTCTAATGGGGCGGCCACAGCTGTCACAGAGGGGAGGAGGAAGCAGGATTCTTCCTCCCCTCTGGGAAAATACGCAGAAGTAGCTGCGTAAAGAATTGACATATCAATTGTTTACGGAGCTCCGTTTTCTCCCGGAAAACGCACTGCGTATTTTTACGCAGTGTCTGCACTACAAAGTGAATTTCCCATTCACTTTGCTGGCAGACAAAAAGCACATTGCGTATTTTGAAAAGCGCGCGTAAAAAAAACGCGGCAAAATACGCAATGTGTGAACGCAGCCTAAGATTGTAACGTTCCATATATGACTATGTATACAGTTTTGTAAAGCATTACATAAGCACATAAGGTGGCTAGGTGCGAACGGAAATTGTCCATGCTTGGAAGCATTGCATTTCTTATAAGTGTCTATATTTTCATAATGGAAGATCTTGTCACCTCATATTAAACCTTTGATTGGCATGCCCTGCATTACATACGCTTTGTCTGCTTGTCCGATTGTTAACTTGATTGGGGCAGCTTACCATTTGTTGTGCAGATTGACAATAGGTGAAGTATGCATATGGCCAGGAAGCATGTAACTCCAGAAAATTATATGTGTATTACTTGTCAGATAATATCTGCAGGCTATCAGACCTAGTGTAATAGTAGTTTGGGTGAAGATTGGAGAAATGTCCAGTTTATAGCTACAATTTGCGCTTGTTAAGGTTTGGTGAAACATTCTGCACATTGTGCACTTGTGATGATAATTTTATGAAGTGTAGATTGCTAATGTATATGTATTACATACTGTTTGTTGTATACAGTCAATGTATACTGTACATTGACAGATTGTAGAAGAAATATTCAATGCCTTTTCTCCATTTCTTTAATATCCTGGATATAGTTGTAATAATAGTAGAAATTTTTTTCTGTTAAAATAGTTGTCATGTCCAACAAAATACTATTTACCTGCAGATATAGGTTTAACGTGCAAGTAAATAGCATTATATCATGTATGGCTGTCTTACTGGAACAGCAGCTACATGGAGAAAATGAAGTTATATCCTCCGCTCCAGTCATCAGCGTGGTGCAAGGAGCGCTTACAATCACTGACCACTACACAGTCAGTGCCCTGCAATCAATCCCCATCACTTTAATTGACAGCTGGCCCTGTAGCCTGTGTATTTGCAGAAAAAAGTTGTCATCCAAAGTGTCAGGGAGGAATTACAGCCATAATCACAGAGTAGTGACCGATGACTGAAACAATTCCCTACAACACCCCAATTACTGAAAGTAAGCAGCAGCAGGGAGAATATAAGTTCATTTTCTCTTTGTACCCACTGCTCAGGTAAGCCATGATTTTAGTGCTATTTACTTTCATATTAACCCTGTATGTGCAGGTTTTGGACAAGACCGGTTCCTTCAGGATAGGTATTAGTTATGTGGATGTTAAATGGGGTATTTCAGTCCTGTACATTTACGCCATATCCACTGAATATGCTATACATTTAAAAAGCTTTTCAGTCCCACCAGTGCAATCTGCATTTTACCTTGAGAACAGAACCCTGACAATGACTTAAGTCTGTACCTGGGATCAGGTCTTATTTTCCAATCTTTGAGGATATGCCATAAATGCATAAGATGGTAATACGCCTTTAAATCTTTGGAGTCTTTAGGTTGATACATTATGTAATTGGAGCAGATGGATGAAAGATGACAGTTTGACCAGCTTAACCTAGAACAGCACTTGAAGCATTTTTCTATAAAATACATAGCACATTTATAATACACGGGCTGTTTTCTTTGAAGTATTGAAAGTGTAAAACAAAAGTCTTATTAATAATTGGAAACGCTGAATGTGTGGAATGGAGCTAGAGCATTGGTGGTGTTAGATGTTGTGGGAGATTTTATGCCAAGGTTGTATTTTATGTCACATAGAGTATGAGTAAGATTAATGAGTAACTCCAGTTATGCAGACCATCTTGTTAGGGCTGCCATGTACATGAATGTTGGTGTGCGATTCATTTGCATGAAGCATTTGCCTTGGCTTCCCTTTCCCCTGCTGTCAAGTCAGACAACATTCATCCTCAGCTCTTTCCTATCAGGTAATAACATGAGCAGAACTGTTCCTGTTAGGGGTCCTCACCCTACATCAATTCAGCTGTCTGACCTGGTCCCTGGGATGACCTACAGAGTACGGGTTTATTCCCAGGAGCACCACTTGGTCACAAGCCCATTTGTGACTTTCGAGACCAACTCAGGTGAGGGATGTATCTTTTTTGTGACAGCTGACACATTGTTTTCTATCTAGTGTCTTTTCAGCAATGCCATTAAAGTGACATAGTGAAATATGAGAGAGGTTTGTTCTTGTGCTATAAATTAATATACGGAGGTCACTGATAAAAAGCCTGGTTCAACATCTTATTGCAATTCCAGAAAAACTCGATGTTGCTGTGAGCCTCGCGTTTTGTTTTTTCATTAGGAACCTATATTTTTTCTTTTTCTCTCTCCTTGAATTACATTCCTGTACTTTTACAAAAGCAATGTCCATACATTACGTGTATTCACATGGCCATCAGGGTGAAATTGTATTTTTTTTTGCATTTATTCATTAATGCTTGTTATGATTGTTGCATGTGGACAAATATGTTAAGATGTCCCATGCCATGTAAGATGCCTTATAATAAGCATGACATCTTGTTTTTGGTTAAATAGTGTATTAGTCCAGCTTTTTAGGAAAAATGTGCACCCAATCAGACCAGAGCTGGTATTTTTAGACGGAAATACATTTAAATGTGTTGAAAAGCAGCAAAAGCTGCTAGGCTGCTTTTACACTACCGGTTTTTGGTATCCATGTGAACCCAGCTGAAACTGGATGCACATGCATCCGTTTTCGGCCCCATTGACTTTCAATGGTGGCAGAGGAACTTTGCGGTAGCATCGAGTTCTTTACGATTCTCCCTTATCCGGGTGTTCACAGTTTTCTCACTAAGACCAAAAACACATTTTGCAACAATTTTTGTGTCCATTTCAAAACCGTGGACTCCCAGATCCGGAGCAATGCTCATTAAATTACAGTGGTGCTGTATGGAACCCAGATCCAGTGAAATCTGGATCCCACTGGTTCCAGACGCCGATCCGTGTTTTTTAATTGAGCATGCCCAGAACCCAGTTTTAAATGAAACATTCACTAGGGTGTGTGTCATTTTCAACCGGATCCAGCTAAAAAAGGTACACAACCTGATGCAACGGGATAGGCTGGCTTCACACCCGTTTTTTCCCTGTCTGGTTCTGTCCGGTGTTTTGTAGGAAGCACCGGACAGAACCTGACTGCCCCGGACAGTTCAGAACCGGGGGGCAAATATGGCCTCTAGTCCTGTTTTCTGCCGGAATCGGCAGATCGCAGCGCAGGAACTAGTCGCGGTCCTGTAATCTCAGCGGGGAGCTCTCCACGGTGCTGAAGTTCAGCGCAGACCAGCACTGAGCCTCAGCACTCGGTGTCCGGGAGACGGATCTGATTTGGATCTGGCGCGACCAGGCACCATAGACTCCCATGTTAGGGGGCGCCAGATCCGGGTGGATCCGATTTTGGCAGATTTTTGCCGCAAGCCGCGATTTTGTGTCCGGGAAAAAAAAAACAAATTTTGCTGGATCCACCCGGACAGATGGAAACCGGATGGCAAAATACTGCCATCCAGTCTTATCTGGCATTATATGAATACTATGGGGCCAAAATCAGATCCTGGACTGTCTGGTTCATACCAGGACAGCCCCGGATCACACAGACCGTGGTGTGAAGCCAGCCGTACTTATGCACCAGTATATTATCACTGATCTGTGAGATGGATCAGTGACAATACCGATGTGGGTGTATCCAGTTGCATCATAATAAACAATAGCGGGGGAATCCGGGGGATGCAGGTATTACCCACATTCTCCCGATTCCAAAAATTGGTAGTGTGAAACCAGCTTTACATCTGTCATGTATAGATTCACTTTATATATATGTTCATAGGGTCGGCCATAAAAAAATTCCAATTTACGATGCTATGTACTAACAGATGTTGGCAAAAAGAAAGACTGCCATTGGATTTCAACCTGCCTGACCCTTTAGCCTTGCTCTCAGAGTTAACCAGCTCCCTAAGATGTCTTATAGCTGTTTATTCTCATTCTCCTTATTGGAGTAAACCTTTATGTTCAGTATTTTGTACATGTCTGATGATTGGTGTGGAGGAAAAAAGCTGTCAATAACAAGCTTAAAGCTATGTTCAAATCAGCTTTTCTGCATTTTTTGTTAAAAAATTAGTGTTTTGAATACAATTTTTCTGCCAAGAGAACAGGTTTTGAACACAGAAAAATGCTGCCTGTGAAAGCCGAAAAGCTGTGTTGTGGGTTCACATGAAAAATGCCCACAGGAAAAATCACATGGGACAATTGCCCACAGGAAATTGCCACACAGGAAAATTGCCAACACGGAGAAAATGCCCAACGGAAAATTGCCCACAAGAAAATTGCCCAACGGAAAATTGCCACACCCAAAAATGCCCACACGGAGAAATTGCCACATGGAAAATTGCCCACTGGAAAATTGCCCAACGGTAAAAATGCCACCGGAAAATTTTCCCACAGAAAATTGCCACACGGAAATTGCCCACGGAAAATGCCCACAAAGAGATTGCAAATTCGATGGAAAATGCCCACACGGAAAATTGCCCACAAGAAAATTGCCACAAGAAAATTGCCTAACTGGAATATATTGCGCCACACGGAAAATGCCACACGGAGAATTTGCCACATGGAAAATTGACCACATGGAAAATTGCTCCACACGGAAAATTGCCACTTGGAAATTGCCCACAGGAAATTGCCCACATGGGAAATTGCCCACACAGAAAACCTGCCATTTCAGCATCACAAAGTTTTTAACTCTGAGGTGCAAGATGAAGATTCCCATGATCGTGATGATCTTGTGAATTACAGTTGAACCTAGTGCAGAATGTCTGAAGATCTGTGGTTTGTAGCAGTCTATCATATCTGCAATAGATAGATTTCGTCTGTTCTTATCATTCCTTAAACTTTTTCTCTTTACTCCTCCCTCCCACAGCCATTAACTAGATACCAACCTGCAGCAGTTCGAGAGAGGAGCCATCACTGCTATCTGTACTCACAGGATATCACTGGATTATGTGTGGGTTACATGGGACTGCAGGTCATCTTACTGTATCATCTTAGTGGTCATATTCTATGTGGGCAATTTCCCGAAACCATTCTCTTTGCTGACACTAGCATCTCACACTATAATCTTATACCATTCTTCTGCCTGCAGAACATCTCACCTATAGGGTAAGGCACATAAAGGCCCGTTACACTAGTATGTTACATACAATAACCTACACGTAATCCACTCTGACCGGGAATTGCGTGGAATTCTGCTATGTGAATCGTGGTCTGCAGTCACACTGGTGATCCACATATATTCTGCGTCCCTGACGCTCACTGGGATCGCTCAACGTCAGGCCAGAATGGGGATGCTGGTTCGTTCCCCTGTCAACATGGACGATGTGATGCTAATCACTAGGTGAGACCAACGATGGGAAATGGTCACGGCAGTTCCCAGCAGACTAGAAATCAGCGAGCTCATCGTTGATTGCTGCGGCATGTCACTCGCAGCGACTTCGCTAGTGAGGTCGCTGCAACGTCACACAACCTGTGGCATTGCAGAGATATCGTTAGCAATATCGCTGTGTGTAACGCGGCCTTAAGGTTTGCATTATCAGAGGGATTTTGATGATTGACAGTCGCGTGAGTGCTTTCTGTATGGTCATGCGACTGTGGTACGAGTGTGATGCAATTATGCATTTTTTTATCAGCTACCATCAGTGTGACATCCATGTGACCTATACCTCTATACTATCCCCCTGCCCTGCAGAGCATCTCACCTACACCTCTATATTATCCCCTGCCCTGCAGAGCATCTCACCTATACCTCTATACTATTCCCTTGTATTGCATGACATCTCACCTATACCTCTATGCTATCCCACTGCCCTGCAGAGCATCTCACCTACACCTATACTGTTCCCTGTTCTGCAGAGCATCTCTCCTACACCTCTATACTATCCCCCTGCCCTGCACCTACACCTATACTGTTCCCTTTTCTGCAGAGCATCTCACCTACTTCTCTATACTATCCTCCAGTTCTGCAGAGCATCTCACCTACACCTCTATACCATTCCCCATCTTGCAGAGCATCTCACTTACACCTCTATACTATCCCCCTGCCCTGTCACCTACACCTATACTGTTCCCTTTTCTGCAGAGCATCTCACCTACTTCTCTATACTATCCCCCAGTTCTGCAGAGCATCTCACCTACACCTCTATACCATTCCCCATCTTGCAGAGCATCTCACTTACACCTCTATACAATCCCCCAGTTCTGCAGAGCATCTCACCTACACCTCTATACCATCCCCCATCTTGCAGAGCATCTCATCTACACCTCTATACTATCCCACAGTTCTGCAGAGCATCTCACCTACACCTCTATACTATCCCACAGTTCTGCAGAGCATCTCACCTACACCTCTATACCATTCCCATCTTGCAGAGCATCTCACCTACACATCTATACCATCCCCATCTTGCAGAGCATCTCACCTACACCTCTATACCATCCGCAGTCCTGCAAAGCATCTCACTTACACCTCTATACCATTCCTCGTCTTGCAGAGCATCTCACCTACACATCTATACTATCCCCATCTTGCAGAGCATCTCACCTGCACATCTATACTATCCCCATCTTGCAGAGCATCTCACCTGCACCTCTATACCATCTGCAGTCCTGCAAAGCATCTCACTTACACCTTTATACCATTCCTCGTCTTGCAGAGCATATAACCCTGTTTTCCTGTTGGCATTCATGTCTGTGGGCATTTTTCACATATCAGGTGAACATCCTCACTTTGCACCTCAAATATCAGAGATCTGAAACTTTGTGATACTGCAATTTGCAATTTTCTGTGTGGGCAATTTTCCGTGTTGGCAATTTTCCATGTGGGCAAATTTCTGTGTGGGCAAATTTCCATGTGGGCAATTTTCCATGTGGGCAATTTTCCATGTGGGCAATTTTCCTGTGGGCATTTTTCCTGTGGGCATTTTTCTGGTCACCGTGTTGTGTGCACATGAAGACTTTTTCTGCCTGGAGTGTCCTGAAAAAGTGTTGAAGGTGCGCTCCATAAAAATGAAACACATTGCACAGCAATGTAAAAACAAGATTGTTGTGTACCCATTGCATGTTTTATCAGGTCTTTAAAGCACTTCAGGGAATTTAAAAGAAATGACATACTCATTCTTCGGGCGACTTCCGCTAGGAAGCCTTCCACTCTTTATACATTATACTTACTCTATAGTGTAAAATATGCCAGCGGCCAAAGATGGTAAAACCACTGTTGAAGCTGTTTCAGGAAAACGTCTGCCGGCTGGGAAAATTCATCAGCTATGCAGCTGGTATCTACGTCATGTGCACATAGCCTTAGTCTTTCTACAGATCGTATGTGAAATTATTACTGCTCTTGGTCAGCTGGCATCTCCCTCTCCTCAATACGACTTTTCTTTAGAAATTGTTGATGTGTGGGTAAATATTCCTGTGCTTCTTCATGTAAGATTATTTGTGCCTCACTAGGATTGTACAGAAGTCATCACTACTGTTATTTTTACATGTGCCGTATGTTTATATGGTAATGGTGCTATATACAACTTTTTGAATAGGATACATGTAGATGTTTTTTATATTCCAATATTCAATTGTTAGTTAAGAACTGTTCTCTTCTGATTTCCTCTTGATCTTGAATATTCAACTAGAGGATTGTCCATCTCTGGTCCTCAACAGCCCCCCAAAATACTGAATTTCATGGTCTCTTCACATGAGCTCCAGAGAATCTTCCAGATTGACTCATACGTAGCCAACTTCTATGCTGTAAAGAGAACCTAAAAAAGACTGCACTGTCTGGGTTGCTTGAAAGACAAGGTTGGGATCAGTATTCCACAAATCTGTGATTTACAGATTTTCATCCTTTTTTTTAATGCTATTCCTTAAACCTTTTTCTTTTTTTTATGTGTTGATCCTGTGTTCTTTGTTATACATGTTATCTATGTTAGCTCTATTCATGTGCTAGGCAGAGCTCTATTATAACCAGTCTTCTGCTTATCTCCGACAGCTTATACAAAGAATCAGGTGGACATTGCTACGCAGGGTTGGTTCATTGGACTCATGTGTGCAGTTGCTCTTTTGGTGCTCATCTTATTGATTGTTTGTTTCATAAAGAGGAGTCGAGGCGGAAAATACCCAGGTACGAGATGCATACTTTCAGCCTATATTATTTTACTTTTATGATGTCTAGAAAATCACAAATTTAAAACATTTCTCAGACCATTTTCTACATGTGCATATGTTGCTAAGTGTTAGCAGGTGGCACTTTATTAGATACATTAAAACAAAAAAGATTACATCCTCATAACACTCATTTAGTCTGCAGAACTTAGACGGTGCACATTTTGTATTGGGGAGCGTAATGTGAGCCATTGACACAGTCCTAAACTACACCAACCTGAATAAACTACCTAGGGCAAGGTGACATTTATAGATCAATGTGGGTTTCACCAAATTTAGCCAGTGTGCAGAGTAGTCGGTTTCAGCTTCTAGTCAGAAGGATTGGAGCCGGTTGTGGACTTTTACTTCAACTTAGTTTTCACTTAAAGGTGTATTCCCATCTCCAAGATCCTACCCCATTATGTAGAAGGTATAATAATAATATTAGGAAATACCTCCACTTAGAAATGTAGTATAGTTTTCCTGATAAGCAATGTCTTTTCCTCATGTGCAGGACCTTAGGTATCCATGGTTATGACCATGAGCAACTATCTGACTTTCCCTATTTGCATGGACATAACTATATTATTACTCTTACTATATAATGGGATATTATCTTGGAGATAGCAATACCCCTGTAATGTTCCTCTGTACTCCAGTGTAAGGCATTTAGCAGCACTTTAATGATTTCTGTCTAGGACTTCCATCTTAATCTCTAAAAAACAGAATTCGGATAACACTAGGGAACACAATTTTTTAGGAGTTAGGTCAGACAACTGTTCTTAATTAATGTTTGGATGCTGAATCCAGAAATTATCTCAGTTTTTCTCTTTCACGTCAAGTTTTTGAACTATAGGATTTTTGTCTTCTCAAAAATAAGTAAACTACTGTACCTAAAAAGTGTTTTGGTTTTTTTAAATAGTACAAATATGACCAAAAAATGAAATATATAAGAAATAGGCATGACAAATATGTTTTTTAACACTATCATATATCATATAGCTCTATATGAGTCGAATTGTAATCAGATAACAAGTCTTATTACAGATATCAGTGCAATTGTGTATCTCTGGCAGGTAAGTTGTGGAGGAAAAACTTGATGTGCTAGAAAAAAACTGACTACATTTTTGGAATCAGCATACCAATTTTAGTATAAATCAGCTCAAAAACCTAACTCAACAGAAATTTTTTTTCAAATTGTTCCCCAGTGTAATCCATTACCTAGACAGAGTTCAAATGGACTTCATTTTGCAACAGTGTCCATCTTTTCAGAGGAGCCATACTCTACTACATCTGTCAAATTGTAATGTGTAAATAGAGTCTGTGGAGCCTCGTTTAGGAGTCTCAACACAGGACTAGAAATTGTAATGTGTGGTTCTGTTAGGGGCACATCTAAGAGGCCTTTCAGATCAGCGTTTTCGCTGATGTGCGGCCAATCCAGCAGGTGGCACTGCATCTCCCGGATCGGCCGCTTAACGGCCGCACTTGCAGCCCAGATCCGGCTTGCGGTCCGGTGCAGCAAATGCGATTCTGCCGGATGTGGCACTTCCGGGCGCGAAAAAAAAAAACCGCTGCTCACCGTGTTTATTTTTGCAGCCACAACTGCCACAAGTGCCAGATCATGGCAAACCCCATAGAGAATACATGGGGCTTGCTGCAAGGGCACCGCAATTGTGGCCGTTAAACGGCAATTGCGGCAGATGTGGTCTTCTGTCCAGATCCGGACAGAAATGCAGATGTGAAAGAGGCCTTATTTCTTTTCACTAAGGAATTCAGTATGTACTTAGTTTTCCGATTTTTTTTTTATAATTACCCTTATCATTCTGTCTCCTGGAGCCTGTTCTACTTACCTTCTTTGATCTCTCCCATTAACAATGTGTTTTTCATCCTCACTGGCTTGGAAAATTGATTTTTAAATACCCAATTAGAGTAATAAATATTCAGTCCTTTCTTTAAGAAACACATCTATTAGTCAAAATAGAGAGCGGTTACAAATAGGAGGATTCGGCAGGTCTCTGCATTACACAGAAAATGCATTGATTACTGTATGAATTGTGTAATGCATAATTCCCCCTGTGGAGGTGCTACAGGGCAGTAGACAGTGCTGTTGGGTTCCCGTAATGTTTTATAGCTGGTTGCTATGAGCCCAAGCATTAAGATACCCAGCGGTCAGAGTTTTTTTAACAAAATGTTTTAAGTTACATGGTTTGGTATCTTTTCTAAGCAATACATTTTAAGAGAACATTCAAATTAGCCATTTGTTTTTGTCTACGCTGATTATTTACAACTATTGAACAATAAAACAAATGACAAGATGTATTTGATAAAAATTTACCTTTCTTATTTAAACTCTTCAGTCAGGGAAAAGAAAGAAGTAGCTCTAGGTGCTGAAGATCAAAAAGATGAAGATGGTTCATTTGACTACAGGTAAGAGCAGAAGAATATGCAAAGTAATTTTATCAAGACATTTACCAGAAAATACAGACTTAAAATGTATCCTCATGTGCAAAATACATAACAATGGAAAGTAAGCAAAACAAAATCGCAAGACACAATATGTGTAGATACAAAAATACATTATACAATGTTAGATGTATTGTAGATTTTTATGTACTTTGATCATTATTATGCAGATAACACATATTTACAGTCATAAGGAAAACAACACCCTTTTTTGCAATCTATTGGGTCACTTAGGAAGTCTGATCCTTAGTAGGTCTTAAAATTTGGTAAATACAACATCAGATGAAGACAAGACATGACAAATTACACCATGACATTGATTATTTTCTAAAAGCTAGGCTAAAATAAACTGTGTGAATAAATAAAAATACCTAATGAATCAGTCGTAGAGAACCACCTTTAGCAGCAATGACTTAAAGTAGACTTTTTCTGTATGGCTTTATCAGTCTCTCACTGAATATGTCACTTACTCAAAAATATGAGTTAAATACCTTGTAAAATATGTGAACTCCCCTGATTTTACTACTCTTTTCTATTTTGCAATGTGCTGTTCCATCACATAGATATTTATATTTTTTGGGGGTTTTTGGAGTGGAGTATGTGAAATCTCTGCTTAAAGTCCAATTAGGCTCATTCTTTTGCTGCAGGACCCAGTTTCGGCAAAGTTGTTGCTCTTGGGTAGATAGGCATTTGACGTAGTTTTTCTCATGACCGTATATGTTGCTTCTGTATAGATTTTGCTTGCTGTCCATGAAGACAATGTTTAATAAATATGCCACCGTTCCTTAGTATCTCAATATCACACTTGTTCAGTGCCCAACACATCGGTTCACAGTGTCATACACAGGACAGTACTCCGCCGCTATCACAGACCGGCCTGTGCATGTAACGTCTGTGCCTTTGTCTCCCACCCGCTACCCAGGAAGGAGCGCAGGTGAGGGACGTCACTGCCTTTGTGTCACCCTCTGTGCTTTGTGTGTGACAGACCTCCCTGAAGTCCTGAAATAAACATCCTCACATAATCAATTAAATGTATGGTTTTGAGATTGGCTGGAACACATTAGTGTTTCCCCATCTAAATCCTTGGTCAAAGGATGCTAACAGCAAAAGAGCAAAACTGGATAAAGCACCAGACCTAACAACCTAAACTATGTCTATTATAACATGTTGTCATGGATATGCATTATTCATCAGCCACAGTGTTATGTGCAACCCTACTTCTCTTAAGTGATGAGTGTCTGCATATATGTCCATGTAGCAACATGGTGTCTTTTACTGTTATTACAGTGTCTGCTTCTCTCTCCCTCCTCCACATGTCTCTGTTTCTATTATATCACATTTGGCCCTTTCTCTTCTCTTCATAAAACATGATCATGTGTCCATTTGTTCCATGAAGGTTTTTTGGAAGGTAGGAGAAATCCTTTTTGCCTTGTAGGCTTTAAGCAACTGTTAACCTAATATAATACCAGCATTAATCCTCTTAATTTCTGCCAATTACATAATGTGGGAGTACAAGTTAACCTGTCTGATTCTAATTCACTAATGTAGATGCTAAAATTCATTGCATTATTAACAAAGCTAGTAGAGGACAACAGTTTATTCCTCAGCTGCTTGCTGTACTGACTTTAAATAAAAAGAGGTATTGATGAAAGCAGAGCCTAGACCCAATGCAACAGCAGCTTACGGGCTGCTAGATACTTGATAGTTTGCATAGATCCGTAGTAAAGAGCTGTAAATCCCTTCTTTTAGTCTCCTGTGTAATCCATGTTGTATTGCTTTTTCATAAAACATGTACAGACCGCAGCAGAGTAATGAACCATGTGTGTTTGTACCCTTTAGTCTGTTTTTTAGCATAGTGGGTAGCTACTAACCCCACCAAGTGAACACAGACAACAATATATATTTAGTTCTTGACTACATCATTTTGGCTTTGTGTTTGGGGTTTTGGTGCTAGAAAATGCTCTTTCTGGCAGTGAGGAATACCTTGAATTTATCAACATTCTAGCAGCCCCGTCAAATACAGTCACAAGCCTTCTAGAGCGCACTGCAGAGGATCATCCCCAAGCATGACACTGCCGCTAAGCAGAGTAAAGGTAGTATGTGCTTAATGGGTTGCATTGTCTGCTGTATGAATAGTGTCTCTATATTGTCATAAAGTTATTGTATTCAATTTCCTGTGTCTCAGCAATGATTGCTTTTTGTTTTGATCTGGCTCTCTTGGGGGCATCATATGCTAGTGCTCTCATTGCCAGTCAGACTAACAGCTGTTTTATTCTCCATTTTAAAGGGGGTCTTTTTATCATCTAAAGTAATGACTTATTACCTTTTGTTTATTGGGGCTTTGACCTCTTGGTCCCCCACCAATTCTGGGATTCACGAGGTTACAGTGCTGTTCTAGTGCTGTATCCCCTTCAATATTTTTCTCTGCATAGGGGTGCCACTGCCACCCACTGTACTGGGAGTTTCAGCTTGTTCCCATTAAAGCGAATGTGGCTAGCCTCACTTTAGTGCACAGACAGATGGCCAGCTGTGTGCTGAAAACTGAAAAAGAACATGCATGGCTAATTCAGTGCTACATTTCATTTCAGGATCATTGTTGAGTCCCAGTGGTCACACTCCCATGATCATAAAGTGATATGCCATTTCTTAATAAGATTTGAAATCCCGCATCATGCAAGGAAAAAAAAAAAAAGAAAACAACCTCAGAGAAGGCCAGAACAGGTTTTCTCTGTATGATTTGGTAAGACTGATATGTCTACCCTCATCACACTGAGATCTTACTACAGGCACCTACTGTGATTATAAGCTCCGAAAAGTAAGCAGAGTTTCGTGTTATTACGTATATATTGCTTTGAATCTCTCCCGGATATCGTGGAAAAATGTCTTGGTACCTATTAAAGATGTAGAGTGATGTATGTAATGACATACTGCAGCACTCATATCACAGCACTGATAGTTTGGGGGAGGGAGAAAGTGCAGAACTGTGTGTCATTGCATACTCCAGTCTTCATATATCTCATGGTGGGGTTACACGTAGCGATATCGTCCCGATAACGCATACAACGGCGCGGGAGCGCGCATTTTGGGAGCACTTTTCCCGATATCGTATCGCCGGTTTACACGCTGCGATATCGGGAAACAACGTCCCTCCGATGTGTACGCCCACCAACCCAGTAACGACCATTTAACATGGGAGTTAATGGGTGAGGTGCGAGTACGCATCGGAGTTGGGCTGTCACACGCTGCGATGCTGGTACAACGGCCTTGCGATATCGGGAAGTTGAATAGCTCTGCTATTCAACTCCGATATCGTTTTGGCATCGTTCCAGCATCGCGTTGTATGCTAAAACAGTACAACGCGCACCCGATATCGGGTCCAACTCGCGACCCACGTGACTTTTTGTCGGAGTTGGGTCGGAGTTGGACGCCGATATCGCGGCGTGTAAACCCACCATCAGACACACAGCTCTGTTCTCCTCCTGGCACTTGTAATCACAGTAGATGCTGTCAGTGAGATCAGTGCTAAACTAACTGCTATGAAGAATATTCAGGAATTATTTGCTTTATACTTCCCTTAAGTGGTGCTATCCAATAACCTTGTCACAGATGTGTGTGTTTTTTCTCCTCTCTGTATTGTTTATCAGAAAGTGAAGCTTTCAATTACAGGTATATTTATACAGTATTTTACAACAATGCTTGGGTACTCTATGAGTCTATAGATTCCTTTAGGAGACATTAAGGAAATATATGTTATTCCCCCTTAAGCATTCTACAGATTGGTGGGTGTACAGGTACATCCCCTGCCTGAGACCTCCACCTATCTTTAAAAGGCCACTCTCAAGCACTTACTTCTGCAGGCAATGGCACCCCTGCATGAGCACACAGATAGAGGGGAGTACAGACTCAATAGTCAGTGTGTAGGTCCATCCACCTCTTATTCGGCATGATCACCGGTCTTGAGTCCTGCAATATTTTAAAACCGGAATATTATATATATATATATATATATATATATATATATATATATATAATAGGTACTCTCATAGTTTTAGCTCACACTACATAGAGGAATGAGAATTTTTTGGGTTATTAGTATCAAAAAAGATTACTTAATGCCAATATAATTTCATGTTGTTACACAGGATAAGAAGAGGATTGAAAATCTTTGTATGAAAAGTAAAGAAACTTCTGAAAATACATTTTGATCATTGATAGAAGGTTTTGCCTCATGTCAGTTGTTAGGATTAGTATGAAAATTTGCGCTCCTAAAAAAGATCTTGTCTTCAAAGATGATTTTAATAAAGTCAAACTGATTTAGAATAAATCTGACAATTAAAAAGGGATAAGAAATGTTAATTGTGGTACTGTAAGGCTAAATTCACATCATCTGTAGAGAAACACGCAGGCACTCCTAGACCTTGTCACAATCCTGCAGCCTAATCTGTATGGAAAAGCTTGATCTACTGCGATTATCAGTAGAACTGTTCACAAAGTATGGTACATGACATACATTAATTATGCCTAACCATACAGACATATGAAACCGTATAGAGAATCAGTTACATACGTCTGTCTACATGGTCAGCATAAATTGTTTAGCTGAACGCAAAAACTGTACAATGTGATTTGATCCTGATGAGAAATATAATCAATACAGCTATTATAATCTATATAGATAGTAAGTCATATTACTTGTTATATACCCGCATTCTCCACCACAGAATATGGAAATTGGCGCTCCTAGCAAAGATCTGGTCTTCCCATGTGATTTGAATAAAAATACATTTATTTAAAATAACATTTACAATTAAATTGGATACACAAGAGCTAAAACAAACATACATGGAGGACACTATGAGTAAGGCTGCCTTCACATCATGATTTTGTGATGTCCGTGGAGATCATTGTTTTTTCAGGATTTCCCGGACAGCCACGGATCCAAACAGCTCCCTGCAATCGGATGGCAAATAGCCATCCGTTTCCGATTCTATGCCGGATCCGTGTGGATCCTGTGGTCCCTCTGTCTCTCCCTGTTCGCCCTGCTACTACATCATTCTTGTCTCCCTGTTCTCCCTGCTCCTCTATCTCCTCTCCCCCTTCTCCTCTATTCTTTTCCCCCTCTCCTCGCCCCTGTCCTCTCCCCTCCTCTTTCTTCCGGTATGTTAAAAATAATAAATCTCCTTACGGAGGATACTTCACCTGTCCAGCGTCTCCGTCTGGCTGCAGGACCTCTTGTCACGCACTGAACCGATCACACGTCAGCTGATCGGCTTGGTGATGTAATAACAGGTCCCACAGCCCAAATGGAGACGGTCACATACCCGAAGGCGCTGAACAGGTAAAGTATCCTCCGTGAGGAGATTTATTATTTTTGACATACCGGAGGAAAGAGGAGGGGAGAGGACAGGGGAGAGGAGATGGAGGAGGGAGCAGCAGGGAGAGACAGGGTTATGTACTGACCAATGCTTCTGGGCATGCTCAGTACATAACAACAGAGCCGACATCGGATCCGATGTTGACATGGATCTGATGTCCATAGGCTCCCATGGTAACTTCCAATGGACCACCACGGTTCCTTGGTGTCCGATTTTAGAGACGGAGACCAAAATCGTAGCAGGCTACGATTTTGGCTCCGTGGCTAAATCGGACAGCAACAGATGGTGCTAAAATCAGATGCTAATAGGGACACATCCGATCCGTTGCCCATAGGGATACATGGGAGGCAAAATCAGATCCATGTGTATCCGTTTTGACACGGATACACACGGATGCAGCAAAATCGTGATGTGAAGGCAGCCCAAGAGATAGAGGTCTCCATTCACATCAAGCAGTGAAACAAGAAAACAATAGTACATCCAAACTGTAGACATTTTTTGTTTCAAACTCAGATTTAATTTATAATCCATGTTGTGCATGAATAAGGCACAATTGTACATTAGCTAGAACAACTCCAGTAGTATGCTTCTCTCAGGTTATATCTATTCTGAAACATTCTACTGAGCCATACACCCAAATGTAAAGCGTAAAATCACATCTTGTTCCAGGCTTGCCAGGATTCAGTGAATGTCCAGCACTTCAGGTCCCAATTATTGTATCTGCAAACCGCTGCATTGTCTAATTTTCCTATGTGCCAACAAATAAACAGCAGAACTCAGCACATAATGTGAATTTATACACAATTGGCCTTGTCAGCACTGCCGGCCATCTGCGAATAATGCCAAGCACAGGTTGTTGAGTATTATACTTTCTTCCAGGTTTCTTTAACACTAAGGAGCTCAAGGAAACTCTTGCATAAAAGATCAGTAGGCTTACAAAAAGACTTATAAGTTTTACATAAATTCTGTTGTATTGTTGGGGTTGTAGAGGGTAAAGGGGTAATAAGCTTATAGCTTTGCCACCATATTACTCTGTGCCTGGCCCTGCTGTTATCAAATATCAGTATTCTGTTTGAAAAGCAGAGATGTCTGATCTGATAATTTCATGCCCTACTAATGTAGTTGATGGCTTCGACCCACTACATTGATAACTTAGTGTATTTCTTGCTTAGCATGCCTTTGTCTTAAAATTAATAGTACAGACCACTCTGTTATATTCCCACTAATTAATGCTTTCTTAACATTATCCAACTAAACGAGCGTCCTAGATGTTATAATCCGAAATCTTATTTAGAGCTGAGATCCTACAACTATTACATTGCCCACCATAACTGTATTTCTTGCTTGTTGTTTTCTAGTGATGAAGACAACAAACCACTTCAGGGAAGTCAGACCTCAATAGATGGAACCATAAAGCAACAAGAGAGTGATGACAGTCTTGTGGATTACGGTGAAGGCGGAGAAGGACAGTTTAATGAAGATGGCTCCTTTATAGGGCAGTATACAGTTAAAAAGGACAAGGATGAAACAGAGGGTAATGAAAGCTCAGAAGCCACCTCTCCGGTCAATGCCATATATTCCCTGGCATAGGACAATTTCCACTCCCATCCCATCTCAGATACTACCGCCTCCATGTCTTTGCCTCTCTAAACTGTCCTGGGATTCCAAAATACCCTTTCTGCCCAGCTAGATTACAGTAAGAAACATGCAACTGCGCAGATTCCTACTATCATTACGACCTCATCTGCAGTTGAAAATACAGCCAGGAGACATGGAATCATGGACAGCTATCTACTTTTACAGCTGCTACATTCTTTGTCCACCGTCATGCACAGTATTACCTGCTGGGACATCTCCGTTAGCCATGCCTTGCAATCTATTGACTGTAGTTCCATTCAGTTCCACAGGAGGAAGACATCGTCTCTGTGGTCTGATGTTGATTCTATACAGGATTCACTCTAGATTAAGTAGTTACCGTCTTTCATCTTAAGATCATAGTTTTGCCCCATAGGTAACAACTTCTGATTGAGATAAAAGGAACATTTTTTTTTATTTTGCAATAAGATTAAGCAATGGGATGGGTGTTCTAAAACACCTCGTTAACTAATCACCATCTAGCAAAGAGGTTATGATAACTATTAATTTCCCCTACCTCTATTTTTAATGTGAACTTTTTTGTTGTGCTCCAGGGTGTTCTGTAATATAGACCATATAGGGCAATAAGGCACTCTGGATCTGTGTTGCTTCATTATCATTTCCCTCAGGACAGTATTGAATCCTCTGCTATAACTGCTTGAGGGAGCCTGGCACTGCCATCGGACATGCTCCAATGTCATGGAGCAGTTGTCCATTGATTGTAGCTGCTACCGTCACATATCTCATTGTCTGATTTTCCAAGGGCCAACTTCTGCCATTAATTCTTTTTGCTGCCAGACGGATATGTTGGGGAACCACATGGTTAACCCTACCAGAGGATATTAAGCAACACAAGAAATGGTACTAAGGACACAATTGTTCTCATTATTTACATCCATCCTTAATCTTTGTGCCACTAACAATCTATGCAGAAAATGTGTCCATCCATGTACTCTGTTTTTTTGGACCTTTTTTTCAGATACCCCAGTTTTTACTCATTTTTGCTTTCAGAAATACTTGGCACCAGAAGTAGTGCCTGTTCCTTTTGGCACCCAGGATTTGTGTAAATGATTGTGAATATGATGAATGTTGTGACATTGGAGGTGGCGCTGCTGCTAATTGTGACAGCAGGTACACCAAGTGAATGTGTGTAATGTTGGCATTGCTGCTGCGCATGTGTACATATGAATGTGTGTTTTCCAGAGAGCATGGCACCCTTGCTGTGTTTCTGCTGTATGTATGTTAATGTCATTGCAAAGGTGCAAGTAAAATAGGACTTACAGATGTGCTATCCCTGCTGAACCTGAGCTAATAATGCCTTTGGTGTGCGAGGAGGAGGCTGGAACTTCCACTGCTGTACCTGTGAATACATATCGGGTTTGGCAGAGTGTGTACATATTAAGGGGAGCTGGCACTGCCTTGGTATATCTCAAGCTGTATTCTGAAGCTTTGCCAAATCTGGCCTTAACAATCACCAGAAACAAATGCTATCCATTGCGTAGTGACACATTAGATACCCCAGCCGCTCAATTTCTGTAACATACACACTCTGCCTTGTCTCTCCTTTTGCACTAAAGACTCCTTCATATCTTTTGTTTGAGTATGACTTGTAAATAGCGACTTATTGTATATCCATATTTAAATACCACTCAAAGAAACACTAATATATTTATATCTTCTTTACTGTACATTAACCGCAAGCATAATACTGGACTCTATAGTACGGATTGGGTAGCCCATATTGGTCTTTGGTGCTGAAAGGGTTAATTGCACACCATGAGAAACCCCACAGTGCATCATATGGAGACTCATTTTTTTCTTTAGCACTTTTCTTTGCCATTCTTATTTTAAGAGACCCTCCTATAGGAGAGTTGCCTAACTCCTGGATGCTGACGAGTCCTGCCCCTGATAAAGAATGAGATATCAGTGTTTTCACAAAAGATCCTCCTGTTGAACCTTCTTTTCCTTTTGTTGTTTTTGGTTTGGAGCAAGCAGAAGGCTGCATGTCACTAATCAGTTTATATATGTCTGTCGTCTGTTTCTTGTTTTGTCTTTTTTAATCACTGTAAAACAATGAAATAAATTCCTCTTTCTTTTTTTTCTCTTTTCTTTTTTCTATCTTGTCACGGTGAAATACTGGGTCAGGATGATCTGTTTCAGCTAAAGCTTTAGGCTATATTCACACTATGTTTTTGCTCCATTTTATTAACCCTTTTTTTGCTGTGAACGGATCACTCAAATGGAATCCCAGCAAAGTAAGTGTGTAAACTCACCGATCACCATCTTTCACATTTTCCATCACTGCTACATTACCTTTTTTTGGCCACATGACGGTTTTTAAAACTTACTGACACCCACTCGGCTCTGTGTGTGAGCTGGAAGTTGCTGGTAGGCCTCACTCCCATTTGAGTATAAATGATTACTTCGATACTCATCCCGAAAAGTGGGAAAAGTGTCACGAGTATATTTTTGCTTATGTCATGCGAGTGTGCTTTTTTTTTCTTACTTAGAACCCAAATGATATGCGTATGTCATGTGTGTGGAATGCATTTTTTAACAACATCTTTTACATCCTGAAATATGCTATATACATTCTTTCTAGTTGTCAAAAATAATAAAGCAATCAAGGATAACATATAATAGATATCCTGCAACTATATAAGAAATGTATATATATGGATAATCGACGCTACCGTGAGATGAATAAAACCATGGGAATATATGGACCAAGACTGGTGGCTTTAGTCAATGCGTTTCGGATAGTCAACCTCGCTCCATCAGGAAACCAACCAAATTACCTATGGTCTTATTCATCTCACTGCAGAGCGGACTATCCACATATAAATCCATTTGTTTTTTCTGTGACCATGTAGTACACGTGCTTGTGGATTTTGCAGCAGCCGTTACATGCTATGCAAACTGGTTGTGGTTTCCACAACCTGTCCAGGTGAGCAGCAACAGTTAAATTGTGCATAGTATTTTATGAGAATAAGACCCTATTTGTGCTTTTATATCATCCACAGCTTTTCTCTGCAACTATATAATGTCACAACCTCCCTAAATATTGCAACCTCTATTGCCTTTCATGTGACACTAAAGGGGTTTTAAGGCACCTTTACACGTGGCAACTTTTCTAGGAATTTCACTGGCAACTTACTGGTTGCAGTGAAATCATGGAGACATTGTTCCATTTGTACACAGCAACAAGATAGAACAATGTGTCCATGATTTCACAACAACCAGTAAGGTACTCTTAGACTTGTTCAACCTAAATAATTTTGAAATACAACTTGGTCCCCCATTTTTTTTATAACTGGCAAAGGTAAAGCACACAATTGCAGGCTGATATTAAAATTAGGCTTATCATGCTAAGAAGGTCCATGGTTATTTGGCCCTGAAAATACCAGCCAGCAGCCACCCCTTAATGTGTCCTTAGGTTAGTTACGGATAGGTGACTATAAGACACCATCATTACTAATGTCCGTATGAATGAAGTTAGTGAACCTCATCAAGAATGCTTATTTATTACCCCAATAATGGGGAGCATAACACTATGGAGAGAATCGCACCGTCAGGCAACATATGTCATTACTAAGGCTGGCTTCAGACTTGCGGACCCTCCTCAGCGAGCTGACCGCAGCCCCTATGTTTATAATAAGAATGCACGGTGCTGCGCAGGTCTGGCATGACCGTGCGCTTCCATTCACTGCAATATGTGATTTGTACGCAGGCGGATGCCCGCGCACAAATCACACACTCTCATCCGCACAGGAACGTGACCTGCGCAGCACCGTGCATTCTCATTATAAACATAGGGGCTGCAGTCAGTTTGCGGATTCCCTCTGCAGGACGCTGCAGAGGGTCCGCAAGTCTGAAGCCAGCCTTACTCAGTAAGTGAAAAAAAAAAAAACACTAACAAAAATAGTTTATTTTAAAAAACACTCTGACTCCCTGGTTCACCAATTTATAGGGAAAAAGCCATTCAGGTCCGACATAGCCCAAGGAATCTAATGTAGTCCAGGAAATCTGATGTCCACAAATGGAAACCTGAAAACATAAAAAGAGAAGAATAAAAACAAGAGACTGTCCATCATTCACCAATTTATTAGAAAGCAAAGTTCCCAGGACGCTGTGCTCTCTATCACCCAGTGACTCCAATGAGCGGTGATGTCAGTAACGTTCCTGACGTCACCGTTCGTCAGAGTTATCAGGGTGTCGCAGAGCACAGCGTGAGTGACTGCTGCTCAAAGCCTTTGGAGCCTCATTCTGATTTATGTAATCGAGGAATGACGTGGGAACTACTGGACTAAGTTGAACCTGGGAAATTTGCTCTCTAATACATTACTGAACGATGTAAAGAGTCCTGTCTCTGTTTCCCTCATGTCTTTCAGGTTTCCATTTGTGGACTGCATTGGTTCTCTGGACTACGTAGCAGACCCTTGAACTATGGTGGACCTGCATAGTTTTTTTTTTTTGCAGTAGATTGTTGAACCAGGGTTAGAGTCGGCGAGTGTTATTTAAAATAAACTACCGTATATACTCGCGTATAAGCCGAGTTTTTCAGCCCAAAAATTGGGCAGAAAAGTCCCCCCCTCGGCTTATACGCGAGTCACTGTATACTGTATACACTGTACACAGTGTATACAGTATACAGCAGCCCCCCCCCCATATCAGTATACCGGCCCCCCCTTGTGCAGCAATCCTGAAAAGGAAGACATTATCATACTTATCCCTGCCGCTGTCCCGCTGCCGTCATCACGCTCCTCCGGCTTCTTCCGGCTTCCTCTGGTCGGCGCAGGCAATGACGTCATTGTCTGCGCGCCAGAGGAGGAAACCGGAAGACGCTGGATGAAGCCGGAGGTGCACGATGACGGCGGCGGCAGCGGGACAGCGGCAGGGATAAGTATGATAATGTTTTCCTTTTCAGGATTGCTGCACAAGGGGAGCCTGTATACTGATATGGGGGGGGGCTGCTGTATATTCCTCTGGGGCTGCTGTATACTACCTCTGGGGCTGCTGTATACTACCTCTGGGGCTGCTGTATACTACCTCTGAGGCTGCTGTATACTACCTCTGGGGCTGCTGTATACTACCTCTGGGGCTGCTGTAACTACCTCTGGGGCTGCTGTATACTACCACTGGGGCTGCTGTTATATACCTCTGGGGCTGCTGTATATACCTCTGGGGCTGCTGTATACTACCTCTGGGGCTGCTGCTGTATATACCACTGGGGCTGCTGCTGTATACTACCACTGGGGCTGATGTATATACCTCTGGGGCTGCTGTATACTACCACTGGGGCTGCTGCTGTATATACCACTGGGGCTGATGCTGTATATACCACTGGGGCAACTGCTGCATACTACCACTGGGGCTGCTGTATATACCTCTGGGGCTGCTGTATACTACAACTGGGGCTGCTGCTGTATGTACCACTGAGGCTGCTGCTGTATACTACCACTGGGGAGGCTGCTGTATACCACACTGCTGGGGGCTGTATACCTGTGCTGGGGTCCACCCTCGGCTTATACACGAGTCAATAGGTTTACCCAGGTTTTGGGGGCAAAAGTAGGGGGGTCGGCTTATACACGGGTCGGCTTACACACGAGTATATACGGGTATTTTTGTGTGTATGTTTTTTTTCTTTTCACTTACTGGGTTAATCTGATAGACATCTCTTCATTACTAACACAAGATATGGCAGCTGTCATCAACCCCAAAAACCATTTCTCCATTTGCCACTGCACTAGGGCAATCAGGAAGAGCTGAGGCACAGCGCCAGAACTGGTGCATCTAATGGAATGCACCACTTCTGGGGCGACTGCAAAAGGTATTTTTAGGCTGGAAAGGGCCCAATAACCATGTCTACTTTACCTTTGCTTGTTATCAAAACTAGACTTTTTCAAATGATTTATTAGGTTAAAAGAAAGGAAAGCTGTCACCAGATTTTTCCCATATAAAGTGCAGCTGCCACCAGTAAGCCCTTGTATACAACACATGAAGAATGTTGTGTATAATTTCTAAAGCCTATCTGCATAACATAAAAAGACCTTTTATTATACTCTCCTAAGGAGAGGTCCAGTTCAATAGGCGTCGCTGATCTTTAACCGGCACCTCTTCTCTGCTTGCACCACCATCCTACTTCCTTGCATCATGTGGATGATGCATCCTACGTTATCCACACAGTGTCTTTCATTTAGCTCCTGTGCACACGCACTTCTCCCTGCCCTGCCGAGGGGAGAGCAGAGTATTGTAGTGTGCATGCACGACTGACCTTTGATATTTCCCTCAGCCCGATTCCACCTAAGGCCGGCTTCACACCATGGTTTTGTGGTATCAGGTTCTGTCCAGTTTGAACCAGACAGAACCTGATCCGGTTTTGGCCCCATGTGTCCCTATGGTTCTGGATTGGCCTTATTTGGCCTCCGGTTTTGTGCTTTTCTGGGAGGATCCGGTTGTGTTAGTTTTTTGGACCAAACACAAAATCGGAGTCTGCATCATTTTTGTGTCCGGTGCAAAAAACGAACAAAACAGGATCCTTCCGGATGCAGGGTGATCCAGCACCTATAACATGGAAGTCTATGGGTACCGGATCGTCCCGGATCAGGCAAACAAACCAGATCGTTTCTGGGATGCCTTTTACTGAAGAGCGGTGGCTCCGAAATGCAGCTGAGCTCATTCAGCACTATGCACAGAGCAGCATTTCAGAGCCAGCGCTGAAGTTCAGCACCATGGAGAGCTCCGCGGCTGAAATTTCAGCACCGCGCGCAGCTCCCCTGTACACGCGGTGGTGAAGTTTCAGCACTGAACAGCAGCAGGAACGAGCAGAAACGAATCCTGCAAAAAACAGGATTGGAGGACGTATTTGCCCTCAGTTTCTGCTCGTCCGGTGCATCCTGCAAAACATCGGACAGAACCTGACAGCTCGAAACCGTGGTGTGAAGCCGGCCTAAGGAATAACTTTCAAATGAACACTGCCTCATTGAATAACATTGGTGCGAGCGTAATTTGGTTCTTTATCTGGCTGCACTCACTGTTTTTATTTGGAAGTGTCAACAAGATTTTAAAATGTAAGCAGCTGAAGCCCCGTTCTGATGCTCCGTCAACTAAGGCTATGTTCACATGCAGCATTTTTGCATTGATTTTTTTGCTGACTTTTTTTGAAAGTTAAAAGTTGATTCTAACAATACCAGCAAAAGCTATAAGAGTTCAGAAATCTAAAGTACACACTGTTTTTTTTTTCTTTTGAATACTGCGTTTTTGCTGCCAAAAGGGAAGACTTTGGCTTCAGAAAAAAAGAGCAAAATTGCTCTGTGTAAACATAACTTTACATTGGAAAAGTCACTTCAGGCCCACATATTGACCCCACTGGGAGCTGCCAAATTGGAATAGTAGTTATGTGTCCCAGAAGAGAACAGTAGCTGTGCTGGAAATTAGGGAAGATGGTGTTAGGTGAGTTTATTACAACACTTATACAGCACTACATACACATTGACACTGGTTTAGCCAATAAAACGTTTATGGGAAGGGTTGTTCAATAACACATTTCAAAGTGTAAACTTATTAAGCTGGATTAGTTGTTGAGAAATGTTCCTGCGTCTATATATTACTATTATATAATTCTTATGGTGCCCCTAATTTTCTATCCAAGTAGTAGTGTGTGTCAGATATACATTACTACTTGACAGAACATTGGGGGGTGCCACAAGAAGTAGAGTGCTCTTACTCTTATTTGCTAACCTGACAATACAAGGGGATCACTCCACTACCGGTAGGTACGAGAATCTGGATGATGAGACAGTTTTGGGCATATGTAACAGATTAGGTGACTGTCTGTGAACAAATCGAAAAATAAAAATGGGAGTCTCATCACAAGAATTTAACATTCCAATATGGTCGACAGAAGCATTTTTTTACAGTCTCAACTGAAAAAATTATGTATTATTACCTGATCTAGTGAAAAAATATAGCATATAACACCTTGCTGTACTATTGTGTTTAGGCACCATGTATTCCTTGGTGGTCAAAAAGAGATGACTTGGAGGAAAATAACAGGACTTTTATGGCTTGCATGAGGCTCCCTTCACACATCAGTTGAAAAAAACTACTTGTAACACTTTGTTTTGACCATGTGTATGTTGTGTCATCCGTGATATACCGATGTCACATGAATGGTGCATGTACTGGAAAAAAACAAAACTGAAATTAATGGGGGGGTGTTATGTGTTGTGCAAAGATAGATAGATAATAGGTAGTCCAAAAGGTTCGACAGTTATTACCAATTTAATAATTAAATGAAAAAAATTACTGGGGGGGTCCCCTTCATTGTTGATAAACAGCAAACAGGTAAAGCAAACTGCAGCAAGCTGGTATTACCAGGCTTAGAAGGCCCATAATTATTAAGCTCTTCCCAGCCTAAATATTGCAGCCTGCAACCGCCCCAGAAGAGGCGCATTACATAAGATGCATCAATTCTGGCACCTCGCCTCGGCTCTCCTCAATTGCCCTGGTGCAGTGGCAATCATAATCGAGGTTTTTGGGGTTGATGTCAGCTGTTTAATGTCAGCTGGCATCAAGCCCTGGTGTTAGAAATGAAGAGGAGTCTATAAACACCCCATTACAAACCCATTGATAAAAAAGACATACATACTCAAAAAATTGTTTAAATAAACACTCTACAAAATGTTCCCTTGTTTAGTATTTTATTAAAAAAAAAAACATGCAGCTCCTCCATAGAGCATAAAAGGATATTTGAAAAAAAAAAAAAACATACAAAACCAGATAAATAAAACAAGTACACTTACCCTTGTTCACTCACTTTATTCAAAACAAGAAAAAAATCCCAGCTGTTCCAATATTCCTGCCTGCTCGTCACAGTCGCCAGTTCTCACCCAGTGCAGAGTTACCTGGTGACCCATCAACCCTGATTAGCTGTAACATTACTGATGTCACTGATCTTGAGAGGCGCCAAGTCTTGTGAGGTATGACGTCAATCTTCAGACGTTCCTGCTCAGGCTGCGGTCTGGACTACATCGGAACAGCTTGGATTTTTGCTTGGTTTTTAATAAGGTGGTAAACAAAGGTAAGTGTTTATTTTGATTTCCATGTGTTTGTATGTTTGTGTTTTTTTTCATATGTCCTTTTGTGGACTATGGTGAATTCCCGAGATTATAGCAAAGCTCACAGGTTTTTTTTTTTTTGGTTTTTTTTTTAATAAAATGGTAACGAGAAATTTAGGGAAAGTTTTGCAGTGTCTTTATTGAAATATTTTTTTTTTTTGTGTATTTGTATTACTGGGTTAGGCTGGCTTCACACTGCAGTTTTTTTCCTGATCAGGTTCGATCAGGTTTGTGTGTCAAAACCAGGAGTGTCTCCACAACTCCGAACAGGTGTCAATTTTTCCAGGGACAATGTGTCGTCGGTCCACGCTGCCACAAATAACTCAAATCAAAAGTTCACTCTATACATTTATTTGGATCCATCCAACGCGTTTTGGAGCCTGCTATGCTCCTTTACTCCCTGATGAAGGAGCATAGCAGACTCCAAAACACGTTGGATGGATCCAAATAAATGTATAGCGTGAACTTTGATTTGAGTTATTTGTGGCAGCGTGGACCGACGACACATTGTCCCTGGAAAAATCTGTAATTCGACCACATAGCACGTGAGGTGTGGGTCCAGCAGCAGCCCCATTACATGTTTTTCATACTGGTTGTGTGTCACACAACTAGACCAGGTGAGCATTGTTTATTACGGCTCTTAAGCCGCTGATTATTAAAAAGATAAGACCCTATCTGCGCTTGCTTCCTTCTTTTTAGTTTATTAATCTTTCAATTAGTTTTTCATCTGCAAGTTCCTCTCCTGGTCCCTCTCCTGGTTTTGGCACACAAACCTGATGGAACCTGATCAGGAAAAAAAACTGCAGTGTGAAACCAGCCTTAGTAATGGGGTGTGTGATAGACACAGGTACCTGTCCATTACTAACACCAGGGACTTCATGCCAGCTGACGTCACACAGCTGACATCAACCCCAAATCCATTACCCTGATTGCCACCTGCCAGGGCAATCTGGAAGAGTCGAGGTGAAGTGCCAGAATTAGCCCATCATATGTGATGGGCTACTACTAAGGCATCTGCGGGCTGATATGTGCTTTACCTTTGCAATCTACATAGCTATCTTTAGCATATAAAAAAACATTTCATTTCAGTTATATGTGTTTTTTAAGTGCTTTATCCATGCTGCTGGTAAAAAAAATGGACATGTTTCCATGTGGATCACAGATGCAGGAGTGATTCAGGAATAAATGATCCTTGTGAAAACACAATGTGTATGCGTGTGAACATGTGAAAACAAACACCACATGCACTGAAAACTTGGACATGTGAAGGTGACCTTAGAGAAAGTTGTGTCCGGACATTTAACTACATTCTGCAGTCCTTAGCCACTGTTGCATCTAAGGTGGCGGCTTCTCCTCTTAACTGATCCCAGCACTTGCCAAAGGATTACCATGGCAGCCATAAAAAGCCCTATAGAGGTTTCTCCCTATAAGGCCATCACAGACTGATGTTCTAACTGATTGACTGTCAGTGATATGCAAATAAAAAAAGGAATCACTCTTAAGCCCCCTAGTGCATTAGTCCCTAACTTTTTTTGCACCAGGGACCAACCTCTTGCAAGACCATTTCACCATGGCCTTGGCGGGGAATGAAGGAGTGTGTAATGGGCGGGGCTTTTGTCATATGGGGTGGAGCTATAAAAGGGGCGGAGTTTAGCACCCTGTTTTCCCGAAAGATGCATTATGTCTTATTTTCAGGGGATGTCTTATTTTTCAATCCCTTGCAGCCCCCATCATCCCCTTGCAGCACACAATATCCACATCATCCTCTTACAGCCCCCATCATCCCCATGCAACCCCATAATCCCTTTGCAACCCCATCATCCCCATGCAGCCCCCATCATCCTCTTTGCAGCCCCCACCCTCCTCCTCTTGCAAACCCCTTACTCCTTTTGCAGCCCTCATCCTCCTTTTGCAGCTCCCATCCTCCCCGTCTTGCAGGCCCTATCCTCCTCCTATTTGCCGCCCACATACACACACACCCCCAGTGGTATAACTAGAGTCTGGCGGGCCTCGGTGCGAAATTTATGTCTGGGCGCTCCCGCCCCCCATATGCACATATTGATGAAATGTATAGGCTTCATGCAACATTCTAAATTTTTACAGACTCACAAATTGACCCTCTCCCCCTTCAATGTGTATTAATGTCACTCATCCTGCTATATATGGTCCTCCTGGAATATGGCCCTTATCGTGGTATATATGTCCACCATCCTGGTTTATATGGTCCGCCTCCTCCCATCACCATACAGTGCTGTGCAAATAATTGGGACAAATCAAGTCTTTACTTGTTTTTCTTGCATTAATTTTACTATTTCTGATAAGTTATAAACAAAGGATCCAGGGGATCATGGACTTAGTCATGAGGTACACTTGACCAATATTTTAGACAAGAGAATAAAGTGTTAATACCACCCAGTAACCAGTCACATACAACAATGGCTATGCTTGTGCAAAGGTTTAATAGTAAAGGCCAGTTGCAAGTACAAAAAACTGGGACTGTACAGATTGGATGGTACATGTCACCAAAGGAGACCGACACTGAGGTCAAATTCATCTATACATGGACAGGTGTAAATGTGCAGAGTGCAGTACAATGAGGTAGACAATGTTACAAACACATTCAAGGACTATTGCACATTGAGGTTATATGGTAATACAGTAGTCACAACGTCTGAGGGTGCCAAGAAACCTCATTACCACAGTAACTCACCCATGAGAATTCTGAAAGTGACCCTCAGTGTCGTGTCCTTTGGTGACATGTACCATCCAATCTGTACGTCCCAGTTTTTTGTACTTGCAACTGGCCTTACTATTAAACCTTTGCACAAGCATAGCCATTGTTGTATGCGACTGGTTACTGGGTATATTTACGGAGGTATTAACACTTTATTCTCTTGTTTAAAATATTTCTCATACGTGTTTTATCAGTTCTTGGTGTCGTTTTCCTTTTTCTTCCACATTTCACTTTTTGTTTTGGAGAAAACGATCCAGTTTCATTGTGTGTGCGAATTATTCTTGAAACAGTAGATTTTCCAATATCAAATGGTGGAAGCAATTTCTCTTACAGTCAGACTTGTATGTTCATTAAGAGTCATAATTCTAGACCTTGCTGGCACAATGGGTGAGGGGCACAACAGCCAGTCACAGAGAGTGGGTGTCTGTGATTGGCCGATTGAGCTAGTGCAGTGAATAAAGTAAATTAATAAGCGGCCTGGAAGTACAAGTGTGCGGTACCCTGTAAGTATAACATTGCTGATTCATCACTGTTTTGCCTATTTTTACAGACCCCCAGCCAACCTAGCCACCATTTTATAACTTTAAAGTCTGGGTTTGGGCTATAGTTTTTGTCAAGTCCAGTCACGAACCCCAAGTTTAAAAAATGTCCTGGACAGGTCTCCTGAACCGAACATCAGCAGGTTCACTATTTCTAGCTGCCATAGCAATGGCTAGGAGAAGCCTCCACCTCAGGCCTCTCACACGTCCTGTAACTAGTTTCAAACAGGTTTAGTCAGTCTAGTCAAGAGAGAGGAAGGAAACATTACTAGTCCCAGAATATCTTTCCCAGTCCATGCTGAGGGGACATAATTCTCTCCATTTAATTGCTTCCACAAAGATGAAGTTTCTTACAGCCAGGGATGAGGGGCTGAACAGGTTCTTTCTTGCATATCAGTCTTATATTGACCACGAGCCAGAACCAGTGTAACGTAACCTGCAATAGGTAAAATCATGAGTAGCTCTATACCACCAGTGTGATTGCCACAGGGAGCCAACCTCTATCGGCGTAGTATTACCTGGACTGTGCATAATATTTCCTCTCCAAGTGAAGAGAACTGTACACCAGCCAGCCTGAGAGGCCCTAAATTTGCTTGTTTCATGAGAAGACACCTTCTCTCATATTCAAAATATTTAGTGTATCCTATATGGTGAACTACCTCTAAATTGCCTTTAAGAGGCAGACTGAATCCTCTTATTCCCTCCAGTAAAGGATTATGTTTACAAGTTGACCCGTGTGTCTGGCTGCTTCTAATTTCACGAACATCACAGGCGCTGCAACACCTGCACCCAGACATCACCAGTACAGAAGTGCCCCCGGGGGTGGTCATATACCAGCATTGTAAGTGCAACCTCACACTATTAACAATTGTTGTGGTCACAAGGGAAGTGTTTTGGGGTCCAGTAACTTACAGCTACCGTGATATTACCATCTGCTACCAGTGGAACTATTTATCACAGCTGGCCCCTCTGCAAAATCTGGCACCTCCCCATGGCTCACCACATATTAAAGGTTCTTGTGTATGTGCCTCTGCACATTTTTCATATCTATTTGCGGTGGCTGCAGGAATGTAATTAGGATCGGTAACGTAGGAAATTGTAGAAAGCCCGAAAGCAAAGAGGAAATTAGCTGCTTTATTTCTATTAAATGTTGATTCCATTTTATGCTTGTCATTACATTTTCCATCTAATGTTATGCTTCAAAAATACGGTTATCAAAAGCTACATTTACCTTTTTATAGCACTGTTGTCTCAGTCTGGCCTTGAGGCAATAGATTCTTCAGATAAATCCTTATGTGACCTCAGGACTGTCTAACATAAAAGTTGTGTTAGTAAATGTAGTTGAATTCTGCCTACTGCTGCCATGGTCTTTGAACCCTATGGGTATGTCAACATTCAGGATTTGGTGCAGAAATTTCTGCATCAGTTTGCATCTCTTGGGGGGGGAAAAATGTAGCAGCAAAAATGCATGTTTTGACATGTTGCTGCCTTTTCAATGCGTTTTTGGTGTAATTTAGCCACATGATTTTGGTGCAACTTTTTCTCACTTAGAATGGGTGAAATTTGCAGCAAAAATGTCCCCAGAGGTGACATGCTGTAGATTTACCGTATATACTCAAGTATAAGCCGACCCGAGTATAAGCCGAGCCCACTCATGTTACCACTAAAAACTGGAGAACCTTATTGACTCGAGTATAAGCCTAGGGTGGGAAGTGCCGCAGCCCCCCATCCTTGTATATATGTCCCCATCCTGGTATATAGCACCCCATCCTGGTATATAGCCCCCCATTACGGTATATAGTCACCCCATGACAGTATATAGTCACCCCATCATGGTATATAACCTATCCCTTCCTGATATACAGTGCCTACAAGTAGTATTCAACCCCCTGCAGATTTAGCTGGTTTGATAAGATGCAAATAAGTTAGAGCCTTCAAACTGCAAACGAGAGTAGGATTTATTAACAGAAGCATAAATCTTACAAACCAAAAAGTTATGTTGCTCAGTTGAATTTTTATAAATTTTAAACATAAAAGTGTGGGTCAATTATTATTCAACCCCTAGGTTTAATATTTTGTGGAATAACCCTTGTTTGCAATTACAGCTAATAATCGTCTTTTATAAGACCTGATCAGGCCGGCAGATGTCTCTGGAGTTATCTTGGCCCACTCCTCCATGCAGATCTTCTCCAAGTTATCTAGGTTCTTTGGGTGTCTCATGTGGACTTTAATCTTGAGCTCCTTCCACAAGTTTTCAATTGGGTTAAGGTCAGGAGACTGACTAGGCCACTCCAACACCTTGATTTTTTCCCTCTTGAACCAGGCCTTGGTTTTCTTGGCTGTGTGCTTTGGGTCGTTGTCTTGTTGGAAGATGAAATTACGACCCATCTTAAGATCCTTGATGGAGGAGCGGAGGTTCTTGGCCAAAATCTCCAGGTAGGCAGTGCTATCCATCTTCCCATGGATGCGGACCAGATGGCCAGGCTCCTTGGCTGAGAAACAGCCCCACAGCATGATGCTGCCACCACCATGCTTGACTGTAGGGATGGTATTCTTGGGGTCGTATGCAGTGCCATCCAGTCTCCAAACGTCACGTGTGTGGTTGGCACCAAAGATCTCGATCTTGGTCTCATCAGACCATAGAACCTTGAACCAGTCTGTCTCAGAGTCCTCCAAGTGATCATGAGCAAACTGTAGACGAGCCTTGACATGACACTTTGAAAGTAAAGGTACCTTACGGGCTCGTCTGGAACGGAGACCATTGCGGTGGAGTACGTTACTTATGGTATTGACTGAAACCAATGTCCCCACTGCCATGAGATCTTCCCGGAGCTCCTTCCTTGTTGTCCTTGGGTTAGCCTTGACTCTTCGGACAAGCCTGGCCTTGGCACGGGAGGAAACTTTCAAAGGCTGTCCAGGCCGTGGAAGCCTAACAGTAGTTCCATAAGCCTTCCACTTCCGGATGATGCTCCCAACAGTGGAGACAGGTAGGCCCAACTCCTTGGAAAGGGTATTGTACGCCTTGCCAGCCTTGTGACCCTCCACAATCTTGTCTCTGATGGCCTTGGAATGCTCCTTTGTCTTTCCCATGTTGACCATGTATGAGTGCTGTTCACAAGTTTGGGGAGGGTCTTAAATAGTCAGAAAAGGCTGGCAAAAGAGATAATTAATCCACACATGTGAAGCTCATTGTTATTTGTGCCTGAACTACTTCTTAATACTTTAGGGGGCCCAAACAGAATTCTTGTGGTTTGAGGGGTTGATTAATAAATGACCCTCTGAATTAACTTTTAACGCTTTAAAAAAAAAAAAAAATCAAAAAAGAAAAAATTTTTTGTGGCACTGCATTTCCCACTTCCAGGATGATCTACAGTCCAAATGTCACAACGCCAAGTTAATTCTGCGTGTGTCAACCAGCTAAATCTGCAGGGGGTTGAATACTACTTGTAGGCACTGTATAGCCCCTCATCCCTGTATATGTTCCCCATCATAGTATATAGCCCCATTCATAGTATATAGCCCCTCATCACTGTATATATCCCCTATCATTTATATATAGCCCCCTCATCCTGGTACATGGCCCCAATCATTATTTATAGCCCCTTCATCCTGGTACATGCCACCCATCATTGTATATAGCTCCCCATGCTGGCACATGCCCCCCATCATTGTATATAGCTCCCCATGCTGGCACATGCCCCCCATCATTATCTATAGCCCCCCATACTGGCATATGCCCCCCCCATCAATGTATATAGTCCTCCATGCTGGCATATGCCCCCCATCATTAGCTATAGCCCCTCATGCTGGCACATGCACCCCCATCATTAGCTATAGCCCCCCATGCTATCACATGCCCCCCATCATTATCTACAGTCCCCCATGCTGGCACATGCCCCCCATCATTAGCTATAGCCCCCCATGCTGGCACATATCCCCCATCATTATCTATAGCCCCCTATGCTGGCACATGCCCCTCCATCATTAGCTATAGCCCCCCATGCTGGCACATGCCCCCCATCATTAGCTATAGCCCCCCATGCTGGCACATACCCCCCATAATTATCTATAGCCCCCCATCATTAGCAATAGCCCCCCATGCTGACACATGCCCCCCATCAATGTGTATAGTCAACCTATCATAGTATCTGGCCCCCAACACTGTATATAGCCCCCCCCCCCCATCACAGTATCTGGCCCCCAACATTGTATATAGCCCCCCATCACATTATCTGGCCCCCAACATTGTATATAGCGCCCCATCATAGTATCTGGCCCCCAACATTGTATATAGTGCCCCCCATCATAGTATCTGGCCCCCAACAATGTATATAGCGTCCTCCATCATAGTATCTGGTCTCCATGCTGGCACATGTCACCCATTACATTCTGTAGCCCCTTTGCAGGCACATGCCCCCATCCATGTGTGTATTACCCCTTCTCCCATCACAGTATCTGGCCCCCATGCTGCGGCACATGTTAAAACAACAAAGCATTTATACATCACCTTGTCGCCGACTCCTTGCAGGCACCACCGCATCCTCCGGTCTTCCTGCTTGTGCCGGTGTCATTTGACCGGCGCAGAAGTGAAGTCATCACTGCGCCAGTCACATGACACCGGCACAAGCAGGAAGACCAGAGGACGCGGCAATGCCTGCAAGGAGTCATCAGAAAGGTGATGTATAAATGCTTTGTTGTTTTAACATGTGTCGCAGCATGGGGGCCAGATACTGTGATGGGGGGGGCCGCGTAAGTTCACTTATTAGTGTAATGTAATATGCGCTGCTCACCCTGCCGCTGCTGGACAGGGGGATGCAGTGCATATTCAGTACACTAATGAGTGACCCTCCTTGACCTGCCACTGCAGCCCCACCTGCTTCCTCCAGCCCCCGGTCACAGCTCCCCCCACAGCAAATACCGAGTGACTCGAGTATAAGCCGAGGGGGGCACTTTTCAACACAATTTTTGTGCTGAAAAACTCGGCTTATACTCTAGTATATACGGTAAATCTGCACCAAATCAGCAGGGAGAAAATACTGTACCTGTACACGTCAGGATTCCCATTGACTTTGCTGGCATCAGGATTCCCTTTTGGGTTTTGTCACAAATTTGTACTCAAAATGTCATAAAAACACAACGTGTGCACACAGCCTTGGGGTCTTATTTTGGGACTTCAAATACACAGTGATTTTCTTAAAGACGCAGCGCCTGCTTCAGATGGATGTGCGTCCCTGAGGACGCACACCCATGTGAGTGCGCCGCAGCACAAGCCGCTTTGGAGCTCATGTGACAGAGAGCAGAGAGGAGCCTCCTACTTCCTACTGCTGCTCCCGCCCTACCCCTCACTTCCAGCCTTCCTCTAACCTGCCAGCTCTCATTGTGCGTTCCACTGTGGACTGCATACAGCAGTCTGGTTCCTGTCTCCCCCACACTAGGAGAAGGCATCACTTCCTGCTTTATGCAGTGTACAGTGGAACACAGGCCAGCATCGCCTCCTCCTCCTCCTTCTTAGTCTTGAATCTTCAGTTTTTGCAAGGAGCCTGCCAGAGCAGTGTGGAACTGGGAGAGGTAAGTACAGATTTATTTTTTTAATAAGTGCACTATGGCCAGTATTATGTATTATACTCAAGGAATATGGAGAGTCTTGAGGCTGCACTATATGGAGAGTTTTGAGACTGCACTATAAGGAGAGCTATGAGGCTGTATTATGCTGTATGGAGAGGCTATGAGGCTGTATTATACTATATGGAGAGGCTATGAGGCTGCATTATACTATATGGAGGCTATGAGGCTGCATTATAATATAATAATAATAATAATAATAATAATAAAGCTTTATTTATATAGCGCCAACATATTCCGCAGCGCTTTACAATGTAGGGTTAGAGTACAGAAAATATACAGTAAGTAATTACAGTAGAGAACAAATAAAGTACAATAATTGGATACAAAACAATAGGCATAGAATCAATGTGAAAAAAAATACAATAAATAAAGCAAGAAATGAAGGTAATGAGGTCTATGAGGTTGCATTATGCTATAAGGAGGGCTATGAGGCTGCATTATACTATATGGAGGTCTACGAGGCTGCATTATACTATATGGAGGAATGTGAGGCTGCATTAGACTATACTAGCTGTACTACCCGACTACGCCCGGGTTAATAAATAACTGATGTTAGCTATAACAAAATAGAATTTGAATATGTCATATTAATGACCTGTAGGAAAATAGAAGCTGAGCTGTGATTGGTTGCTATAGGCAGCCTGATAAATCTCCAGCCAACAGTAAACCCCCCCCCGGCCGGGCAGTATATGTTACCTCACACATATACATAATAGACAGCTCATGTGACTGACATCTGCCTTAATTCCCTATATGGCACATGTGTTGCACATTGGCTGTTTTTAATCAGATGTTTATTTTTGGAAATTAAAGATAGCACACGTATGAGGTGAGTTGTGTGAGGCAATTTGTGCACACCTGTGTCTGTCCGTGTGGTGTGTGTGTCCCTGGGGTGTGTGTGTGTCCCTGTGGGGTGAGTGCATGTGTCCCTATAGGGTGTGTGTGTGTCCCTGTGGGGGAAGGGGGGGTCTGTGTGGTGTGTGTGTCTGTGTTCTGTGTGTCTCTTTATCGTGTGTGTCCCTGTGGGGTGAGTGCATGTATCCCTATAGGGTGTGTGTGTGTGTCCCTATGGGGGGGGGGTCTGTGTGGTGTGTGTGTCTCTGTGGTGTGTGTGTGTGTGTCCCTGTGGGGTGAGTGCATGTGTCGTTATAGGGTGTGTGTGTGTGTGTGTCCATGGGGTGTGTGTGTGTCTCTGTGTTGTGTCTCTTTGTGGTGTGTGTGTGTTCGGGTGTGTGGTGAGTATCCAATGTTGGGGCTGCATCTTAGCGACTATACACTTGCTGGTACTCTTTGTGTGCGTGTGGTGTGTATACATGCCCCATTCATGGTGAATATCCCATGTTGGGGCCCCACCTTAGTGACTATATGCTGGTATATGCTGTTAGTCTTTGGCGCTGTCATTAAGCCCCTCTCATTCACAACGGTCAACTGGTAACTGTCACTTTTTCCCCATTATGTAGATAGGGGCAAAATTGTTTGGTGAATTGGAATGCGCGGGGTTAAAATTTCACCTCACAACATAGCCTATGACGCTCTTGGGGTCCAGACGTGTGACTGTGCAAAATTTTGTGGCTGTAGCTGGCAGCTGTCGATTTTCCTCCCACACTTTTCCTAGCACTTTTTCCCCATTATGTAGATAGGGGCAAAATTGTTTGGTGAACTGGAACGCGCAGGGTTAAAATTTTGCCTCACAACATAACCTATGACGCTCTCGGCGTCCAGATGTGTGACTGCAAAATTTTGTGGCTGTACTTGCGACGGTGTAGATGCAAATCCTGGATATACATACATACACACATACATACACACATTCAGCTTTATATATTAGATGGATAGGCTATGAGGCTGCATTATGCTATAAGGCGGACTATGAGGCTGCATTATACTATATGGAGGGCTACGAGGCTGTATTATACTATATGGAGGAATGTGAGGCTGCATTATATTATATGGGGGATAATGGAGGATTCATTAAAATAATTGGATGACTGTGGGGGCTACCTTATGAATGAGGGACTATGGGATGCATTATAATACATAGAGGACTATGAGGGTACATTGTAATATAAATGGAGAATTATATGGGGCATGCATTATAATTAGACAACTACAGTGCTGTGCAAATTAATTGGGACAAAGCATTTTTAAGTAAAATCGTAAGTTGGGGTTACCAGTCAGTGATTCAAACCAGTTTTAACTACTTTGAACAGGTGTGAGTGTACAACCTTGAGTAACAAAATGTGGTTTGACTGGTTTTAGTCAGAAAATAACAGCTAGCTGTCCCCTCAGCTTCAGTTGAGAGCTTGTTTCTGTGAGGAGTGGTTTAGTGTACTTTTTCTCTCAGTGTGATTCGTGCCTGTAAAAATGGATGTTACTCCATAGAAGAGGTCTAGAATTATTACTCTTAATGAACATACAAGTCTGACTGTAAGAGAAATCGCTTCCACCGTTGATATTAGAAAATCTACTGTTTCAAGAATAATTCGCACAAACAATGAAACTGGATCGTTCTCTCCAAAATGAAAAGGGAAATGTGGAAGAAAAAGGAGGACATATTTCTTACTAAAATTAGTATGTAGCAGTGCATTATAACATTTTATTATTAAATACTAGATGGGTGCCCGATGCACAATGCATCGGGATTCTAGCAGAGCGAGTCTCTGACTCGCAATGGCCGCTTCGCGGCCAATGCTTCGCGCTGCTAAGGCGACTCGCCATGCCCGCTGCGCGGGCATAGCGAGTCGCCTTTAGAGCGACTCGCAATGGCCGCTTCGCGGCCAATGCTTCGACTCGCCATGCCCGCTGCGCGGGCATAGCGACTCGCCGGCTCGCAATGGCCGCTGCGCGGCCAATGCTTCGTTCGTATCCACATGACGACAAAGGGGCACTCGCAGCATTCGCAATTATATAATAGATTCAAAAATATGTGTTTTTTTGCTTTGTCCCAATTAATTTGCACAGCACTGTACAATAACTAAATTTTGCACAGCCACCTCATTTGACTCAGGGAACATCATAGACTATGTTTTGAGGGGAGATTTTAACCCCGCGATCTACAGTCATTCGCCAAAAAAAATACGATTTACTGTTTGTATGTGTGAGCTAATAGATACTTGCCTGTTTGACAGCCTATACATTTATCAGCTGGCTTATAGCAACCAATCACAGCTCAGCTTCTGATTCTATAGTTTCTATAGGCAATAAAGGACAGCTTACGAGACATATTATGCATGTCTGTGAAACATTCAGGGAAGCTTACCAAAGAACATGAAGAAAGCCAGCACTACCTTAAAATGACATGCAGTATGAAGTGTGCATCTGCACTCATTCAATCCGAACTATATTATCATCATAAGATTGAGATTTTTGCTAAAAAATTGTCCAATTTTATTAGCCACCCTGCCATGTCACGACAATCTCATCGGGGCTGTCCTACTCTAAATATTCTGTTGTTTCATTTTAAATTGTGCCATATGGCCTCCACAATATAAAAAATAAAACTGCCAAAAGCTGCACTCACTCACCTGGAGCGTTTCAGAACTGCTTCCATCTTGCAAGATAGGCACATGTGAATTAGGGCAGAACAGGCCCAGTGCCTGCAGCAGTTGCCACATGCTCCCAGACTTTTCAGAACTGAACTTCACTTCACCAGGCTAGCAAATCTTAAGTAAAGGTGCAGCAGGTCCAAGCAGATGGTGCTTGTTCAACGGTCGTAAAGACCGGAGGTACTCAACCATCCGGGACCAGTCAGGGGGATGTCACAATGGCAGTCCCGATGGTTAAGGTCCTGACGGAGCATGAAAAGGGGATATTTAAAGGGGAAATAAAGTCTATCATGACGCCATCCGTGGATTCTGATCAGAGTGATCAGCGCTGCTTGTAGTGACCCTGGGGAATAGATGTTGTTACAGCTAAGTGTATCACTCCCCATGAAGGGAGGGTTTAGCATAGATGTAATGTGGATGATGGTGGTAGTTGTTGGTGTAGAAAGGGGCAGAAGGAATGGACAGACACATGGTTGCAGTTCTTACCAGTCTCTTTACTGTAGCTTTGTTCGGTGCAAACCCAGCCAGGGTACCGTGCTCTCCCAGATTGAAGCTTAGCCAGATAGTCCTGGAACACTCCACTGAGACAACTTTCATAAGCCTTTCCGTGCAGCTCTGTCTGACAGGTTCTCCTCTTGTTCTTCCTCCGTGCCTTCGTGCTACAAGTCCCCATCTTACCTGAGAACAATGGCATCACACCTGTGAAGTAGATGCAGTACCACTGTGGCAACCAAGACACGGGGGCGCCACACTTGTAACTAACAAAGCCTGTGGACAGGGTATGATAGTTGCATGTGAACAACTACCAAGATTTGTCAAAATGAATACAGAAAGAAAAGCAAGCTAAGACCAAGTGTGCATGGCAAAGTGGGGGTGAGCAAGTAACCAATAACTAAAAACATGAAGACCTGCTTGGGCCTGTTCTGCCATTACTTAAGATTTGCTAGCCTGGTGCAGTGAATGTTCTGAAAATTCTGGGAGCATGTGGCGTATTTTGCAGGCACTGGGCCTGTACTGCCCTAATTCAAATGCGATTATCTGGCAAGATGAATGCGGTTCAGAATTGCTCCATGTGAGTGAGTGCTGCTTTTGACTTCAGGAAAATGGCACACATTGGGATATGACTCTCAGTGAAGCAGCAGCTACACAAACCCCAAAGCAAATAAGACACCTCTCTGCTATTTTTCTAACAACCTACCACACACAGCACCCAGTGTACAGCAGGAAGTCGCACACAACCCCCAGGATACAGCAGGATATCGCACACATCCCCCATTATACTGCAGGAGGCCTCACACAGCACCAGTATAAAGAAGGAGGCCACCCACAGTCTCCAATGTACAGCATGAGGTTGCACACAGTCCCCAGTATTACAGCAGGAGGTGGCACACAGTCCTCAGTATATAGCAGGAGGTAGCAGACAGCCCCCTGTATACAGAAAGAGGCCATACACAGCTCCCAGTATTACGGCAGGAGGCCACACACAGCCACCATTATTACAGCCGGAGGCCACACAGAGCCCTCAATATACCCAGGAGGCCTAACAGCCCCCAGTATACAGCAGGAGGCTGCACAAAGCCCCCAGTATACATCAGAGGTCTGCACATAGCCCCCAGTATATAGTAGGAGGTCACACACAGTCCCCAATAACAGCAGGATGCCGCATACAGCCCCCAGCTTGCAGCAGGAGGCCGCACACAGTCCCCAGTATACAGCAGGAGCCGGCACACAGCTCCCAGTATACAGTGGAAAGCCGTACACAGCCCACAGTATATAGAAAGAGGCCCCACACAGATCCCAGTATACAGCAGGAGACCGCACATAGCCCCCAGTATTAAAGCAGGAGGCCAAAAACAGCCCCCAGTATACAGCAGGAAGTGGCACACAGTCCCCAGTATATAGCAGAAGGCAGCACACAGCCACCAGTATTACATCAGGAGGTGGCACACAGTCCCCAGTATACAGCAGGAGGCAGCAAACAGCCCCCAGTACACAGAAGGAGGTCGCATACAGCTACCAGTATTACATCAGAAGGCCACACATAGCCACCATTATTACAGCAGGAGGCCACACAAAACCCCCAGTATACAGAGCAGGACACACACAGCCTCCACTATACAGCAGGAGGCCTTACACAGCCACCAGTATACAACGGGATGCTACACACAGCCTCCATTAACATCAGGAGGCAGCATACAGCCCCAGTATTATAGCAGAATGTCACACACAGCCCCCAGTATACAGCAGGAGGCTGCACACAGCCCCCAGTATACAGTGGAAGGTGGAAGGCTACACACAGCCCCAGTATTACAGCAGGAGGTGGCACACAGTCCCCAGTATACAGCAGGAGGCTGCACACAGCCCCCAGTATACAGTGGAAGGTGAAGGCTACACACAGCCCATTTATTACAGCAGGAGGTGGCACACAGTCCCCAGTATACAGTGAGGCAACAGCCCAGTACAGAGCCAAACAGCCCCCAGTATACAGAAGGAGGCCACACACAGCTCCCAGTATTACAGCAAGAGACCACACACAGCTGCCATATTAAAGCAGGAGGCCCAGCACAAAGCCCCCAGTATACAGTGCAAAGCCGCACACAGCCCCCAGTATATAGCAGGGAGGCCCAACACAGCCCCAGTATACAGCAGTAGACCACACACAGCCCCATGTATACAGCAGGAGGCCACACAGCCCCAATATACAGAAGGAGGCTGCACACAGCCCAGTATTATAGCAGGAGGCAGCACACAGCCCTAGTATACAGCAGGGGGCTGCACACAGCCCCAGTATACAGAAGGAGGCCGCTCACAAGCCCCCAGTATACAGCAGGAGGTTGCACACAGCCCAAGTATTATAGCAGGGGCAGCACACAGCCCTTAGTATACAGCAGGGGCAGCACACAGCCCTTAGTATACAGAAGGAGCCACTCACAGCCCCCAGTATACAGCAAGAGGCCACAAACTTCCCCCAGTACACAGGAGGCCGCATACAGCCCCAACGATATAGCAGGAGGCCACACACTGCCTCCAGTATACAGCAGAAGGCCACACACAGCCACCAGTACACAGTAGGAGGCCATATACAGCCACCAGTATACATTGAGAGGCCACACACAGTCCCCAGTATACAGCAGGATGCCACACACAGTCCCCAGTATACAGTGCAAGGCCGCACACAGCCCCCAGTATATAGCAGAGGCCCCACACAGATCCCAGTATATAGCAGGAGACCACACATAGCCCCAGTATACAGCAGGAGGTCACACACAGCTCCCAGTATTAAAGCAGGAAGCCACACACCACACCCAGTACACAGCAGGAGGCCACACACAGCACCCAGTATACAGCAAGAGGCCACACACAGCCCCATGTATAAGCAATGGGCACACAGCCCCCAGTATACAGAAGGCAGCTGCACAAAACCCCCACTATACAGCAGGAGGCCGCACACACACCCCCAGTATACAGCAGGAGGCCACACACAGCCCCAGTATACAGCAGGAGGCCGCACACAGCCCCAGTATTAAAGCAGGAGGCAGCACACAGCACCTAGTATACAGCAGGAGGCTGCACACAGTCCCCAGTATACAGAAGGAGGTCACACACAGCACCCCAGTATTAAAGCAGGAGGACACACACAGCACCCAGTATTCAGCAGGAGGCCACACACAGACCCATGTATACAGCAATAGGCCACACAGCCCCAGTATACAGAAGGCAGCTGCACAAAAGACCCACTATACAGCAGGAGGCCGGACACATTGCCCCAGTATACAGCAGGAGGCCGCACACAGTCCCCAGTATACAGCAGGAGGCCGCACACAGCCCCAGTATTATAGCAGGAGGCAGCACACAGCACCTAGTATACAGCAGGAGGCTGCACACAGTCCCCAGTATACAGAAGAGGCCGCTCACAGCCCCAGTATGCAGAAGGAGGACACTCACAGCCCCAGTATACAGCAGGAGGTCACACACAGCCCCCAGTATTAAAGCAGGAGGCCACACACAGCACCCAGTATACAACAGTAGGCCACACACAGCCCCATGTATACAGCAATAGGCCACACACAGTCCCCAGTATTACAGCAGGAGGCCACCCACAGTCACCAGTATTACAGCAGGAGGCCACCCACAGTCCCCAATATTACACCAGGAGCACACACATAGCCCCTATGTATTAGAGCAGGGGCTCACACATAGCACCCTGTATTACAGCCTGTACCCACACATAGCCCCTGTATAACACTTGACGCTTGTGCCTCATATAGCCCATGTATTAGTCTGTTCCCCATGTAGCCCCTGTATTACACCAGAAGCTCACACATAGCCCCTGTATTTCACTTACAATCTGTGCCTCACATAGCCTCTGTAATATACCAGGAGCCCACACATAGCCCCTGTATTACACTTGAAGCCTGTGTATCTCAGCAGAGAGAAGCAAAACTTTGATACCCCAATCTATTTTGTTACAGTGAACAAAGTTACTATCTGGGCAACACCAGTTCTTTTGTCATGCACATGCATGTTTCCTTTGTTAGTATTTGAAGAACAAAAAAAGGACAACTGAGAAAAAAAGGGACACAAAAATAACAACTGAAATAAAGAGACAAATTGGACCTAATTTCATAAAAAAATCCAAATATGGGCCAGTTCAACATTGTTGGCACCCTCAACATATTTGGTTGCACACCTTTTGGAATAAATTACTAATCAATAATTTCCTATGACTATCTCCAAGCTTCTTAAACTTCTGAACTCACATTTTGAACCACTTTTCTTTCGCAAACTGCTCCAGATCTCTCATATTTCTCCCAATAACAATTTTAAGATCTCTCCTCATGTGTTTAATGGGATTTAGATCCGGACTCAGTCCTGGCCATTTCACAACTCTCCTGTGCTTATTTTCCATCTATTTTTGAGTACTTCTTGATGTATGTTTGGGGTCATTGTCCTGCTGGAAGGCCCATGACCTACAGCATGTCACAAACATAGTTTCTGACACTGGACACTACATTTCAACCTAAAATCCTTTGGTAATCTTCAGAAATCAAGATATTTTGCTCACATACAAGGCACCCAGTGCCAGAAACCCCAAAGCATCTCTGAACCTCCATTTTTTGAAGGACTCATTTTCAGTAAATAGTAGAATGATATGCTTTACTAAAAAGTTCTATCTTGATCTCATCTGTGCGCTAGACATTTTACCAGAACGATTTTAGCTTACTCACGTAGATTTGGGGAAACTGCAGTCTAGCTTTTTTATGTCTTTGTGTCAGCAGTTGGGTCCTTCTGGGTCTCCTGCTATAGCGTTTCATTTCATTCAAATGTCGACAAATAGTTTGCACTGACACTGATGCACTCTGAGTCTCTAGGACAGCTTGAATTTCTTTGAACTTGATTGTGGCTGCTTATTAACTTTGCGGACTATCCTGCATTGCAACCTTTCATCAAGTGTTCTCTGCGTCCACGTCCAAAGAGATTAAATACAGTGCAGTGCCATGGTTGGAAAGTTTCTTGATTATGATTTGCACTGTGGACAAAGGAACGTCAATATCACTGGAGATGGACTTGAAACCTTGAGATTGTTGATATTATTCAATAATTTTGGTTCTCAAGTCCTCAGACAGTTCTCTTCTCCCCTTTCTTTTCTCCATGCTTAGTGTGGCACAAACAGACAAACAATGGAAATATTGAGTCATCTTCTCCCCCATTTTATCTGGTTGTAGGTCTTTTTCATATTGCCCACACCTATTTATTGCCATAGGTACGGTAAGTTTGAACCGGCATCACATAGTTGAAACAATGTTGTTTACCCATGATTTTGGAAAGATGGCAACAATATTGTCCAGCCCATTTTTGGGGTTTTGAGTGACATTATGTCTAGTTTGCATTATTTTCTCTGTTTTGTTTTTTGTGTTGTTTCAATACATGCAAAAGAAATAAACATTTGTATAACAAAACACATGCAAAATATGTTAATTTTCTGGAACAATTTCAAGGGTGCCAACACTTTTGGCCATCACTGCGTGTATATATACACATAACTAAATATATATATATATATACATACAGGGGTTGTGAAAAGTATTCAGACCCCTTTAAATTTTTCACTCTTTGTTTCATTGTAGCCATTTGGTGAATTCAAAAAAGTTCATTTTATTCTCATCAACGTACATTCTGCACCCCATCTTAACTGAAAAAAACACAGAAATATAGTAATGTTTGCATATTTCTTAAAAAAGAAAAAATTCAATATCACATGGTCATAAGTGTTTAGGCCCATTGGTCAAGACACCCATATTTAAGTCACATGCTGTCCATTTCCTTGTGATCCTCCTTGAGATGGTTCTACTTCTTCATTGGAGTCCAGCTGTGTTTAATTAAACTGATAGGACTTGATTTGGAAAGGCACACACCTATTTATATAAGACCTCACAGCTCACAGTGCATGTCAGACCAAAGAAAAATCATGAGTTCAAAGGAATTGCTCAAGGAGCTCAGAGACAGAATTGTGGAAATGCACAGATCTAGCCAAGGTTATAAAAGGATTTCTCCAGTACTCAAGATTCCTAAGAGCACAGTGGCTCCATTATCCTTATATGGAAGAAGTTTAGGACCACCAGAAGTCTTCCTAGTTCTGGCCATCCAGCAAAACTGAGTAATCGTGAGAGAAGAGCCTTGGTGAAAGAGGTAAAGAATTACCCCAAGGTCACTGTGGCTGAGCTCCAGAGATGCAGTAGGGAGATGGGAGTAAGTTCCACAACGTCAACTATCACTGCAGCCCTCCATCAGTCGGGCCTTTATGGCAAAGTGGCCTGATGGAAGCCTCTCCTCTCCATATGCAAGACATATGAAAGCCTGCATAGTGTTTCAAAAAAACACTTGAAGTCTCCGAGACTATGAAAAATAAGATTATCTGGTCTGATGAAATGAAGATAGGACTCTTTGGTTATAATTCTAAGTGGTATGTGGGAAGAAAACCAGGCACTGCTCATCACCTGCCCAATACAATCCCAACAGTGAAACATGGTGGTGGCAGCATCATGCTATGGGGGGGTATTTTTCAGCTGCAGGGACAGAACGACTGGTTGCAATTGAATGAAACATGAATGTGGCCAAGTACAGAGATACCCTGGATGAGAACCTCTTCCAGAGTGCTCTGCTCTGGACCTCAGACTTGGCTGAAGGTTCACCTTCCAACAAGACAATGACCCTAAGCACACAGCTAAAATAACAAAAGAGTGGCTTCAGAACTACTCTGTGAGCATTCTTGACTGGCCCAGCCAGAGCGCAGACCTAAACCCAATTGAGCATCTGTGGAGAGACATGAAAATGGCTGTCCACCAACGTTCACTATCCAACCTGACGGAACTGGGGAGGATCTGCAAGGAAGAATGGCAGAGGATCCCCAAATCCAGGTATGAAAAACATGTTGCATCATTCCCAAGAAGACTCATGGCTGTACTAGCTCAAAAGGGTGCTTCTACTCAACACTGAGCAAAGGGTCTGAATACTTATTACCATGTGATATTTCAGTTTTTCTTTTTTAATAAATTCACAAAAATTTCTACATTTCAGTTTTTTTCAGTCAAAATGGGATGCAGAGTGTACATTAATGAGAAAAAAATAAGTTTTATAAATTTACCAAATGGTTGCAATGAAACAAATAGTAAAAAATTTAAAGGAGTCTGAATACTTTTCACACCCACTGTATATATACATGCATGCACATACTTGCACAAAAACAAAAAAGAAAACAGAATTCTGAAAATTCTTAAAACATCTTGATTTGTTCTGCATTAAGTAAGAGCACTAGCAGAAATACACAATCACACCAGAGGCATAGCCAGGAGTTCAGCTCAGAAGGAAGGGGGGGGGGAATATTTGAGAGGGCTCCTAACCTGTAATCTTAATTACAACTTTGGTGGCGCAGCCTAATAGTGGGTGTAAGGGAACCTAAGCAAATAACTGTTCTATTACTGAAAGTAATTTTCTACACAAGGGCCAACACTGATATCGCCATACGATCACAATATAGTGGTAGGTACCAATCCTGCAGACCACACAAGACATTGCAGAACAGCAGAAGCGTAACTACAACGGGTGCAGGGGTTGCAATTGCACCCGGGCCTTGGACCCTTCGGGGCCCCAAAAGTCTATCTGGCCCATAGAAAAAGACTAATACTATTACAGATTTGCAATTATTGGGGGCCCCATTGGAGCTTTTGCATTGGGGCACATGAGCTTCAAGTTACGCCACTTCAGAACAGTTACAGTTAGGGCCAGAAATATTTGGACAGTGACACAAGTTTTGTTATTTTAGCTGTTTACAAAAACATGTTCAGAAATACAATTATATATATAATATGGGCTGAAAGTGCACACTCCCAGCTGCAATATGAGAGTTTCCACATCCAAATCGGAGAAAGAGTTTAGGAATCATAGCTCTGTAATGCATAGCCTCCTCTTTTTCAAAGGACCAAAAGTAATTGGACAATGGACTCTAAGGGCTGCAATTAACTCTGAAGGCGTCTCCCTCGTTAACCTGTAATCAATGAAGTAGTTAAAAGGTCAGGGGTGGATTCCAGGTGCGTGGTTTTGCATTTGGAAGCTGTTGCTGTGACCAGACAACATGCGGTCAAAGGAACTCTCAATTGAGGTGAAGCAGAACATCCTGAGGCTGAAAAAAAAGAAAAAATCCATCAGAGAGATAGCAGACATGCTTGGAGTAGCAAAATCAACAGTTGGGTACATTCTGAGAAAAAAGGAATTGACTGGTGAGCTTGGGAACTCTAAAAGGCCTGGGCGTCCACGGATGACAACAGTGGTGGATGATCGCCGCATACTTTATTTGGTGAAGAAGAACCCGTTCACAACATCAACTGAAGTCCAGAACACTCTCAGTGAAGTAGGTGTATCTGTCTCTAAGTCAACAGTAAACAGAAGACTCCATGACAGTAAATACAAAGGGTTCACATCTAGATGCAAAGCATTCATCAATTCCAAAAATAGACAGGCCAGAGTTAAATTTGCTGAAAAACACCTCAAGAAGCCAGCTCAGTTCAGGAAAAGTATTCTATGGACAGATGAGACAAAGATCAACCTGTACCAGAATGATGGGAAGAAAAAAGTTTGGAGAAGAAAGGAAACGGCACATGATCCAAGGCACACCACATCCTCTGTAAAACATGGTGGAGGCAACGTGATGGCATGGGCATGCATGGCTTTCAATGGCACTGGGTCACTTGTGTTTATTGATGACATAACAGCAGACAAGAGTAGCCGGATGAATTCTGAAGTGTACCGGGATATACTTTCAGCCCAGATACAGCCAAATGCTGCAAAGTTGATTGGACGGCGCTTCATAGTACAGATGGACAATGACCCCAAGCATACAGCCAAAGCTACCCAGGAGTTCATGAGTGCAAAAAAGTGGAACATTCTGCAATGGCCAAGTCAATCACCAGATCTTAACCCAATTGAGCATGCATTTCACTTGCTCAAATCCAGACTTAAGACGGAAAGACCCACAAACAAGCAAGACCTGAAGGCTGCGGCTGTAAAGGCCTGGCAAAGCATTAAGAAGGAGGAAACCCAGCGTTTGGTGATGTCCATGGGTTCCAGACTTAAGGCAGTGATTGCCTCCAAAGGATTCGCAACAAAATATTGAAAATAAAAATATTTTGTTTGGGTTATGTTTATTTGTCCAATTACTTTTGACCTCCTAAAATGTGGAGTGTTTGTAAAGAAATGTGTACAATTCCTACATTTTCTATCAGATATTTTTGTTCAACCCTTCAAATTAAACGTTACAATCTGCACTTGAATTCTATTGTAGAGGTTTCATTTCAAATCCAATGTGGTGGCATGCAGAGCCCAACTCGCGAAAATTGTGTCACTGTCCAAATATTTCTGGCCCTAACTGTATATACAGAGAATTACAACTGACGTAATTTCGTATGGAGCTGTTCACTTTACCCGTCTTTTCCATCTGGACCAGACGACATGACAACTTCTCCAGCCACAACTTGTCTGCAGAGATTACAACAAAGACACATTTGACACATATTTCCTGCATCGTTCTGATCTATTCCCAACCTGCACAAACTGCTGCCGTAAGTGTCCCCATTACTGCACTTGACGCATTGTAAAACAACACTGCTCCTCTTACTATCCCACGTAATGTCACTACTGTGCCCCTTGCATAGTAATAATGCTTTCTTTCTTCCCAATAAATAGTAACATTGTCTCCTAGAAAATACTAATGCCTTGTGCAAGTGATCTAGAAAACAATGTCTGCATTTTACTCCTAGAAAATATTAATTCCCCATGTGCACCGTTGATAGTCACAATATACTGAGTGCCCCTATAACAATACTTCTTAAATGTCCACTTAACATTTAACAATGTCCCCTGAGTCCACCAATGTACAGCTCCCCTATACACAGTTATACACAGTGTGATGCCCCTATTCCTCCCCTACACACTAAGATAAACCCATAGATCCACTATACATTATGATGGGCCCACAGCCCTCATATACACAGTATGATTTGCTCACAGCTCCCCTATATACATTATGTTGGTCCCACAGCTCCCCTATACTGTATGATGGGACAACTGCTCTTTCAAAATACTGTATAATTCCCCACACTTTAAAAAGGCCTCAAAAGTAGCCCTCAAACTGTATAAAGTCCCCCACATTAGCACTTAGGGCCCTTTCACATCAGCGGTAATTTCAAATCGCGGCAGATGCGGTGAAACAAACGCATCTGCCGCGATTACCGCATAACCGCGACACTTGCGGCACACTTGCGGCAAGCCCCATGCAATGTCTATGGGGCTTGCGGTAAGGGTGAGGCAGATGTGGCAAGTGCAGTTTCGGCACTTGCGGCAGGTGCGGCCGCGAAAAAAACCGCTGCTTGCAGTAGCCTCCCACACTCCATGTTGGTCCCTCATTGTTTTTTGTACCAACACAGTCTACCACATGTTTTCATTAAAATAAAATAATAATATACTTACCTAATCCAGAATCATGAGTCAATCAGCAAGGCAAAGCGCTGTCATAGCCACACAGACTGGCCAAGCTTCTCATTGTGGCGTTGAAAAACAGTTCTTGGGACATTTTGTAGAAGTGAACTTACCGCTTGTTCCACCACCAAAACAATGTAACAGTGAGCTGTTATTGTGAAAAAAACAAAACAAAAAAAGAAACAAGGAAAAGAACAAGGCACTTACTAAGCCGTGAAAAAAATGTTCATTTATTCATTCTTATTACTGTTTTCCACCCTGTCACCCTACCCCATGGAAAATTGCCTGTCTTGAATAAAAGAACATTTTTTAATAGTTTGGTGAGTGCCGTATGTTCTACTTTCTTATAATATTGTCATCAACCTTCTTACTATACAGAGCATCCTCGTCGCTATGAGCTCCAAAGACCAAGTAAACACATTCCCTGTCTGCTTCAATAGAATATTGTGTTGAATGCTGATTTCTTTTCTATGGACTTGAGCTGACAATGTCCCTGGAATGAAGACTAGAGGAGTTTGGCTTCTCTACAATTTGCCACCACACACAATAATGCCAGAATCAGGACCAGTATGTTCCCTTAAAATGAAACCGCTGTTTAAATTTTTATTTATTAGTAATGTAGAGCAAGTGATTATGAACAACTTTCAAATATACTTTATTAATGAAATCAGAAAGAAAACACCTTTAAAAAAACTTCCACAAAATGTCATCAGTAGGCTGATTCTGAACCACACATATGGTTGTTAGGGAGCTCTGTCTTCAGGGTGCGTACACTGTGTTCACAATACAGCTGAAAAGACTCTCAAATTACCTCATGCAGGCATCCTGCTGAGCTACAGTAGCTACTGTGAGACCTTATCCCACTCCTCCTTCACATGGCCTCTGCTCCATAACTGTGATAACTCAGAGCAGAGCCATGTGAATGGAGGAGCCAGCATGAGGTAATTTGACAGTTTTAGCACCTGTATTGTGAACTCAGTGTAGACCCCTCCCCCTGAAGATGGAGATGCCTAAAATTGAGCATATGTGTGGTTCAGAATAAGCCTATTGATGATATCTTGTGGAAGTTTTTTTTAAATGTGTTTCCTTCCTGATTTCACTAACAAAGTGTATTTGAAAGTTGACCATATTCTTCTCCTCGCCACCTCACTCCTGCCTGTCGGAGGGCTACTGCGCAAGCGCCAGATTTCCACCCTGCTCTATATATACAGCATAACACGGAGCAGGGCGGGCAAAGGCGCTGACTTCGGAGGCAGGAGGCAGAACAGGCACGCAGGACCAAAACAAACAATACCTCGTTCTACACCTGCATCAATGAGCACAAGGAGGCGCAGGCGAGGATGGCATAACAGACAGGAGGGAGAAGTGGCGAGGAGAAGAAAGGAGGAGGCAGGGGGTGGGAATGGCACGCGTGAATAGACCTGACTCCAGCCCCAGGGAATGCCCTCCTGACTTCAAACAGTGAGTTTTCCTAATGATATAACTGGGGATACAGAGCAGCCAGACACATGGTTGACCCCTTGCCTGAATGCAGCATACATGCTGCATTTAGATTGCAATCCAGGACAGGTCCATTTTAAGCAAGAGTTGTTCAGTGGACAAACCTTTAGGATTTAGATAAACTGTTTTTTTGGGAGGAAAGTTTGTGATCTGATAAATATCAAAGACAGCCTAACACCTATTATATTCCACATCTGACATGCTGAGGTTCTCTTGATTTCAGATTTCATGTGATCCATAAATGAGTTTTCAAAATCTTTATGGTTTAAACTAGAGGTGGATAAATGTTGAATACTGTAATTCATCCTGTCCAGTTCAGTCAATACAGAGGCAGCTGCTACATATGGCTAATATTCCCTTGAGGAACGTGCACTTGGCTGAGTGGGAGTTACATGGCACCATTACTGTCAGCAACACCTTGTCTAATTCACTAGTCAATTATCTTCTTGTTTTATAGCATATTGAGTTATTCTGTTACTAGAAGAAATACCATGATATAAGTTTGTAGAAAAGAAAAATTGCTTGTATTTTTAGCAATACATTTAAAAATGCTTCTGGCATTAGTCTGGTTTTATGTGAAATCTTAAAGCACTAATATATCTTAATCGGACTCGGCGCAGCTGGTATTGTTCATCATTCAATAATTAATTCAGATTAAATTGATAAAATTCATTTTAATGGAGAAATCGCAAATATAAAATTTACACGTATTTGGTAAAAAATAGAAAATTCACAAACTAAAAATATATATATGTAATCAATAGGATTAAAAGTTGGATATGTGTTTCCCAAACAACAACTATAAAAATAGGGGAATTGGTTGGTAAACGTTGCCGTTCCTACTGTATGATGGACTCTGGCTTGAAGTGGCTCATTAGAACCGGTTTTGGGGGCCTAGTCTTAGCAGCCACTTCAAGCCATCATACAAGAGGAACGGCAACATTTACTAACCACATCCCCTATTTTTATTGTTGTTGTTTGGGCCCTTTAGTATCTAAGAGCAGCAACAAGGGCCCAACAAATAGTTATTTACTAGCTAGCCTACGCATAGCCAGCTCCAGTGTTATTCAACATTTATTCAATCTTAAAGCAAACCTCAAGCCCAGAAACCAAATTCTTCTATATACAGACGTTTACAAAATCGTTGGTACAACTTCTGTTAAAGGAAGAATAACCCACATTGTTCACTGAAATAACTTTAAACCGATAAAAGTAATTTTTAATTTAACTTAACTGAATATCATCTAATTAGAATTTGACATTGCTACTGATTTTTGGTTCAACAGAAAAAACACACAAGCAACCTATCGGTGTGTTCACACCTGTATTATAAAATCACCCAGACACTCAGCTAGAAAAGTTGGTGAGTGTCAGGAGAGTGGCATATGTTTTTTTTTTCTCACCTAGCATCTGTATGCGAGTTCTATACATGTGTGCTTTTTTTTCTAAGGCTGGAAACACACTGTCCTAGTGACATGCGAGTTACTCGCACAAGTCTCAGATCATTCACCCGGCATGACCACTGCCTCTTTGGACGGGATACTGTCAGTGGTATGTTTTTCTATGTAGCTCCACTGCTCCCGTCCAGAGAGGGGGAGGCCACCCCAGGTGAATGATCCAAGACTCGTGCTAGTAACTCACATGTCACTCGGATAGTGTGTTTCCAGCCTAAGCAAGATGCACACTCACAATACACTGACCTGGCATGCAGATGCTAAGTGAGAAAAAAAATGCACACTTGCTTGCTTGCTTGACATACAAATGCAAGATGAGAAAAAAAGCACACTCACATTATATACGTTTGGCACAAAGACAGACAGTTGCACTCTGAAGTACTGTAACTAATACATGCAACTTTGAATTTAAAGGAGTATGGAACAGAATTGTAGCTAAGGAGATCTTAAAATAAATTAAACACTTAGCATATAAATATGGCCATATCCATAACCACCCAGTAGACATGTCGAGGTGTGTCTATTTACTAGGAACCTACACTTTCAGTCACAGCCTCTCTTTGGATTTAAAAACCTCCTTTTGAAAGGGCGAGTAGGAACCTGCTAACAGAGAACAATAACACCTAAGGCTAGTGGGGAAAGGGTGCATGGCAGAAGTTGTAACCCCCTAATCTAAACAAAGGAAACTGCAGCACTCCATCATGCAAGGCAGGGGTCTCAAACATGCGGGGGCTGGGGGAGGCTGCAGGAGGCTGCAGGAGGCAGCGGGAGATCTCCTGCTCCTGCTCATATAATATGCATAGCCGCTCTCCATCACCGTGGTGCACCGTGGTGATGGGCTGGCAGAGCGGCGCATATTATATGTGCCTGCGCCCCCCTCAGTGATGGCACATGCCCCCCCTGTGTTCTATATGTAAAATAAAAAGCTTTAGTTACCTTCTCCAGCGATGTCCTCCCGCTGTTTCCCCGCTCTCCCTGCTGCCGCTGTGATCAGGCACGCAGAGATAATGTCTCTCTGCTGTGCTGATTACATGACCGGCATTGAGAAGCAGGAAGTGGAGGAGTGCAGCGGCAGGAGAGAGACCTGGAGGACAGCGCTGGAGGAGGGTGAGGAAAGAGCATGGGGGCCATAGCCAGGGCAGGGGGGATGTGTGCCAGCCGCAGGGGACATGTGCCAGCCACAGGGGACATGTGCCAGCCATGGGGGACGTGTGGCAGCCATAGGGGACATGTGCAAGTCACAGGGGACGTGTGCCAGCCATAGAGGATGAGTGCCAGCCACAGGGGACATGTGCCAGCCACAGGGAACGTGTGCCAGTCAAAGGGGATGTGTGCCAGCCAATGGGGACGTGTGCCAGCCATGGGCGATGTGTTTCAGCCATGGGGGACATGTGCAAGCCACAGGGGACATGTGCCAGCCATGAGGGACGTGTGCCAGCCATAGGGGACATGTGCAAGTCACAGGGGACGTGTGCCAGCCATAGAGGATGAGTGCCAGCCACAGGGGACATGTGCCAGCCACAGGGAACGTGTGCCAGTCAAAGGGGATGTGTGCCAGCCAATGGGGACGTGTGCCAGCCATGGGCGATGTGTTTCAGCCATGGGGGACATGTGCAAGCCACAGGGGACATGTGCCAGCCATGAGGGACGTGTGCCAGCCATAGGGGACATGTGCAAGTCACAGGGGACGTGTCATCCATGGAGGATGTGTGCCAGCCATGGGGGATGTGTGCCAGCCATGGGGGATGTGAAAATGTAAGGTTGGGTGGCACTAATGAGTGATCAACATGTCACACACTAAGAGTAATTGAATCAAGTATAGAAAAAGTAGTGTGTATGAATGACAGTGATCAGAAACACATCCACCAATCACAGAGTGATTATCCAAAAAATTTTCAAATTTTATTATAAAGACACAAGAAGCAGACAATCGTGCAGACAACATGTAATATGCAAAAATTAAAACCATTTAAAAATGTGGTGGGTAAAGCACCATCACACAAGTGCTGTGTGCCCAATGCAATATTTAAATGACACAATAATCATTCTATTGCGAAAGCAAAAAGAGATGGAGTGAATCAATCAATAATTCAATGCCCTGGTGACATGAGATGAAAGCTCAGATACCTCTATATGGATGCCAGGCTCAGTATTAGGAAGGAGCCTAATTAATTTATTTTATTAACCCTAGATCAAACAAGGGAATAAGAAAAACATCCAGAGGAAAATACCTGGAAAGATAGCATAAGAAAAAGGCATCAAGTATATTAATATGGAGCTGAGAACAGCCACCTGAAAATAAACAAGAACAAAGCAGATAGTCACCGAGCAGAGGGAGGGCAGATGAGGGCACACAGCGGCAGGACCCGACGCGTATCGCCGCTCAATATAACGGCTTCATCCTGGGGGAAGCTCAATTTTTGCATATTACATGTTGTCTGCACGATTGTCTGCTTCTTGTGTCTTTATAATAAAATTTGAAAAAATTTTTTGGATAATCACTCTGTGATTGGTGGATGTGTTTCTGATCACTGTCATTCATACACACTACTTTTTCTATACTTGAGCCATGGGGGATGTGTGCCAGCCACAGGGAACATGTGCCAGCCACAGGGGATGTGTGCCAGCCACAGGGGATGTGTGCCAGCCACAGGGGACGTGTGCCAGCCACAGGGGATGTGTACCAGCAAAAGGGGACGTGTGCTAGCCATGGGGAATGTGTGCCAGCCATGGGGACATGTTCCAGCCACAGGGGACATGTGCAAGCCACAGGGGACATGTGCCAGTCACAGGGGATGTGTGCCAGCCACAGGGGACATGTGCCAGCCATAGGGGACGTGTGCCAGCCATATGGGACGTTTGCCAGCCATAGGGAAAATGTATCAGCCATAGGGAACATGTGCCAGCCATGGGGGATGTGTGCCAACCATGGGGGATGTGTGCCAGCCACAGGGGATGTGTGCCAGCCATGGGGGAAGTATGCCAGCCATGGGGGATGAGTGCCAGCACAGGCGGAAGTGTGCCAGCCATGGGGGATGTGTGCCAGTCATGGGGGACGTGTGCCAGCCATGGGGGATGTGTGCCAGCCATGGGGGATGAGTGCCAGCCATGGGGGACGTGTGCCAGCCATGGGGGACGTGTGCCAGCCATAGGGGACGTGTGCCAGCCATGGAGGACGTGTGCCAGCATAGCGGGACATGTGCCAGCAATAGGGGACTTGTGTGTGTGTGTGTCAGAGAGCATGTGTGTGTCAGAGAGCATGTGTGTGTCAGAGAGCGTGTGTGTGTCTGAGAGCATGTGTGTGTCTGTCTGAGAGCATGTGTGTGTGTGTCTGAGAGCGTGTGTGTGTGTGTAAAAAGAAAGTAGACCAGATTGGGGACATCAGTACAAAAGGGGTCCAGCATGGGGGACATTACTACATTATGGGGGCCAGGATGTGCACATCATTACAAAAGGGGATCAGCGTGGGGGACATTACTACACTATGGGGGCCAGGATGTGGACATCACTACAAAAGGGAATCAGCATGGGGGACATTACTACTAGAGATGAGCGGTGTTCGACTCGAATTGTTCGCCAATCTCAAATTCGAGTTGTTTTTGGCGGTGTTCGAATTATTCACCGAATTCGAACAATATAGTTCAAATTCGGCAGTTCTAGAAGCTGTTCGATTTTGGTTTGAAAATGTGGCAGGTACGTTTAGAAAACCACATCTGCCGCATTTTCAGCCAAAATAACCAGCTATTCCGTAAAATAAAGTGTTAAAAAAAAAAAAAATGCATGCTCACCTGTTCGGCGGTCCACCGATGGCTCCGGCAAGGTCCTGTTGCTGATAGAACCTGTGGTGACATCATAAAACCGGTCACATGACCGCAATAACCGGTTTTCTGACGTCGCCACAGGTCCTATCAGCAACAGTACCTTGCCGGAGCCATCGGTGGACTACCGGACAGGTGAGCATACATTTTTTTTATTTTACTTTATTTTACTTAATTTCACTTCCGCAATGCAAACAGCCCCATATAGCTGTTTATTTCGTTTTCCGGGGTGTTCGACGAACATTCGTCGAACATCCCGCCTGTTCAACGAATCGAATCGAACACGAACACTAGGGTGGTGGCTCATCTCTAATCACTACACTATAGGGGAAAGGATGGGGACATCACTGCAAAAGGGGATCATGATATGGACATTACTACAGAAGGGGATCAGGATGGGGATATTAGTACAAGAAGGGGATACGGATTTGGACAGTACTACATTGAGCAAAAAATTCTGGTATTACTAAAAATGTCACTTAATCCTACAAGCAATGTGGCCCGCCGATAAAAAAATTTTTTTATGGGCGGCCCCCCAACCCAGCCGAGTTTGAGACCCCTGATGTAAGGTGTTCATATGTATGACACTCTCCTGAAACTCGCCAACTTTTGCGTCTGAGTAATTTTATATACGCAGATATATCATAATGAAAAGGGCCTAGACAAAATGACTTAATATTTTGATGTACAACCGTTTGAGGTCACCGTTACTGGGTTCTCAGGTCTCAGAAGTTAATCAGTTACAGTACCTAAAGTTGGCTAAGTAGCACATGGACAGTATGAAGTATGGAGTACTCCATGGGCAGAGTGCGGTGTACATGCAAATGCTGGAACCTAGATGTGAGGAAAAGACAGCGATTGATGGCTTATGTGCATGCACTAGTAGCGGTATTACTAGTACTCAGGGGTGAACCTAGTCTCTCTGCTGCCTGAGGTTAACTGCTAAAGGCGATTAATAACAGGGTCCTTAATATTGGGTTGAGCAAAGGATGTGGGATCAGGAAGGGGGAGGAGCTCCACCGACCAACCACTGCTCAGTATAATGCACCCCCACAGTCCTCCATATAGTATAATGCAGCCTTTCTTATAGTATAATGCACCCCCAATCAGTGGCGGAACTAGAGCCTGGCTGGCCCCGGTGCTGCATTTAGACCGGGGCCCCACTTGGGACCATATTCATCCTATTCATCCCTCAAACCCTAGTTGAGGAGCAGGGGGAAGAAGGAAAGCGAGCTGCTGTCCCAAGTGAGGAGCAGGGGGGGGGGGGGGGAGTTGGTTGTGAGCCCTGGACAGATGAGGAGCGGGAAGGGGGGATGCTGCTACCTGCGTCTCGAGCACATTACAGACCAGGGAGCCGTGGCGGCAGTCGGCAGTTGAGAGGGGCGGGATCAGCTGCAGGCAGCGAGAAGCTTCCCTCACTTCACCTCTCCTCTCCTCTGACCCACAATCACGGTCTGCGGGGGGTGGCTGGAGGCCCGAGCCCCCCTGCAGGGAGGTGCAGGGGCCCCCGAGCCAGTCGGGGCCCTGGGGCAGCTGAACCAGCTGCACCACGGTAGGTCCGCCCCTGCCCCCAATAGTCCTCCATATAGTGTAATGGGCCCCCATTATATTGCATATTACAGTTAGGGCCAGAAATATTTGGACAGTGACACAAGTTTTGTTATTTTAGCTGTTTACAAAAACATGTTCAGAAATACAATTATATATATAATATGGGCTGAAAGTGCACACTCCCAGCTGCAATATGAGAGTTTCCACATCCAAATCGGAGAAAGGGTTTAGGAATCATAGCTCTGTAATGCATAGCCTCCTCTTTTTCAAGGGACCAAAAGTAATTGGACAATGGACTCTAAGGGCTGCAATTAACTCTGAAGGCGTCTCCCTCGTTAACCTGTAATCAATGAAGTAGTTAAAAGGTCAGGGGTGGATTCCAGATGTGTGGTTTTGCATTTGGAAGCTGTTGCTGTGACCAGACAACATGCGGTCAAAGGAACTCTCAATTGAGGTGAAGCAGAACATCCTGAGGCTGAAAAAAAAAGAAAAAATCCATCAGAGAGATAGCAGACATGCTTGGAGTAGCAAAATCAACAGTTGGGTACATTCTGAGAAAAAAGGAATTGACTGGTGAGCTTGGGAACTCTAAAAGGCCTGGGCGTCCACGGATGACAACAGTGGTGGATGATCGCCGCATACTTTATTTGGTGAAGAAGAACCCGTTCACAACATCAACTGAAGTCCAGAACACTCTCAGTGAAGTAGGTGTATCTGTCTCTAAGTCAACAGTAAAGAGAAGACTCCATGACAGTCAATACAAAGGGTTCACATCTAGATGCAAACCATTCATCAATTCCAAAAATAGACAGGTCAGAGTTAAATTTGCTGAAAAACACCTCAAGAAGCCAGCTCAGTTCAGGAAAAGTATTCTATGGACAGATGAGACAAAGATCAACCTGTACCAGAATGATGGGAAGAAAAAAGTTTGGAGAAGAAAGGGAACGGCACATGATCCAAGGCACACCACATCCTCTGTAAAACATGGTGGAGGCAACGTGATGGCATGGGCATGCATGGCTTTCAATGGCACTGGGTCACTTGTGTTTATTGATGACATAACAGCAGACAAGAGTAGCCGGATAAATTCTGAAGTGTACCGGGATATACTTTCAGCCCAGATTCAGCCAAATGCTGCAAAGTTGATTGGACGGCGCTTCATAGTACAGATGGACAATGACCCCAAGCATACAGCCAAAGCTACCCAGGAGTTCATGAGTGCAAAAAAGTGGAACATTCTGCAATGGCCAAGTCAATCACCAGATCTTAACCCAATTGAGTATGCATTTCACTTGCTCAAATCCAGACTTAAGACGGAAAGACCGACAAACAAGCAAGACCTGAAGGCTGCGGCTGTAAAGGCCTGGCAAAGCATTAAGAAGGAGAAAACCCAGCGTTTGGTGATGTCCATGGGTTCCAGACTTAAGGCAGTGATTGCCTCCAAAGGATTCGCAACAAAATATTGAAAATAAAAATATTTTGTTTCGGTTATGTTTATTTGTCTAATTACTTTTGACCTCCTAAAATGTGGAGTGTTTGTAAAGAAATGTGTACAATTCCTACATTTTCTATCAGATATTTTTGTTCAACCCTTCAAATTAAACGTTACAATCTGCACTTGAATTCTGTTGTAGAGGTTTCATTTCAAATCCAACGTGGTGACATGCAGAGCCCAACTCGCGAAAATTGTGTCACTGTCCAAATATTTCTGGCCCTAACTGTACATAGTTTCCCATCAGTGTACTCACTGATTAAAAAAAAAAAGTAAATACTCACCTCTCTTCTCACGGCTCCAGTCTCCTCAGCATCTGTTCTGCCACTCTTCACGTCTCAGTACAGCGGCGCTCAGTGATGACATCATCATGCCCCGCCGTGCTGAGCTGCAGAGGGCGGACAGTGGCGGACTCGAGAGAGTGCTGCCGGCAGAGTTAGCCAGGACTATAGGAGCGGGAGCAGCATCTGTACACCTTGTTCATATGCGGCTCTGCTTCATACACCTTGTACACACTCAACTCCGCTTTGTACACCTTGTACACGCGGCTCCACTCCATACACCTTGTACACACTCAGCTCTGCTCTGTACACCTCGTACACACACTGCTCCACCCCATACACCTCGTATAAACACGGCTCCGCTCCGTACACCTCATGCACACGCGGCTCCACTCCGTACACCTCATACACACTCGACTCCGCTCCATACACCTCGTACACACGTGGCGCTGCTCTATACACCTCGTACACATGCGGTTAAGCTCCGTACACCTCGTACAAACGTGGCTCCACTCCGTACACCTCATACACACGCGGTTCCGCTCCATACAACTCGTACACACACGGCTCCGCTACGTACAACTCGTGCACACTCGGCTCCGCTCCATAAACCTCGTAAACACGTGGGCTCCACTCCATACACCTAAAATACACTTGGTTCTGCTACATCCACACTGTAAATCCCTCCTGACCCCACACATAAGCTTTACCTCATTCACTTCTTCACCTCTTCACTTCATCCTGCACAGTGCTGGCCTGCATTGCATACACGGAGGAGCTGATCATCTGATCCCTGACTCCTCCCCTCCATTGACATCATCACAGGTCCTGTAATCACAGCTCCTGTGCGGCTCTACAGGTGGGCTCACACTGCAGGGGGGGCGTAACACAGCGGTGGCCAGGACTACAGGAGAGGAAGCGGCATCTGCAGGGGGCCGCGCTACCACCAGGCGCCCCTGCGAATGCCGCCCCCTCTCTACTAGAAGGGCTCACCGCCTGAGGCAGGCACTTCATGTCGTCTCATGGATGCTGCGGCCCTGCTAGTACTGTACTGTATCTGCGCTGAGACGGTGGTACAGTACTGTAGAGGGGTGAGGAGAGCTCACATTTTGCTCTTATTCCAAATCTTGTGTCGAGCCCACTGGGACGAGGGTACTCGGTACCGGACCGTGTCTGCTTTAGGGGAATGTCACGGGGTCCTGGTCCGGACCGTGTCCCGGGCCCTGGCAAATAAAAGGGTGTATTTACAGGGGAGAATAGTCTATCGTGACGCCACCCACTGTGTGCAGCCACTAATGGGGCCTCTGCTGCTGCAGAACCTCCGGGGATTATGTAGTAGCAGCTGAGATGGAATAGTTCCAGTGGGCAGAACTGGGTTCCCCGGGGCAGTGTTGGTAAAGTCTATGATGGAGGTGATTAGTATTGACAGGTTAAGGAACACACACTCACGTTTTGTAGTTTCCAAAGCTTTACTAGGATGTTATTGCAGATTGTCCACGGAGTCTGTCGGGGCCGGGTTTTTCCTCCCAACCTATCTGGGTCATCAGCTTACTCGTGCTGCGCTGTGTGTCCTGGCTGCTGCGTCTAGCTGAGCTACTGAGAATGTCTCACCCTCTCTCTTTTCTGCTGGTACCACTTGGCTAGGCAACTTGAGTCCTCTGTGCTGTGCTGACCCCGCCGTGTTGCTTCACTCTGGTACTGTGGCTGTCTAGAGACCCCACTACTCCTGAATTCACTGTGCTGAGTGTCAGTCACAGTACCGGATCCGGTGTCCGTTCTGTGCGCTTCTCTGGGGCGAGTGGGGATGGCACTCAAGCTCCCAGAAGTGTCTCTCTGCTTGTAGTTCTCCTTTCCTCAGACCCTCACTAGGCCTGGAATTGTGAGCAGATTGCAGAGAAGCTTGGCACAGCTCCTTTTACACTACAGCCTCTCTCAGTTCTTCCAGAAACTGAAACTAACTCTGCTCTTCACAGCACTGCTCCGTGTTGCACTTTCTGAGCTACTTCCTGTGGACCTGGAGTATTTAAGAGAGCAGGTTGTGCTCCCCCTCCTGGCCCAGAGGTGCTAGTGTAAGTCAGTGTGTTGTGGGGAGGGAACCCGTGTGATGTTACTGCGGCACATTAACCCATGGGGTGCCACATTCCCCCTTAGTTAAATACAGTACTCCGGGACTGTGGAAAAACAAGTAAACAAACAATTAAACACAATTAATATTTACAGAGGCTTAAAAGTAAAAAGTACAAAAATCACTAAGATGTGAAAATAGTCCAAAAAGTTCAAAAAGCAGTCTTTCCTGGGGTTTAGTCTATTGCCTCCGGGCTGATAAATATATACACAAAAGTTCTTACCACAACCAGTCCGTGGTATGTATGGTCCATAAATGAATAAGAAAGTTCATACAGGATAGTCTCTGTAGGTACTGGGCTTTTTAACGTTGCATTAACTATGTACATTTGTTCACTGAGTTCAATTTATATTCAAACCAACATATTTACATTACACATTCAATTCTGCATTTTACTCTCTGTACCTAACTGGTAACTGACCTTGGGTACTACGTTCTGATCTGCGTAAAACAGGTATATTACTTACATATGGGCTTCTAATATCAGTGTGCATGTACCTACGTGTTGTGCTTGGTACTGAGGCAGATGATGATCTGACTGCAGGACTGGCAAGTTCGCTAGGACCAGGAATTTGTTCTTCCTCTTCAGATTCTACTTCCAGTTCTTCTAGTCTTGGATCTTCTTCTGGTAACGCAGGTTCTGGTAACACAGGTTCTGGTGTTGGTTCCACCATTGGAGGGAATTCAATCATTGGTACTAAAACTGCTCCGTGGTAATTTGGCCATGTTTTGGGGAAATCTCCTAGTACCGTATGGAAAACTTCTTCTTCTTTTACCTTCTCTTGGATAGACTGGACCTGTACGGGTTCTGTTACTTCAGGTGTCTTCAGGGTTTCAGGACACAATTTAAGCTGATCTCGAGATACGGTTGCTGAAGTTCTTCCTTCATCTTTGCTTATCAAACAGGTTTTTACATTGTCTAGGTTAGATGGTAAGACTGTGTATGGGACGGTTTCCCACTGATTATCCAATTTGTTAGTGCGTCTCTTTCTCTTGAGAACTTGATCACCTTCCTGTAATGGCATTGCTTGAGCATGTTTGTTAAAGGTCTTCTCTTGTCTTGCTCTAGCTTGCTGTAGGTTTCTCTCTACACATTCTTGTACTTGTTGATACTGTTTCTGACGTTTGGTATCCCAATCTGTTTCTTCTGCTTCTGTGTCTGGTTTTTCAATTCCCATTTCTAGATCAATTGGTAGCTTACCGGGTCTTGCACGCATAAGGTAGGCTGGAGTGCAGTTTGTAGAACTCACTGGAACATGGTTGTATAAGTCTACCAAATCGGGTAATTTATCTGGCCACTGATTTCTTTCAGATTCCGGTAAGGTCTTCAACAGTTTAATCACAGTATGGTTCATTTTCTTGCATAAGCCATTTGTTTGGGGATGGTACATTGTTGAGTGGATTTTCTTACAACCGTACATATTGCAGAATTCCTTGAATAATTCTGATTCAAAAGCTGGACCTTGGTCTGCAAGGACTTGTTCTGGGTAACCATGCGGTCTACAGAAATGTGTCTGGAATGCTTTTGCTGCCGTCTTCGCTGTCAGATCTTTGACTGGTACTACCACTAAGAAGCGTGAATAATGGTCCACGATGGTTAAAGCATAGACATAACCTGACCGGCTTGGTGACAACTTGACATGGTCTAATGCGACTAGCTCAAGGGGCTGCTTGGTTATTATGGACTGGAGTGGAGCTTTCTGTGGATCTTTCCTTCTGAGGTTGCATGCGGCACATGCTCTACACCAACGTTCTATGGATCTTCTCATGCCAACCCAATAGAATCTCTCTCTCAGGATTGCTTCTAACTTCTTCCATCCGAAATGACCTGCACCGTAGTGGTAGGCTTCTAAGACCATTCTGACGTCTTGCTTGGGCACGATTATCTGCCAGACCAGTTCATGTGTGTTGGGATTGGTGAACCTTCTGCAGAGCTTCCCTTGATACAGGAACAACTTGCCTCTTTCTTTCCAGAGCTGTATAGTCTCAGCTGGGGCATTCTGATCAGGGTATGCACCTTGTTGCGTAAGCAGTTCTTTCACTAGCTTCACAGCTGGATCAGTATCTTGGGTGTCAGCCCATCCGTGATGTCTTAACGGGTTGAGATTTACCTTTTGTTCTCTTTGATAGATGCTGGGTTGATACTTTTCTTCCTTTGAACGATTAAAGGCCGGTAGTTCAATCTCTTCCAACTCTTCCGGTTCCTCTTCCACGTCTCTCAGGTGTGGCATCCGTGATAAGGCATCTGCGTTCCCGTTCTTGCAACCTGCCCTATATTTGATGACAAAGTTGTAATTAGATAGCCGGGCTATCCATCTCTGCTCCAGAGCTCCTAATTTTGCCGTGTCCAGGTGAGTCAACGGGTTGTTATCCGTGTAGATGGTGAATTCTGCACCTGCCAAGTAATGCTTAAAACGTTCAGTCACAGCCCAAACTACTGCCAGTAGTTCTAACTTGAAGGAGCTGTAGTTCTCGGGATTTATTTCTGTAGGCCGGAGCTTCCTACTTGCAAAGGCAATAACTCTCTCTTTGCCTCCTTGCTTCTGCGACAACACTGCTCCCAGTCCCACGTTGCTGGCATCCGTGTAAAGAATGAACGGTTGATGGTAATCTGGATATGCCAGGATCTCTTCTCCCGTCAATGCACGTTTCAGCTTGTTGAAGGAATCTTCTCTCTCCTCACTCCACTGGACAAGAGGATTATGGGGTGAAGACTTTTTTGATTATCCTAACAGGATGTCTTGCAGGGGAGCAGCAAGCTTCGTGAATCCTCTGATAAATCTTCTACAATAGCCTACCAGGCCCAGGAATTGCCTCACTTCTTTCACGTTTGTAGGTCTTGGCCAATCCCTTATCACTGTGACTTTATCAGGATCCGGTGCTACTCCTTCTGAACTCACGACATGTCCCAGGTATTGTACCTTTGGCTTCAGAAGGCGACATTTGGAAGGCTTGATTTTCATGCCATATTTGGACAAAGCTTCGAACACTTCTGTCAGGTCTTGTAGATGTTGTTCATACGTGTTGGAATAGACTATGACGTCATCTAACTACAGGAGGACGGTTTCAAAGTTCTTGTGTCCTAGGCAGCTCTCCATGAGGCGTTGGAAGGTCCCGGGTGCGTTGCAGAGTTCCGGCATACAATTGAACTCACAAAGGCCCATCGGCGTAGTAAACGCTGTCTTCTCCTTGTCGGCCTCGGCCACAGGAACCTGCCAGTAGTCAGATCAAGGGTGGAAAAGTAGTTAGTAGATTTTAATGCAGCTAATGACTCCTTAATCCTAGGTAATGGGTATGCGTCCTTATGTGTGATGCGATTAATCTGCCGGTAATCTACGCACATTCTCATGGTTCCGTCCTTCTTTTTAACTAACACTAGAGGTGCTGCCCAGGGGCTACAACTGTCTCTTATTACCCCTGCAGATTTAATTTCTCTGAGCATGTCTTTGGTGGTTTGGTAGTGAGCGGGTGGTAATGGTCTATACCTCTCCTTTATAGGCTGATGGTTACCTGTGGGTATAGTGTGCTCTACCCCTTTGATCTGCCCAAAGTCTAACGGGTGTTTGCTGAATATTTGCTCATATTCCTTCACTACCCGGTATACTCCATACTTGTGACGGGGAGGTGTAGAACTGGTACCTACATGCAGCTTTTGGCACCAATCCTCCAGCTTCTCTCCTGAGCCATTGTCATCCGCCTGACTTAACGGGTTCAAGGGCTCGACGGCTGTGATGTTGTTGTTATCAACCGTGTACAACTTAGCATTGGTAGCATACTTAGGTAATATGACCTCATGTTCTCCGCCGAATAATAGACATAATGACACTCTTACTCTGTGTACGTCAACTACTCCTCTAGCTGTGAGTATGGTGGGTCTGCTGTCTGAGTACACGGGTTCTACCAGGGCTTGATAGTCTCGCCCTTTGATGCCTATTGCGGCTCTACACCAGACCAACATTTCAGTTTTGGGAGGTATTACAATGGGTATTGGATCACTTACTCGTTCACTACCGATCTCACCTCCGGAGATTTCTACCTGTTGCTTCAACAATAGGGCTTTGATCTCTTTGTGCAGAAACCTCTGTTGTCCAGTCCCAGCAGTCTCGGCGATCTGCTGCAAAACACTTAACACTTCGGAAAAACATTTCTCAATTACATTCATTCCTAGCAGCATCACTGGCTCACGTTCTCGCCGGTTAACATCTATGATTATAACACCCTGGTTCTGCAATTCTACCTTCCCAATCTGAATACTCATTTCTCTGAACCCAACCTGTGGTATTAATTGTCCATTACTAGACCATATGTCCATGTTAAAGTCAGTTGGTGCACTAGTAATGTCTGAATCAGCCCAGTACCTTTTATATAGAACATGTGGGATCGATGTTATTTGGGACCCGGTATCCAGCAGGGCACTAAATGGAATGCCATCCAACATGATAGGGATCACCGGCTGTCCTCCTACGAATCTGTCAAACCAGGCTGAAGGACCTTGAGAGTTTATTCCTAGGGAGCGGGCCGCCTGCCCAGGGAATCGTCGTTTAAAGTACACTCTCGGGCAAGATGACCTGGTTTCTGGCAAAGGTGGCAAATGGGCTGTCCATCCGGTTGATAGCGATCGCTGGGTCGTCCTCTTGCTGCTGGGTATCTTCTGGGCCTCATCCACGGAACATCCTCTCAACTGGTCGCCAACTTGATCTTGGGTGCAGGCTTTGACTCTCGCAGCTCTTTGATGACCTTGGCCATTGAGATCACGGTGTCTGTCAGGGCATCTAGCTTTTGATTGAGGGCTGCATTAGAGATATATTCTCCAGTCTCAGCAACAGTTGCTGACATAGCAGATGTCGCTGACGCTGCCAGTTGCTGAAGGGCTGCTGCAGTGTCCGGTACAAAGGTTAATTCTCGGGGCTCTTCCAGCTGCTGCAGACGAATAGCTCGATCTTTCAGTTCAGTAAATGTCATGTCGGGGTTCTGCAGCAGTATCATGCTCAACTGTCTTCTGTGGGAAGGGGAATGGAGGCCCTCTATAAATTGGTCAAGTAGCATTTTATCAGCTCCCGGGGCTAAAGCAGGTTCTGCCAGCTTAAGGGCTTTGAGTGCTTCCTGCAGATTCAAGGCAAAGTCTCTGGCACTATGTTTAGACTTCTGGTGGCATCAAAGAACCTCATCTTAGCCCGGGTATCAACAACAGATTCAAACGTTGTTTTCAGTCTAGCTACTAGATGCTCTACAGTGTCCTTGTCTGTGTCCAGCCAGGACGCCACCTCACGCTGTGCACTGCCCGTTAACTGTCCCATTATCATTCCTACACGCTGGGCTTCAGTGAGGGGATACATCACATAATATTCTTTTATCTTTAGCATAAAGTCAGTTAGTGTATTAGGCTCACCGGAGTATTGGGGCAGCCACATTGCCCCTGGAGTATACGGCATCAGGAACGACATGATCGGTGCTGTTCCTTGCGCCGCTGCACCGCTGCACCGCCGGGCGCTATCGCTGGGTCCGGTGATGCAGCTCCACCGACTGCTCCGTCGCCGTCTTGTGCATCGGGTTGCGACATCTTGGTCCCCCTTAGTTAATATCCGCCCTCCGTCTTCCGCTTCCGTCCGGATGTCTCTGGGAGGTTCCGCGGTGCAGCAGGGATCTTCTTCCCCGAAGGATGTTGTCAGCACCAAGGGAAGAGGCTGAGTTCGCGCCACTGCAGGGTACCACCCCCTTTCTTTCCCGCGCGCTGTAAAGATGACAGATTTTCAAAAATACAGTTCAGATGGCGTAGTTCAAAATCAGTTTTCACATCAATCACGGAACACGTTGCCCGTTTTAACGGGCACGGTAGATCCTGTTCGTGACGCCAGGTTTGTCGAGCCCACTGGGATAAGGGTACTCGGTTCCGGACCGTGTCTGCTTTAGGGGAATGTCATGGGGTCCTGGTCCGGACCGTGTCCCTGGCTCTGGCAAATAAAAGGGTGTATTTACAGGGGAGAATAGTCTATCGTGACGCCATCCACTCTGTGCAGCCACTAATGGGGCCGCTGCTGCTGCAGAACCTCCGGGGATGATGTAGTAGCAGCTGAGATGGAATAGTTCCAGTGGGCAGAACTGGGTTCCCCGGGGCAGTGTTGGTAAAGTCTGTGATGGAGGTGATTAGTGGAGACAGGTTAAGGAACACACACTCACGTTTTGTAGTTTCCAAAGATTTACTGCGATGTTATTGCAGATTGTCCACGGAGTCACTTGGGGCCGGGTTTTTCCTCGCACCCTATCGGGGTCATCAGCTTCCTCGTGCTGCGCTGTGTGTGTGTCCTGGCTGCTGCGTCTAGCTGAGCTGCTGGGAATGTCTCACTCTCTCTCTGTTCTGCTGGTACCACTTGCTAGGCAACTTGAGTCCTCTGTGCTGTGCTGACCCCGCCGTGTTGCTTCACTCTGGTACTGTGGCTGTCTAGAGACCCCACTACTCCTGGATTCACCGTGCTGAGTGTCAGTCACAGTACCGGATCCGGTGTCCATTCTGTGCGCTTCTCTGGGGCGAGTGGGGATGGCATTCAAGCTCCCAGAAGTGTCTCTCAGCTTGTAGTTCTCCTTTCCTCAGACCCTCACTAGGCCTGGAATCGTGAGCAGACTGCAGAGAAGCTTGGCATAGCTCCTTTTACACTGCAGCCTCTCTCAGTTCTTCCAGAAACTGAAACTAACTCTGCTCTTCACAGCACTGCTCCGTGCTGCACTTTCTGAGCTACTTCCTGTGTACCTGGAGTATTTAAAGAGGACCTGTCACCAAACCAGGCATGGTGATCTAATTACAGCACTGGATGCAGCATGTCTGCAGCATCCAGACAAGTGGTCACCCAGCACTTGAGCAGCCCTGTACCCCGAGATAATACAGTTAGAAAATTTACATGCTCCAGCCACTAAGGAGGTGGCTAGGGGCTGCAGCCAAGGGCAGATTCACACCCCCTGCATGTTTAATCTGCCCACCGCTGCCAATCATTCTCTCCCTCTTCAGCAGCATTTAAACAGAGTTTGTTTTTTGTTTTTCAGATCTTGCCGTTTGGCTCCGCCCCTCAGGGGGCAGGGCTACACAGACTTTCTGGGAGAGAGAAAAAAAATTATGTTTAAATGCTGCTGAAGAGGGAGAGAATGATTGGCAGCGGTAGGCAGATTAAACATGCAGGGGGTGTGAATCTGCCCTTGGCTGCAGCCCCTAGCCACCTCCTTAGTGGCTGGAGCATGTAAATTTTCTAACTGTATTATCTCGGGGTACAGGGCTGCTCAAGTGCTGGGGGACCCCTTGTCTGCATGATGCAGACATGCTGCATCCAGTGCTGTAATTAGATCACCATGTCTGGTTTGGTGACAGGTCCTCTTTAAGAGAGCAGGTTGTGCTCCCCCTCCTGGCCCAGAGGTGCTAGTGTAAGTCAGTGTGTTGTGGGGAGGGAACCTGTGTGATGTTACTGTGGCACATTAACCCATGGGGTGCCACACTTGCTCTTATACCAAGTTACAATTTTTTAAAAGATGTTAGCTTGTCTTGCAAAACACTCTCAAACCAAGTTACTTGTAATCCAAGGATCTACTTTTGTTCAGTGATTTCCTCTTAGCCATTCTAGGATGTTTTTAGCTGTTTTGGTCATTATCTTGATTGAGGACCCATGACATGTGACTCATACCAAGCTGTGCAGCACATTTCACTCCAGAATGCGTTAAGGCTATGTAGACATGTTTTGTTTCTGCAGTAATTTTTTCCAGCTTTTTTTTTACTGTAAATAAAAGCTGCTTTTTACAATACCAGCATGAGCTTTGAGATTTCAGAAATCTCATGTTAACGCTTGTTTAATTTCCTGACTGAATTGTAAAACTATGTTATTTAAATCTGCAGCATGTCAATACTTTCAGCTTTTTTTACAGTGTTATTCCACCCAAGCAATGTGAAAATTAAAATACTCTGCAAAAAACACAAAAACACAATAGCTTTTTTCGCTGCATATTCACAGCATTTTTGCAAACAAAACTACCGTAACTTTAGTAAATATATACTGCAGACAAAGTACACATATAAAAAAGCTACTAAAGAAAAGCAGTGAAAAACTGCAAAAACACTTAAAATGGATGCTTTAAACACAGCTTTTTACTGCCAAGAGAAGAGGTTTTGGCTACAAAAAAAAAACAAGACACCCTGTGACCATTGCAGCTAAGCAGCTCCAAAACATAATCAAGCCTCCTCCATGTTTCACAAGTAGGTACAATATTTTCTCCCTTATATATTTAATTTTTGCGTCTTTGAACATAGAGCTGACATGACAAAAAGCTCCAATTTATTGAGGACTGTCGTCTGTGTACGCTTTTTTTTTAGCAATGGCTTCCTGGTAACTCTATAAACATTGGGAGTAACCCTAATGACCCTCTAAAAATATTGAGTGAGGGCCACCTGTTTACCTTTTTAAAATTTAGAGCGAGCGCCACCTGACGACCCTCTAAAAATATATTGTGAGCCAGCTGTTTACCCTCTTAAAATTTGGCCACCTGAGGACCCTCTAAAGATTTGAAGCAAGAGAGGCCCAATGACTCTAACAATTTTGAGTAAGGGCTGCCTGTTTACCCTTTTTACCTTTCCAGTGAGGGCCACCTGATGTAGCTCTAAAAATTTGGAGCGAAAGCTGTCGGAGGACCCTCCAAAAATTTGAAGCAAGGGCGACCTTGATGACCCTGTTGAATTGAAGCAAGGGCCGCATGATGACCCTGTTGATACTATAACACTGGCATCCCTGTATTGCCCTGCATTTCCTTCCTGGCCTGGATGCCGATATACTCACTGAGAAGGAATGACGTTGTGGAGAGCCTCAGTGTCCACATTTCCAGTGCAAGCCTTCTTGAAATTTTCCCGTTTAGTGTTTGGGTCTGTGGGTGAGTGATTCGGTATTTATGCTTGTGTTATAAGGCCTGGGGTAGGGACAGATTAACGCTGTGCTAGGACAAAGAATTGACCTCTAAAGAGTAGATAAGGGCGCAATAGAGTCTTATCTCTTGGATACCAGATGTTTAAAAAAATGAGATACTGCTCACCTGGTGCGGTTGTGAATCCACAACGGGATTAAACACTCAAGAACAGCTGCCGCAGGATCCACTGTGCAAGGAACAATATGCAGATATATCCAAAGGACCAGGGTGTTTTATGATCCACGCTGCTGGATGTAGGGTAGTATCACAAAACTTGGTATATAAGATTGGTGCTTTATTACTTCTCTATGTGTTTCGGGGCTGTCCCAGTCCCTTCCTGAGGATTACACCACAATACAATGACCAATACAATAACCATTGTATTGTGGTGTACTTGTCACGGTGTAATGAGAATGCTGATGAGGGAATTGCAGTTATGGGCAGGGTGACCAGGGAAGACTAGTCTGACCCTAGTCTAGGAACCCTGAATGGCCCTGATATCTCTGAAGGTGAGAAGGTTCGGGCCTGCAGCCTCTTCCTAAAACTCCTCCACCAGCCCTGCGCTATTCCCCCCTCACCTCCCTCCACAGAACTGGGATACAGCAACTCCAAAGGTGGAATGACAGGCTACTTAAAGGCCAGGGGGAGGGGAGCCCAGGTGAATCACACATTAACCCCTCAACCAGCAGCCGAACCTCATAGTGAATGCAGTTCTGGAGCACAACACAGAAGGCCCAGGACCTTCACAACCATCAACCATACAGCTCTTAAAGACAAACACATACACAGCAGCATCCAGCAATGTCAGCGCCAACTAAGTGCATGACAGTGTTCCGGAGGAAGGGGCTGGGACAGCCCCAAAACGCGGGGACAAAGAATTGGACGTGATTGCTGATGGTGCTTGCGAATGTGCAACAACAGGTGCAGAGCAAGAGGTATCCGCACCTGCGTCCTTGACAGGGAATTTGCAAGCATGTAGCACAAGGGAAGAAGCATTGGTGTCCACAGCAGACACTGATTGTGCACCTAGATGTTCGGCATACCTGGTCAGTGCCTAAATGACATATGCATGAGCATGCTCGTGGTGCTCAGGCTGGTAGTGGTCAGGCCTATGCTGACCTCAGTATGGCACAAGTCGTAAATGACTGTTCTTTTATCATCCACACTTTCTTGAAAAAAAGTGAAAGACTAGAGAACTACTAAGCCTTGGCCTGGGACTTGCCGCATGTGTGTGCTGTGTGAAACAGATGCCCAACTTCTCCCTCTGGCTACCCCACTGCCTTCTCCTCCCTGTTGTGTTGTGGATCCCTCCCTCTCTGCACTGTTGTCCTAATACTGTATGGCACCTTCCCAGGTTGGGTCCATGACTTCATCGTTCACCACCTCATCTTTCACTTTTGCACTCTGATCCTTCTGACTTGTTGAGTAAGCAACATCACTTGTTGGCAACTGTGTCTCGTAATCACTGCCATTGCCCACTGTCATCCTCTGGCCGTAGCTGTTCAAATATTTTGACATCACTACACTGCGTGCAGAATTATTAGGCAAGTTGTATTTTCAGGTACCTTTACACGCCGCCACTGTGGCTAGCAACAGGTATCCACTGCACGTGCACGTTTTTAACGGTGGATACCGATCGCCGATGCCGCATATACACACCACCATTGCGTGCTCCACTGAAGGTATCTTTGTTCCCCAGAAGTGCCGACAGATCCTGCGGCTTACTCCCTGTGAATACCTTCGCTACTTCACACGCCGCTACCACAAAGGAATATGGGCGTACATATTTCGCACCGTAAGTACATAGGCGTGACAGAGTTGTGTATTCCGTGATGCACAAGCGTTGATTGGACAACGCAATAACGTCATGATTGGCCAGCCTGCGCTGGAAGGCTGGCTAATACAGGACGTCATTGCAATTGTGGACTGTGAATGGATAGCTCTTTAAATACGGTGCCCTGTGAAGGGACAGCCAATGGTGACACAGTAGCCCCCACCAATGATCGCTGATGGGGCGTGGTATCCATGACGCCGTGGCACGCCCCTGGGAGTTCACTAGGCGACGCAACATCCATGCCTGTGCCCTGTTTACACACCACTACCATGGCAATTGTGCCTTTCTGTTGCCGTCGGTTTTTGAGCACGGCTCAGCAACAGGTATCTGCGTCAACTGCAGGACACCGGGAGGAACTGCCCTATTTACACGCCGCCATTTCGTAGCAATTTCATGGCAACAGGCACAATTATCCCCAGTGCCCGGCAGTTGCTACTTTCCTGTGGTGGCGTGTAAAGGGGCCTTTCGAGGATTATTTTTATTATTGGTCAACAACTATATTCTCAATCAACCCAAAAAACTCATAAATATCAAAGCTTAATATTTTTGGAAGTTGGAGTGTTTTTTTTAAGATTTGGCTATCTGTTTGTGCAGGTAACTATTACTGTGCAGAATAATTAGTCAACTTAACAAAAACCAAATATATTCCCATCTCACTTGTTTATTTTCACCAGGTAAACTAATATAACTGCACAAAATTTAGAAATAAACATTTCTGATATGCAAAAACAAAACCCCCCAAAAATTAGTGACCAATATAGCCAACTTTCTTTATGATGACACTCAACAACCTTCCATCCATAGAATCTGTCAGTTGCTTGATCTGTTTACGATCAACATTGCGTGCAGCAGCCACCGCAGCCTCCCAGACACTGTTCCGAGAGGTGTACTGTTTTCCCTCCCTGTAGATCTTACATTTTAGGAGGGACCACAGGTTCTCTATGGGGTTCAGATCAGGTGAACAAGGGGGCCATATCTTTATTTTTTTTTCTTTTAGACCTTTACTGGCCAGCCACGCTGTGGAGTAGTTGGATGCATGTGATGGAGCATTATCCTGCATGAAAATTATGTTTTTTTTTTAACAGCCTCTTCCTGTACTACTACTTGAAGAAGTTGTCTTCTAGAAACTGGCAGTAGGTTCTGGAGTTGAGCTTCACTCCATCCTCAACCCGAAAAGGTCCCACAAGTTCATCTTTGATGATACCAGCCTATACCAATACCCCACCTCCACCTTGCTGGTGTGGAGTCGGAGCGGAGCTCTCTTCTCTTTACTGATCCAGCCTCTGGCCCATCCATCTGGCCCATCAAGAGTCACTCTCATTTCATCAGTCCATAAAACCTTTGAAAAATCAGTCTTAACATATTTTTGTGGCCCAGTCTTGATGTTTTATCTTATGTTTCTTGTTCAAAGGTGGTCGTTTTTTAGCCTCCCTTACCTTGGCCATGTCCCTGAGTATAGCACACCTTGTGCTTTTTGATACTCCAGTAATGTTACAGCTCTGAAATATGCCAAACTGGTGGCAAATGGCATCTTGGCAGCTTCTCGCTTGATTTTCCTCAATTCATGGGCAGTTATTTTGCACCTTTTTTGCCCAACACGCTTCTTGTGACCCTGTTGGCTATTTGCCACGAAACGCTTGATTGTTCAGTGATCACGCTTAAAGATTTTGGCAATTTCAAGACTGCTGCATTCCTCTGCAAGACATCTCACAATTTTGGACTTCTCAGAGCCCGTCAAATCTCTCTTCTGGCCCATTTTGCCTAAGGAAATGCATTTGCCTAATAATTAAGCACACCTTATATAGGGTGTTGATGCCATTACACCACACCCCTCCTCATTACAGAGATGTACATCACCTGATTTACTTAATTGGTAGTTGGCTCTCAAGCCTATACCGCTTGGAGTAGGACAACATGTCTAAAAAGTATCATATGATCAAAATACTCATTTGCCTAATAGTTCTGCACACAGTGTAGACATGAACTCCTCATTTCGCTCTTGAAATGTGCAAGGTGAATGGCTAGAATCAATAAATGGAAATGTAAAGCGCTCCACTGAGTGTCCGAGTGTGGTATCACTTGTCTCTTGGAACTTGCCATTGGGTGGGGGGAGAGGATCATGGTGAAGATTATGTTTTCCAGACTCCTGACTATTGAGTCTAGACCATGTGGAAGACAGCATGGTTTGTGAAACATACTGGAAGCATCATCTGCCATCTAACCGATCACCTGTTCACACTTTTCTGGCTTCAAGAGTGCTCTCCCACTCCCCTTACAAAGTGGGAAAGGAAGCTAAGTCTCAAGGATAATATGTTTGTTTGTGTTCTTGCACTAGGCACAGTTCACCTGGCCCACGGCCTCGGTCTCTGCATGCACCATCAGCAGCACGTCCACTTCCCTGTCCCTTACCGAGCGCATTGCACATTTTAAATGAGGCATATAATGTATACCTGCAATCTTTCCAGTATTATTAGGGAAAAGAAATTATGTAGCCCAAAAAGTAATTTTGTTTTAGGCTTGCAGCATCAATATACCTATAGAAGGACTGTATACAGTATGTGCAACATTGAGTATTTGGTTGCAGAAATTTCTGCACCATTTCTGCATCTCTTTGCTGGAAAACTGCAGCATGAAAAGAACGCATTTTGGCACATTTTGCATATTTTTACCTGTCTTTTTTGTCACAATGTTTATTCATTCATTGGTGTCTAAAACCACTAGAAAAATGCAGGTATAAAACACATTTAAAATGCAGCAAAAATGCAGTAAAAGCGAGTTTTGCCACTGCTTGTTTCCTGCCAAGAAATGCTGAATGTTGCAATCATTTCTGCAACCAAATATTCAACATGTGCATATACCCAAAGAATTGACATGCTGCAGATTATTTTCTGTACCAAAATTGACATTCACAAGTAAGGAATGTGTGCATGACACTGCAGGATTCCTGACTTGTACATCAGTATTAATTTCAGCTATTGTGACAAATCAGAACAAAGAAACAAATCAAATATGCAATAAAAACACAGCATGTGCACACTGTCTAATACTCTGACAACATTGTTCCCAACAGTGACCTGGCAATCATAGATGCATTCAGGCTTCTTCCCCATGCTGTTCCCATTCCATCTCAACACCTTTGCCATCCATGTCAACTATTTTCCTGTTCCCCCAGCCCTCTTGTTAGGGCGGCCTCACACTGCGGTCAGGTCCGGCCGGGGCTGTCTGGTGTAAACCGGACAGCCCCGGACCGGATTTTGGCCCCATAGTATCCTATGGGGCCGGATGGAGCCAGATGGCTGCTGTTTCCATCTGTCCGGCAGTATCCGGGGCAATCCGGCGCTCCCTAATATGGGAGTCTATGGGGCCAGATTGCCCTCCAGTTCTGTGTTCAGATCCGGTCCAGGGCTGTCAGGTTCATCCCTGACAGCCCCGGACCGGACCTGACCGCAGTGTGAAGCCGCCCTTAGGGTCTTCCAACAAAATGCTTAAGTTTTCCATTCACTTCTATTATACTCATTACTCAAATCGAGCCTGATAGAGAGTCTGACCTGCTCGATTCGAGTACTCCCTTTCCCTTCTCTTTTCACATATCTAGATAACCAACTGGATTTATACCCTAATAAAAATGTATATGACCCTTTCTTTTCTCTCTGACTTTCCTACTTAAAATTCTGGATAATCACATTTATAAAATGTGCTTTGTTACTTGTTAAACCCTATAAATATAATTATTAATTAAGTAGCTTGCTTTATTTAATTTTCAAATGAGAATAAGATAAATCAAGATGTTTGCAGATATCTTTAGAGTCACTTGGGGATTGTTAATTAGAAAAATAACTAAACAACATTTAGTGCTCAAAGCCTAATCAACAGAATTAATTTATTTCTAGATGTATTTCTAAATAATCAGTCTTTGTCTGTCATGCTGACATCTCCCTATTAACAGCCTCTGTCAGTTCCCAAAAAGACAACAGGAAGTTTCTTTCACATGTCAGCCCCGCATGAAAAGTTTCCATCTGCTCTCCGAGAATTATTCATGTCTGTGGGGTCTAAGATTAATTACCACTCTCCTCCTCCCTCATATCAATTGCATTAATGAAACTGGTCTTCAGATCAGTCCAATTAACCCCAATAGAATCATTACATACCCAGCTTTCCATTTGGATAATGGCTAATGTAATTGATCTTCAGATTTAGTGTTGGTTGCAGATAAGTTTTGGAGCATTTAGAGTCCCTTGGGATTTATAAGCAGTTTAAGTATTTACTATCAATTCCTTAGATAATACAAGGTCCCCTCAACATTCCTGAAGTGACCTGAGATAAGGACAAGAAGATAAAAGGTCATATAATCCATATTGTCCTCTGTCATCTACATATAATTCTATAAATTAAAGGGCCTTTCAATCCCAAATTAAAAATAGACATATGTGATCACACATGAGGTATGAAGATGAGGTTTCTTAATGATTACTCCTAGTGCTTCACTGATGAAATTTCCACTAAAGACTACAATGTCTAGGGTCAGGCCGGCTTCACACTGTATTTTTGAGGCATCCGAGTGTATCCAAAATTGAATCCCATGTATCCCTATGGGGCTCGGATCGGTTCGGATGTGTGCCTTTTGCCATCCGATTTTTGGCACCATCCAATCTTGTCCGATTTAAGCACAGACACAAAATCGTAGCCTGCTGTGATTTTGTGTCCGAGAATGAAATCAGACAGCATCGGATCTGAGCCGATCCGAGCCCTGATGACATGGGAGCCTATGGACATCAGATCTGAGTTGACCTCGGATCCGATGTTGGCTCCGTGGTCCCTGTCCTCCCTGCTCTTGCCTCCCTGCACTTTCCTCCCCTCTACTTTTCTATCCTGTCCCCCGCTATTCTATGCTATGCCCCCGCTATTCTAACCTCTTCCCTTTCTTATTCCCTATCCTGTTCCCTATTCTATTCCCTCAGTTTGTTAAAAAAAATGTTAGAAAATCCCTCCATGAGGATACATTACCTTCCGGCGCCTCCAGGGACTGTCGCCATCTGTGCAGAAGATCCTGTGGTGATGTCAGAGAGCCGATCAGCTGACGTGTCAGGTGACCAGCTCTGTGACATCATCACAGGTCCTTCAGCCACCAGATTGATGACTGTCACATGAAGCCGTCAGAAGGTAATGTATCCTGGATTTTTTTTATTTTTTACATACTGGAGGGGGAGAGGACAGGGGGGGGACAGGGGGGGAGGATAGAGGAGAGGGAGAGCAGAGATAGAAGAGGGACAGACAGGGACAGATAGAGAAGAAGCAGGGACAGACAGGGAGAACAGGATCCACATGGATCCTGCATAGAATCGGATCGGATGGCTATTTGCCATCCGATTGCAGGGATCCGTGGCTGTCCGTGGGGATCCTGACAACACACGGATCCCCACGGACAACCCAAAAACGCAATGTGAAGCCAGCCTCACACATAAGCCTTGGATCCTTTAAAGGCATCAGTTTTTCAACTTTAGAATTATAAGTCCAAAAACTGATGCTGTTAATGGACTCTTGACTCAAGTGTGACTGCTTTGCTATGCGTTTTTTTACAGGACCCAAAAAATGCTGCTTGCAGCATTTTTTGGTGCAGTAAAAAAATCGGATCCATTTTTTTAACATGGGCCCTATGGGAAACGGACGGATCCGTTAAAATAAGGCACCATCCATTAACAGATCCGTTTTTTCTAGCATTTTTTGGCCAAAAAATGGCAAAGTCCAAAAAATGCATAGCTGCACAGGAGGCTCAAAAAATAGCCTAAAAAACGGATTTGTTAATGGATCCATTAAAAAAAGCTGATTGCCATGTGTGACCCTAGCCAATAGGAGACTATTTTCCACTGTTCATACTCAATGTATGATTACAAGATGGATAATTTTCTGTCTTGATTATTCAGTTTTAGAACACCATTAATTTTGACCAAATCTCTAAGGCTGCCTTCATATCACGATTTTGGAGTATCCGTGTGTATCCATTTCAAAATAGATACACACAGATTTGATTTAGCATCCCATGTATTCCTATGGTCAACGGATGGGTTCGGATTAGGGATGGGCGAATCTACTCGCTAGGACTCGTTACTCGGCGAGTAGTAAGGGACTCGCAGGACTCGGTACTCTGCGAGTTTCCCAGCGTTTACTCGCACAGTAACGAGTCCAATGCAAATCAATGGCAATCTTAGTTTTGTCAGAGATTCTTGCATTGGACTCGCTACTGTGCCAGTGATAGCAGGGAAACTCGCAAAGTAACTGCTGTTACTTTGCGAGCTGAGTCGGCTGTCTGCTCTGTGTGCAGGCTGCCGCAGCTCCAGGGTCCTAGAGCCCGCCTGCTCTCCCTGTGCACAGAGATGATGTAGCAGAGCTGAGATTGTTCTCAGTCTGCTCATTCCCTGTGCATAGACATCTATATCTATGCACAGGGGATGTAGCAGAGAGGACATCGCGTTTTGGACTACGTCGGACGGAAGAGGATTTTTTTAATTAAAGATGGAGTCCCTAATGGCTTTTTTATTTTATTTCTAATAAAAAATTTTCTCTGTGTTGTTTTTTTTAACCCTTTATTGGAGATTCTTAGTGGGCGGGTCAAACCTGGTCTGACATTAAGAATCTCGGACTTAATACCAGCTTGTATAACATAGCTGGTATTAACCCCTTTATTAACCAGCGTGCCACCGCCACCAGGGCCGCTGGAAGAGCGGGGTTCAGCGCCAGAGGATGGCGCTTCAATGAACGCGCCATCTTCTGGGGCGGCTACGGGCTGCAATTTGCAGCGGGGGGTGCCCTGAAAGCTTGGGCCTCCCTGCGCTGCGGATTCCAGCCCCCAGCTGCTTAGCTGTACCTGGCTAGAAAATAGAAATTGCGCGAAGCCCCACGCATTTTTTTTTTATTATTTCATGAAATTCATGAAATAATAAAAAAAGAGGGCTCGCCTATATTCTTGTGTCCGGCCAGGTACAAATAGGCACCTGGGGGTTGGGGGCAGCCCGTTGCTGCCTGCTGGATCCGGCTGGTTCCAGAAATACGGCGAAGCCCACGTGAAATTTTTTTTCTGACAAATCCATAAAACAATGTAAATAAAAGGGACTGAATCTTTATTAACCCCTGGACCATGGGCGAGGGGTTAATAAAGATGCAGTCCCTTTTTTAGGATTGTTTTATTGATTTTTCAGAAAAAAAAATTACATGGTCTTCGCCGTATTTCTGGAACCAGCCGGATCCAGCAGGCAGCGACGGGCTGCCCCCAACCCCCAGGTGCCTATTTGTACCTGGCCAGACACAAGAATATAGGGGAGCCCTTTTTTTTTATTATTTCATGAATTTCATGAAATAATTAAAAAAAAATGCGTGGGGCTCCGCGCAATTTCTATGTCTAGCCAGGTACAGCTAAGCAGCTGGGGGCTGGAATCCGCAGCGCAGGGATGCCCAAGCTTTCTGGGCACCCCCCGCTGCAAATTGTAGCCCGCAGCCGCCCCAGAAGATGGCGCGTTCATTGAAGCGCCATCCTCTGGCGCTGAACCCCGCTCTTCCAGCGGTCCTGGTGGCGGTGGCACGCTGGGTAATAAAGAGGTTAGGGCCAGCTTTGTATTATCAGCTGGCCCTAAGCCCAAAATTTATGGTGGTCACGCCAATATTAGACATGACAGCCATGAATTTCTATTAAATTGTTTTAAAAAAAACACAACACAGAGAAAATTTTTTATTAGAAATAAAAAAAAAAGCCATTAGGGACTCCATCTTTAATTAAAAAAATCCTCTTCCGTCCGACGTAGTCCAAAACGCGATGTCCTCTCTGCTACATCCCCTGTGCATAGATATAGATGTCTATGCACAGGGAATGAGCAGACTGAGAACAATCTCAGCTCTGCTACATCAGGCAGCAGACGGGCTCTAGGACCCTGGAGCTGCGGCAGCCTGCACACAGAGCAGACAGCCGGACTCTTATCTGTGCGAGTTTCCCAGTGATTACTTGCACAGTAAACGAGTCCAATGCAAATCAATGGCAATCCTAGTTTAGTGTCTCTGACAAAACTAGGATTGCTTCAGGCTGAAGCTTCCGAGACACATCTGTGATTTGTAAATCGCACACTACTCGCTATTACTCGCTTCCCCATTCATTAACATTGGACTCGCTAGACTTGCAACGAGTAGCGAGTCCCGGGCTCGGACTCGCTAGAGTCAAGCGATTCCGAGTAATTTAGGATTCGCCCATCACTAGTTCGGATGTGTCCCTATTGGCATCCGATTTTAGCCCCATCTGTTGCTGTCAGATTTAGTCACGGAGCCAAAATCGCAGCCTGCGGGGATGCGATCGTCTCCATCTGGGTGCAGGACCTCTTGTAACGTTACCGAGCTGATCAGCTGACATGTCAGCTGATCGGCTCTGTGATATAATAACATGTCTTGCAGCCAGATGGAGACAGTCGCATACCCAGAGGTGCCGGAAAGGTGAAGTATACTCCGGGAGGAGATTTATTATTTTTTACGTACTGGAGGAAAGAAGAGGGGAGAGGAGAGGGGACACGACAGGGGGTACAGGATACAACGAGCCGGGGAGGAGGAGATGGAGGAGGGAGAAACAGGTAGAGACAGGGAAGATACAGGGAGAGACAGAGGGACCACAAGATCCGCACGGATCTTGCATAGATTCGGATATGTATGGCTATTTGCCATCCACATGCAAGGATCCATGTGGATCCGAGGCTGTCCGGGGAATCCTGCAAAAACAAGGATCCCCATGGACAGCCCAAAATCATGATGTGAAGGCAGCCTTACTCTATTTGCTGAAATTCAGCCTCAAACTTGCAAGCAAAGTTTGCCATGATTTATTTTTGTCTCACTTATTATTACACTTACCGTATTACTACACTTATTATTGTACGGCTCTCCAGCCCTTCATACAACAAAATGTCTTCACATATAGTAAAATATTTTCTACAGTATTTTGATTTATCAATCTAGAGGTTCAATATTTGGCTGCAATTCCTCCATGAAGATAACTTTTGGCCAGTTGTCTCCAAACACTAAATGGGTATAGATGGGTCCTACTGGTTGCTGCCATTTCTGAGCTGATGGTTCTGCTGGGCATCTTCCGATATAGAAGGAAAAATGCATGATATGATTTTCATCTGCTTCAATAATCTTCCCTCGCCAACCTCTACATTTACGGTCTTCGAAGTTGCCTATTTCTTGGTGTCCTCAATAGTTGTTAATACAGGGTTTTTTTTAAGTTGGTATTCGGTCTTTGGTAGTTAACCTATGTAGTCCCGTCTTAGATACTAAACTGACAGTCTGGCCTTTGCTACTTGATCAGCATATACTGGTCTTCAATATTTGACCAGTATACTGTGGAACCAATATAACTCAGGAGTTATTGGAGATCATGGCACTACCGGGTATTTTGTCAGCAATGGCAACCATAGCATAACCCTACTGCACACACATCCGTTTCATTCTCAGACTTGGTGCCAACTCCTCCCCTTCTCTGACATCCTGGGCTTTTAAACTTTGCAGTTGTGTCACAACTACCACCAGGTGCAACATCTCCCTTAATCTATTCCCTTGCGGAAACCACTCTGTTATTATTGAGATCCGAGTGGATTCTCTCACCAGAAAATGACGATGCTCTTCCACAAACAGTTCCACATCTAATCAAATATGTCTTCTTCTGTTCCCACTCCCTAACACATTTACAATATACAAAATTCTGTAAATGGCACTTTTTCATCTAGAGACAAAATTAATACAATTTTGATTGCTTTTGATGGGAGGCAGAACCAAATTTATAATAGGAAGAGCTATTATCTCTAACATAGTCAGAAGAACAATCAAGCACATACTGTTGCCTACACCAACCTTCTAATAAGGGTGTCTCTATTGAAAATATGGCACTAACTAATGTTGGAGAAAATAAAAAATTACATTAATTTAAATGTAATTGCAACAAACATGTTACCTCTCATTTTTCTTGATTTACAGGTTATAACGGAATGTCTAGTTCTAAAGACAAATTCCTTGTGTCATGATCAGGATTCAGTTGGGTGAGTTTAGAACCTACATGATTTGGAGGAAATTATTATTATCGATCTTCAACTCAATCTCGAGCTGTGGCAACTTGATGGATAAATGCTCTGTAGGAAAATCGATCTTGTGCGAGCCTAGATAGGTCCACCAGGTTCTTCTGCGCCATTATCTTTACAGTATCAAACCATTGGGATGCTGGTCTTCCTCTTCGCCTTGTACTTTCTATTCATCCTACCAGAATGTCCTTCTCTAGTGATTTTTCTGTTTGTATGATGCGTTCAAAGTAGACAAATCATAGTTTGGTGATCCTTGCCTCAAAGGACATATCTGGCATGATTTGTTCCAAAATGGATTTGTTTTTCTTCTTGTCATCCATAGTTTTGAAACATCCGTCTCCAGCACCACATTTCGAAGGCGTTTATTCTTTTTCTGTCTTGTTTCTTTATCATCATGTTTCACTTCCATATGTGACTACAGAAAAGACCAGGCTATGTACAAGCCATGTCTTCGTTGCCAGTGAAATATTCCTTGATTTGAAGCATTGTCCAGTGACTTCATTGTGGATTTCTCCATAGCTACTCTACTATTGACTTCTGGTGTTGTTGTTGTATCTTAAATGATCATTGATTTGAGTAGGTTGAAGTCCTTTACCACTTCAAATTCGTCGCCATCCATCTCAAATGTATCCTGGTCGTACCTGGCAGTAGTTAAAACCTTTGTCTTCTTTATGTCGAGTTAGCAGTCCCATGTTCAAGCTTTCCATTTTAACACTCAGTATTAAGTCCTTCATTCCATCTACGCTTGTTGCTACCTATGTTGTATCATCTGCATATCTTAGATTGTTGATTGTTTCACCAATTTTTATTCTTTCTTCTTTTTTGGCAAGATCAGCCTTCCTGAAAATAGCTTCTGCATATAAATTGAAGAGAAATGGTTACAGGATGCAACATTGTCTGACGCCTCACTCTACTTTGAACCATGCTGTGTCACAGTATCCCATTCGGACTGTTGCCTCTTGGTCAATGTAAAGGTTTCTCAAATGTTTTGGCACACCCATATTCTTAACACAGTCGAAGGCTTTGCTGTAGGCGATGAAGTAAAAATAGAGCTCCTTGTTGTATTCTTTAAAAATCTGAAAGTGAGAGACAAACAGCGCAATACGTCTTAACGTTTAGGGACAATTATTACCCTACAATGGCATGTGCTCAAATGGGCCAGTTGTGTAAACCCACAACTGGTGTATGAGCTTGTTCAGCTCCTGCTGGATCAGCACTCCCATGTGCAAAGTGGCGTGTATTCAGAAATTCAAGGAATAGTGCTTCAACAGTCCGTGCTGCTGTTGAGGAAAAGAGGACCACACGAGATCTTGATGGTAATGGTGTTTAGTCCCAACGCATTTTTTGGACTGTCCCAGCTCCTTTATTTGGTACTCCTAATGAACAAGCTGGGACAGCCCCGAAACGCGTTGGGATAAACACCATTACATCAAGTTCTCGTGTGGTCCTCTTTTCCTCAACAGCAGCGTGGATCGTTGAATTCCTTGGATTTTTGTTGTATTCTTTGGCCTTTTCCATTATCAATCTCATGTTAACAATCCTTCTTGTTCCTCTGGTAAAACTTTGTCAAAGTAAGGCTATAGCCATCTTAGTAGGATCTTCAGCAGTACTTTGCTGGCGTGAGGTATGAGCACAATAGCCAATACTTTCCACAATTATTAATATCTCCCTTCTTCGGAAAAGAAATAAACACCAATCTTTTCCAGTTCTTGGACTATTTACCTGAAGTCTATATCTGTTTACACAGGCATGTGACGACTTCTACTGCTGCTTCAGAAGACTTTATTAGCTCTATTGGAATATGGTCACACCCAGATGCTTGTTTTTTAACAGAGGCTTTATTGCAGCAAAGGTTCGCAATCATGTCCAGTCTCCGTTTCATCCCATATCAATGATTCATTTTTGTACAGATACTCCTTGTATTCTTTCCATCTTTCTTTGATCTATTCTGGCTCAGTTAGTTTGTTCCCATTGGTGTTTTTCAGCATTTCCACTCTTGGTTGAAACTTTTGTTGTGTCTTTTTGATGTTTTGGTATTAGGAGTGAGTGAGTGCCGTAATATTCGTACTCGCTATACTCGCAACGAGTAGGTACCGGTACTCGCTACTCATTGCGAGTATAGCGAGTACAAATACTTTCGAAGTGTATCTATAGATACACTGCGAAAGTAGCCTAAAAGTGATTAAAAATTGTTAAAAATAATAAAATTACATACTCACCTGTCCGACGCCTGCATCGGGACCGGCAAAGAAGACATCAGACAATCAGATGGCTGGTAGCGATCTGGCCAATCAGATGGGGACACGTCACAACCATGTGATCGCTAGCGGCCACCTGATTGGCCAGATTGCAAGGTCCTGACAGTACACCTAGGACCTTGCAATCTGGCCAATCAGGTGGGCGCCATCGATCACGTGGTTGTGACGTGTCACCATCTGAATTAGCCAGATCGCTTCCGGCCATCTGATTGGCTGGTAGTCACAGGTCCTTGTCTGGTGATCGGATGTCTTCTTTGCCGGTCCCGGTACAGGCGTCGGACAGGTGAGTATGTAATTTTATTATTTTTAACAACTTTTAATCACTTTTAGGCTACTTTCGCAGATACACTGCGAAAGTATAAGGACTACTCGCTACTCCCGAGTACTCATATAAGATACTCGGAGAGTAGCAAATAGCCGAATACCGCTACTATTCTATTTGGTGAGTTCCAAATAGTAGCGAGTATACTCGCTCATCCCTATTTGGTATTCCTTCTTGGTCTTGACCTTCAGATGCTCGTTGTCTATCTCTGTACATATCTTCTGATAATAAAGTTCTTTTGTCGAATGGCTCTCTTAAGTCTTTTACTGATGTTGTCTGCAACCTGCTTGCCTTTTGCCTTTGCCATTGTTCTTTCTTCGATGATCAATAGGGTCTCTTCTTTTAACCATGACTGCGAGGGTGTCTTCTGCCTCTTGTTTATGGTCTTTCTGGCTTCTTCAGTAATGATAGTCTTTACATTTGTCCATAATTCCCCAGGCTTTCTTTCATCTGTGTCCAGTCATTTAAATCGGTTTTGCAGACCGTTCCAAAAACTTCAGGTATGTTAGTCAAATTAAAATTGGAAATGACCTGTTGTCTTGTCCATTTGCGTAGCTTACTAAAGAGAAATTCTGCTGCACACCGACACTTCATGTTTTCAAAGGAAAAAGCCTATGGCTAACAAGTATTATTGCATTGTGTGAACAGGAACCAAGAACACATTGGAAAGCTACTGAAAGCTATCTAAGAATAAATGTGAAAAATTAGTTAGAATGTAATGGCCATGACATTCGGAAGCCCAGTAACCGCTTTCAAGGTTTTTTTACTCTACTGGGTCCTAACTAAAAACCTCATGTCTGCAGTCTGGATGTGTGTAGCTTGACTCTAATTTTTGCTGTCAAAAGTTTATGTTGAGTTCCACAGTCAGCTCCTGGCCTTGTTTTTGAGGTAATAATTGATGACTTCCATCTTTTGCAAACACATACTGTATGTACTCAGTCTGATTCTTATAGGCACCATTCTGTGATGTCCATGTGTATGTAGAGTCTTTGTTTGTGATGTTGGAAGAAGGTGTTCATAATGGACAGTTGATTTGTTGTATAAAAGTCAACAAATCTTTCTCTAACCTTTTTTCTTTCACCAAGTCCAGAGTTTCCAACAACAGTCCCATGTTTGCCATAACCCACTTTAATATTTAAATCCCCCATAATAATAAATAAGTCTTCTTTTGGCATTTTGTCAATTTCTTCTTGAACTTGATCATAGAATAGTTCAACATCCTACTCCTCGGCATCTGTTGTTGGTGAGTAGAGTTGTACAATTGTGACATGGATAGGTGCTCCTTATCGTCATAGTGCAATGACTCTATCACTGACTGCATTGTACTTCAGAACAGTGGCAGCCAGTTTTCAGCTGAGAATAAAAGCGACAACATTTCATCTTCCAGCTCTATGTCAAATTCCTTTAGCTGTACTCTCCATCAAGTTTCACTGCCATGATACTGAAGTAGATTGCCAATCCTTTCTTTCACGCAGAAATGTGTCTCCCGTGAAGGAGCCGTACTGAATCAAAGTTGTTTGTTGCAAATATAAATCCGCCTCATTGTACCAAAATTGCTGCAGAGTTTGGTGTAAGTTACTGGACCAAAGTAAGCTAGCATAACTAGCACTGTAGTGCTAGATTAGATCATCTAAAGATGCTTCACATGTATCACACAGCATGTGCCACTGATACATTTGGTGAATTTTAAGGCTGCCTAATTTAAATTTGCACTCTCTCAGGCTCAATTCACCTATCTTTTTGAGTTTTTTTACCCAAATTTTGGTTTGTGTGTCAGTTTCTTTTTATTTTCCTATAAAAAAAACTGTTTCTAAACTTCTACCTGTTAGACAGTAAACATCGATCAGCATTGGGATGCAATACAAATGGAATCCATATGCTATCAGACTCTTTCAAGGACCTGAATGAGCAATTTTGATACACAAATCAGATTAATATTTGTACACATTAACATGACTGTACATTTATAATAGGTAAAGTGTCTTGAGAATTCATACTCCTTGAACGTTTCTTTGTTTTTCTCACATTACACCCACAAACTTGAATGTATTTTATTGGGATTGTATATGACATACCAACACAAAATAGCAAGTTTTTGTGAACTGTAAAGGAAATATTTTTAAATTATAAATCTGAAAATTGTGACATGCATTTGTAGTCAGCCCGCTGAGTCAATACTTTGTAATACCATCTTTTACTGCAATTACTGCTGCATGTTGGGGACACATCTAGCATTTGTTAGAAAGTTCTCTGGTCAGATGAGACTAAAGTAGAACTTATAATTGTGGAGGCCCAGCGCAACCACCATTTATCAATGGCTCACCTTTTCCCCTCTACAATACCTCTGTAGATGGATACAAATTGTATTATTTAACCATATATCATTATTATTATTATTATTATTATTATTTATTTATATAGCGCCATTAGGTTCCATGGCGCTTTACATGAGGTTGAGGGAGACAAGAACAAGTACACTAAATCTAGGCGATCAGGACGTACAGGTACAGGAGGGCAGGGACCCTGTCCACAAGGGCTCACAGTCTATGAGGGGTGGGTTAGGATACAGTAGGATGGGGGAATGTCAGGTATGGGGCGGTCGCCTGGGTCTCATGGCAGGTTGTAGGCTTGACGGAACAAGTGAGTCTTCAGGTGACACTTGAAGCTACTCAGGGTAGGAGAGTGTCTGACGTGTTCGGGTAGGGAGTTCCAGAGTAAGGCAGATGCCCGGGAGAAGTCCTGGACTCGGTTGTGCGAAGAGGTGATGAGGGGGGAGCAGAGGAGGAGTTCTTGGGAGGAGCGGAGGTTGCGTGAGGGTAGGTACCGGGAGACCAGGTCGGAGATGTATGGTGGAGCCAGGTTGTGTATGGCTTTGTACGCCATGGTTAGTGTTTTGAATTGGGATCTCTTGGAGACGGGGAGCCAGTGAAGGGCTTGGCAGAGAGGGGAGACAGGGGAGTAGCGGGAGGACATATAGATGAGTCGGGCAGCGGAGTTGAGGATAGACTGGAGAGGTGTGAGGGAGTTAGCCGGGAGGCCATTGAGAAGGAGGTTGCAGTAGTCAAGGCGGGAGATGATAAGAGCATGGATGAGTGTTTTAGCGGTGTCGTGGGTGAGGAAGGAGCGGATCCGTGAGATGTTCTTGAGCTGGAGCCGGAGGGATGTGGTGAGGGCCTCGATGTGGGGTTTGAAGGATAGGGAGGAGTCAAGGATTACCCGAGGCACTTGGCTTGGGGTACTGGGGAGAGGGCACAGTCGTTGACGCAGATGGATAGGTTGGGAGGTGGGGTGGAATTTCTTGGGGGGAAGACTATGAATTCAGTTTTGTCCATGTTGAGTTTAAGGAAGCGAGCAGAGAAGAAGGATGAGATGGCGGAAAGGCATTGAGGGATTTTCGAGAGTAGGGAGGTGATGTCAGGGCCGGACAGGTAGATTTGGGTGTCGTCGGCGTAGAGGTGGTACTGGAGGCCATGGGACTCGATGAGTTGCCCTAGGCCGAGAGTGTAAATGGAGAAAAGTAGGGGTCCCAGGACCGAACCTTGGGGGACTCCGACAGAAAGGGGGTAGGGTGAGGAGGAGGTGTGGGAGTGGGAGACGCTGAAGGTCCGGTCCGCTAGGTATGAGGAGATCCAGGAGAGGGCATCGGATGTTTATTGAAAAATTCATACCGTATATACACGTGTATAAGCCGAGTTTTTCAGCACAAAAAATGTGCTGAAAAGTCCCCCCCTCGGCTTATACATGAGTCATAGGCCGGCCGCCCGCCCCCCCCCCATCGGTATACAGGGGCCCCCCCATCAGTGGTATACAGGGCCCCCCCTTGCTGCCGCAAACCTGTAAAGTAATACATCATTATACTTATCCATGTCGCTGTCGCCGCTCTGACACCGCGCTCCTCCGGGTCTTCATGCTTCTTCCTGCTTGTGACCGGCGGGCGCAGGCAATGACGTCATTACCTGTGCGCAGGAGGAAGAAGCATGAAGACCCGGAGGAGCGCGGTATCAAGCGGCGACAGGGATAAGTATAATGATGAATTACTTTACAGGTGTGCGTCAGCAAGGGGGGGCCCTGTATACCACTGATGGGGGGGGCCTGTATACCACTGCAGAGGAGGCTTGTATAACCACTTCTGAGGGGGCCTGTATACCGCTGGGGCCTGTATACCACTGGGGCCTGTATACCACTGGGGCTGCTGTATATACCACTGGGGAGGCTGCTGTAATTCTGCTGGGACCTGTATATACCACTGGGGAGTCTGCAGTATACCACTGGGCTGCTGTATATACTGCTGGGGCCTGTATATACCACTGGGGAGGCTTCTGTAATACTGCTGGGGCCTGTATATACCACTGGGAGGCTGCTGTATACCACTGGGGCTGCTGTATATACTGCATGGGCCTGTATATACCACTGGGGAGGCTGCTGTATACTACCACTGGGGAGGCTGCTGTATACTACCACTGGGGAGGCCTGTATACCACTGGGGGGCCTGTATACCACACTGCTGGGGGCTGTATACCTGTGTTGGGGTCCACCCTCGGCTTATACATGAGTCAATAGGTTTTCCCAGGTTTTGGGGGCAAAAGTAGGGGGGTCGGCTTATACACGGGTCAACTTATACACGAGTATATACGGTATATCAATTTAAAAAATTCAAACTTAAAATCTTTAAAACTTGTGCACACGTTCAATTTTTCTTGTATAAAAATGATCTGTTTCTCTAGATCTGATCCTTATGAAATCTTCTATATTGTATCCAAATTCTTATTTGGTATGATATTCTTTAGGTCCGTATAAGGTGTCCTAAAAGATATATATTCGATGCATAAGTTCCTGTACAATAATTGAGTGGTATGCTATATATCTGAACTACTGTAGTTTCTTACCTCTAAGTGTTCTCTTTACTAGAGGCTTCCTTGGCTCTGTGAATCCTTACTCCTATCTTCTAGCTGTTGGGGATTATTTTCAGATTTGTTACCTTGAAACCTATACACTGGTTTTATATATACATTCCTAAAATTGTTATAAGTAAAAATACCTGTGTTTCCTTTATGTATATGTGGAGCCCACTGGAACGAGGTACTCGGTACCGGACCGGGGTATCACGGGGGAAATCACGGCAGTTCTTAGTCCGGACTGTGTCCCGAGCCCACAAGTAAAAGGGGCATTTACAGGGATTTGTCATGACGCCACCCACTGGTTGTGGTCAGTGAGGGGACCACCGCTGCTGCTATTCCCGCCAGGAGGATGGATGGTGCTGCAGCTAGATGGATGAGCCCACCGTGGGTCGGGGCTGCTCCTGACAGGGTGGAAAGATGTAATAAAGTTCTGTTTGCAGGGAATCACACACGGGAGACTGAAGCAGAGTTCACCGGGTTTTACTAACAAGTACTTCCACAGTTCCAACAATTTACAGTGCAGTTCTTTTACACCAATAACTCCGTACACTCTCTGAACCCTCTGCAGCCAGGTTTCCTCTTTCAGACCCTTCACTTTCTCTATTCTTTTCAGGCTTTCCTCTCCTCAGTTCTTCCTGTGGGCTGTATGGAGGCAGCTCGGTCCCTTGTCTGGCTTCCCCCTGTGTGTGTGGGTGGCAAGCCTGGGTCCTATGTGTTGCTGATCCTTCAACCCATGTGTTGGGTGACCCGACCTGGAATCAGTGCCTCCCCGTCGGTGTGTTCGTGTACCGGCGTGTAGCTACGGTCACCCAGTGCTGACTCTCTGGTCCCAGCCTAGCCTTGGGTGTCCCTATCTTGCAAGGGATCACCGGGCTGTCTCCGACCCGTGTGACTACCCGGGTACGTCAGGGGAGTCTGTCCTGCCAGTAGTCTGTCAGCGCTGCCATCTTCCTCACACCCAGCTGCACTGGTCCGGTCTCTGTCTTTCCCTTCCTTTGGGCTGCAGGCTATGGAGCGGCTTTCTCTCCAGGGAATGGTGTCTCGCAGGATTCTGCGCCTCCAGTGAACCCTAACCTTCAGGAAAGTGTCACACTGTCTTTGTCTTTACTGGTCGGCTCACTCTGGCCTACTCGATCTTTACAGCTCAGCCTACTCCGGCCTACTCCTCCTAGTGTTCCCCTTCTGTACCTGGCTCATCACCTGACCTACGTTCCACCCACTTCCCTCTAAACCCTACCACCCCTTGCCCGCCTAGAGTCCCAGGCTCCGGGTTGGGTGTTGTGTCTATGGGTGTGTGTGTTGAAGGTGTGTGTAAAACAACCTGTCTCCACCTGCCTGGCTGCAGTTCCTACCTGTGGCCACCCTGGTCGCAGGGGCGCCACATATACTCTTTCTCCCCTGGGATGGGGAATGTTCCTTTTTGCAGGAGTTGTTGTTGTGCCTTGTACCCCTCCTACAGGACACCTACCTTTCTAGACTCCTATAGTAATTGAGGTTCAAGTATATCTCCATCTCTGAGGTCTTCTGTGGTTTTCTAACTTGGTCCTAAAAAATACACCTTTTATTTATATGTATTTAGAACCTCACAATATTTGTGCACCTATCTGTATAATGGTTAATTAGTCCACTATTGCTTTCACCTATTGCTACCTTTTAATTTGTGTGTCTGTTTTATCTGTGCACCATATTGGCACTATATGTGCTTATTATAAATGATATTGTTCTTATATCAATATGCTGGGGTTCAGCTATATAGTGGTTACCATTAACAAGTAATCTTCCTATTCTGATATTGCCTTTTCCTATACACCAGCGTTAATTTGGAGCTGTTCTTAAAGGGAATCAGTCACCTAAAAATCACCCCCAGCCTATCAATACCTGTCCCTGCACCTTCATAATGGTATTCTACCTATCCCTTTGTGTCCTAATTGTGTATTTTGAAAGTTTAAAAAAGTGCTTTTCATACTTACTGAACTGAGGCTTCTGATCCCCTCAGAAGTCGCACAGGGCGTTCACTGTGGCTTCTTTTCGCCGCCTCCCTCCACTTGTATTCACATCCCGATGGGTGTGATAATGCTTCCCAATCATCCTCGCCCTCCTCCATGGGCGGATTAGCTGGCATGACGCTAATCGCGTCATATCCGGCTCAGATGACGTCGGTACACCCTTTGGGTGTATAGACGGACCTCACGATGCGCGTTGTGCATGCGCGAGGTTTACTTTATCGCAGCTCATCACAGATCACAGATGAGCTGCCGTAAAGCAATCCTCGCGCATGTGCAATGCGCATCGTGAGGTCCGTCGATACTGACGTCATCCAAGCCGGATATGACGCGATTAGCGTCATACTGGCTAATCCGCCCATGGAGGAGGGCCAGGATGATTGGGAAGCATTATCACGCCCATCGGGACGTGAATACAAGTGGCGGAGGCGGCGAAAACAAGCCACAGGGAGCGCCCTATGCGATTTCTCAGGGGATCAGAAGCCTCAGTTCAGCAAGTGTGAAAAGCACTTTTTTAAATTTTCAAAACACACAATTAGGACACAAAGGGATAGATAGAATACCATTATGAAGGTGCAGGGACAGGTATTGATAGGCTGGGGGGTGATTATTAGGTGACAGATTCCCTTTAATGTTTCATTATTGTCAGTGCTCCATGTTAATTCATATGCTCTGTATACTGGTTTATTAGTCCACTATTGCTGTCACCTGTTACTGCCTTTTAATTTGTGTGTCTGTTTTATGTGTGCACCATATTGGCACTATATGTGCTTATTATAAATTATATTGTTCTTATATCAATATGCTGTGTTTCAGCTCTATAGTGGTTACCATTAACAAGTAATCTTCCTATTCTGATATTGCCTTTTCCTACACACCAGCGTTAATTTGCAGCTGCTTTTAGTGTGCCATAGTTGTCAGTGCTCCTTGTTAATTCATATGCTCCTTTTCCTTTCCTTATATCCCCTGCCCTTTCGGTTTAGTTGCATATCATTTATCTACTGCTTGCTTGGCTCACCTTATGGTATCTGGTGTCATCTGGTGTCTGTGCTTCCTCCTCGCCCTCGGTGTCTCCCTCTCTGTCCTCCAGCAGCCGTGCGGACCGCTCCTCAGCTGTGCTGGAGCTTCCGCTTCATGATGCGTCACCTTACTCGTCACTGTGATGTGTCAGTCGGGTGGGGTATCATTAGACTGAGGAGGGGTCTCAAAGCAAGCCGTCTGGTTGGTCACAGAAACTGTCAGCTGTAGGAATCTAAAGTACTAGCATCACTAATGCATTTCTGGGGCTAGCGGTCCCCTTCTTCAGAGTGTAGAACTTTTTGGGCTACGTGCAAAATGCTATGTGTGGCATAAAACTATCTCTGCATGTCGGGCCCACGGGGACAGGGAGTACTCGGTACCGGACCGGTCTGCTGCTGGGGAAGTCACGGGTGGTCCTGGTCCGGACAGTGTCCCTGGCTCGACAATAAAAGGGGATATTTACAGGGGGTTGTCAGTCGTGACGCCACCCACTATATGCAGCACCGCTGCTGCAGAACCTCCAGGGATGATGGAATAGCAGCTTAGATGGGATAGTTCCAGTGGGTAGAACTAAGTTCCCCGGGGCAGTAAGAGTTAAAGTCTATTGTGGAATGTCCAGTACACTTACTGTGCAGACGCTGCAGGAATCTGTCCTCAATGCTGGTGCTGACAGGCTGTGGCTCTGCAGGTGGGAGAATCGTTATAATCCTGTATGGAGGGAATGTCACTTAAGCAGATAGAATCAGACAAGGGAGGCAGATTCAGGGTCTCCGTGTTTACTTTCAAAGTTCTTCAAAGCAGTTTACACTTCAGTACAGTTCAAGCACACGGGCACACTCTCCCTCTCCGGGTTCCCTTTACTCCCTGCAGCCAGGCTTCTCTCTCTGTGACCCCTCACACTGTCTCTGTGTCCTTTCGGGGCTGTTTACGTTCTCTGAGTTCACTTGGTGTGTGTAACGCCGGACAGTATGGCGGTGACTCGGGCCCTTCTGGGTCCTCCTCATCGTCACTGAGCTGCCTGTCCTTTGGGGAAGGGACCCTAACGTGTAGCTGTGGTCCCTCGTCGTGTTGTTTGGGGTTCCGGGTAAAGCTACGGTCCCCTCTAGAGCCGACACTCTACTCAGCCCAGCCTCCAGCAGTCCTTCAATATGAGGCTTTACCAGGCTCCTTCCCTCTGCGTCTCTCAGTGTAATAGGAGGGCTACTCTGCCTGCAGTCGGTAGCTTCAGCTGTGTGTCTAGGGCCCGGGTCTCCCCGTCCCTCTCTTTCCTTCACACGCCTGGGGGTACTGGCTCCGGATAGGCTTTCTCTCTCCTCCGGCTCACACTGGCTCGGTACAGATTCTGCGCTCCTTACACCTCACTTTGCCAGGACGTATGCTTCCTTCTGCTGCTCAGCTTAGCTCAACCTTCTGCTGTCTTTCGGCCTGTTCTTGGTCTTTGCTGTTCAGCTCACTATGGCCTACTGAACTCCTTCCTCCTCCCCCTCACTATTTCTACTGTCAAGTCACCTGACTACATGTGTACCCAACCCACTCCTCCAAATCCACCACCCCTCGCTTGCCTAGAGTATCCAATCTCAGGGCTGGATGCTACCATCTACTGCACGTGGGTTATGTGGGCTGTGAGGGTGTTGTTGTGCAACAATTGTCCTACCTGCCTGGCTGCAGTTCCCTTTTCTGGCCTCCTGGACGCAGGGGCGCCACATGCACATCACCCTGAAAACACCATCCTCATAATCAAACATGGTGGCGGCAGCATCATGCTGTGGTAATGCTTTTCTATAGCAGGGATAGAGAGGTTGTTCAGAGTTGACTGGATGATGGATAGATCTAAAATATAGGGCAATCCTGGAAGAAAACCAGTTACAGGCTGAAAAAAGACTTGAAACTATGATCACCTTCCACAGGACAATGACCCTAAACATACTACCACATCTACAATGTATAGTTTAGATCAGCGTTATGCAACTCCATTCCTCAAGAGCCATCAACAGTTCATGTTTTTAGGATTTCCTTAGTATCATACATGTGATAATTCCATCACCTGGGGAATACTAAGGAAATCCTGAAAACATGAACTGTTGATGGCTATTGAGGACTGGAGTTGGGGAATGCTGGTTTTGATCAAAGCATATTCATATGTTTGTATGGTCTAATCGTAGTCCAGATCACAATCCCATTGAGGATCTCTGGCAAGACCTGAAAACTGCAAAGCTGGTAGAGACATACCCCAAAAGACATTTAACATTAATTGCAGAGAAAGGTGGTCCTACAAAGTATTTACTCAGAGGGGCTAAATACAAATGCACATCACAATTTTCAGATTTATATTTCTGAAATATTTAGAAAACCATATATATCGTTTCCTTTACACCCACAGTTACTTGCTACTTTGTGTTGGTAAATCCCATAAAATCCAATGTAAATATATTTCAGTGTGTGGGTGTAATGCGAAAAAACGTAGAAAATTTCATGGCCTGGGCTATGATTACTTTTTCAAGGCACTGTACATGCTCTAATCATGGAAAACACAAATAGAACACAAAGTGAAACATGGACATATGAAAGTGCATTAGACATTTGACATGAAAATGAGTTATTTCTGGACCAAACTAGGCGAGTAAAGGTACCATTACATGCTTCAATGTCGTAACGATCTCACCAACGATGTCACGGGAAAGCGGTCACTAGGACATCTTTTTGAGATCGTTGGTGAGATGTCACAGGTCTAGATATCGTTCACGACGCACCAACGATGGCGAGCAGCTATTGTTTGCACAACCCACCGAATGATACTTGTTCAATGTTGTGAATAGGCGAAGTCATTAATGAGATTGTTATTGCGGTGTCACACACAACGATGCAGCTGGTTGGCTGAACGAAGATCGTCTGATTTCAGAACATGTTCTCAAATCTGCCATCAGCGATCCAACGATTTATCGTAGTCGTATCTCGGTGTCACACGCAACGATGTACTAACGATGTCGTTTGAACGACTCCAAACCCATGACGTTTGAGCGATATCATTAAGGATATCATGCCGTGTAACGGTACCTTAATGAATAATTCAGGATCTGTATTGTGTGCAAGTTATAAATGTGGGTAATTCAGTTCATGGAGGCAAATGTAAAACGCTTTACTTTGACTACTGGAAAAAGAGGAGCTCTGATGTGCTTAATAAGGGTGGGAAGCCCTCTGTGAATAATGGTAGAAGTTAGGGGAATTATTACAGTGCTTTGTGAAAGTATTCAGCCCCCTTGAACTTTTCAACCTTTTGCCACATTTCAGGCTTCAAACATAAAGATATAAATTCTAATTTTTTTGTGACGAATCAACAAGTGGGACACAATCGTGAAGTGGAACGAAATTTATTGGATATTTTAAACTTTTTAACAAATAAAGAACTGAAAAGTGGGGAGTGCAATATTATTCGGCACCCTGGAGCTAATACTTTATAGCGCCACCTTTTGCTGCGATTACAGCTGCAAGTCGCTTGCGGTATGTCTCTATCAGTTTTGCACATGGAGAGACTGAAATTCTTGCCCATTCTTGTTTGCAAAACAGCTGGAGCTCAGTGAGGTTGGATGGAGAGCGTTTGTGAACAGCAGTTTTCAGCTCTTTCCACAGATTCTCGATTGGATTCAGGTCTGGACTGTGACTTGACCATTCTAACACCTGGATACATTTATTTTTGAACCATTCCATTGTAGATTTTGCTTCATGTTGTTCCCAGTCTCAGGTCTTTTGCAGACTCCAACAGGTTTTTTTTCCAGAATGGTCCTGTATTTGGCTCCATCCATTTTAACATCAATTTTAACCATCTTCCCTGTCCCTGCTGAAGAAAAGCAGGCCCAAACCATGATGCTGCCACCACCATGTTTGACAGTGGGGATGGTGTTTTGAGGGTGATGAGCTGTGTTGCTTTTACGCCATACGTATCATTTTGCATTGTGGTCAAAAAGTTCGATTTTGGTTTCATCTGACCAGAGCACCTTATTCCACATGTTTGGTGTGTTTCCCACACCAAACATGTGGCAAACTTCAAAGGAGAGTTTTTATGGATATCTTTGAGAAATGGCTTTCTTCTTGCCACTCTTCCATAAAGGCCAGATTTGTGAAGTGTACGACTGATTGTTGTTCTATGGACAGACTCTCCCACCTCAGCTGTAGATCTCTGCAGTTCATCCAGAGTGATCATGGCCCTTTTGGCTGCATCTCTGACCAGTCTTCTCCTTGTTCGAGATGAAAGTTTAGAGGGACAGCCGGGTCTTGGTAGATTTGCAGTGGTCTGATGCTCCTTCCATTTCAATATGATCACTTGCACAGTGCTCCTTGAGATGTTTAAAACTTGGGAAATCTTTTTGTATCCAAATCCGGCTTTAAACTTTGCCACAACAGTATCTCTGCCTGGTGTGTTCCTTGGTCTTCATGATGCTCTCTGCACTTGAAACAGAACCCTGAGACTATCACAGAGCAGGTGTATTTATACGGAGACTTGATTACACACAGGTGGATTCTATTTATCATTACCAGTCATTTAGGACAACGTTGGATCATTCAGAGATCCTCACTGAACTTCTGGAGTGAGTTTGCTGCATTGAAAGTAACGGGGCCGAATAATATTGCATGCCCCACTTTTCAGTTTTTTATTTGTTAAAAAAGTTTAAAATATCCAATAAATTTCGTTCCACTTCATGATTGTGTCCCACTTGTTGTTGATTCTTCACAAAAAAATTAGAATTTATATCTTTATGTTTGAAGCCTGAAATGTGGCAAAAGGTTGAAAAGTTCAAGGGGGTCAAATACTTTCACAACGCACTGTATATGGGAAAGGGTTAGGTTTGTAGGTATTAATCTCATATGGATGGGGGGTGGGGGTTTCTTTAAGCAGTGACTTATCAAATTGTTTTGAATGGATTACATCTGTATGCATTCAGGATTGAAAAGCATATTTCATCCTTTATAACACAAGATTACTTCTCCATTTAAAGACATATCTTACGTGTTTGGATTGCAAAAACATAAAATTACTTAAGAAGACTGAGCTGTCCCAATTTTCATTTATGAGATATAGATACTAAAGATCCCATTCACATTAGACTAATGTTTGTAACACACACTGAAATTCAAAGGGTTCAGGCACCAATCTAATGTGTATGGGTGCACTAGTCAACTGAACGTGGGGAAAAATGGCGAGGTCGCACGTCTAATTTTGTAATACTGATTGCATTGTTCCCTTGGAGATGTCTGTTAGCCTCTTTCTCATTGAGAACACAGGTGCACTCATATGGAAGAGATGACTGGTATGGCTGTTGGCCAAATGATCATTCAACTGAAAGCCATAGCTTTTGGGGGCCTTAGCACTTTGGCTCCTATGGTGGTAACAGATAGATGGAATGTGGCTACCTGATGAGTCTGGGTTTATGGCACAAGAAAACAATGTGTAGTGGTGTAAAACTGCCGCTGGCCCCAGTTGTGCAGTATACAATATACATATATACAGTTGTGGCCAAAAGTATTGACACCCCTGCAATTCTGTCAGATAATACTCAGTTTCTTCCTGAAAATGATTGCAATCACAAATCCTTTGGTATTATTATCTTCATTTAATTTGTCTTCAATGAAAAAACACAAAAGAGAATGAAGCAAAAAGCAAAACATTGATCATTTCACACAAAACTCCAAAAATGGGCCAGACAAAAGTATTGGCCTAATACTTGGTTGCACAACCTTTAGCCAAAATAACTGCGATCAACAGCTTCCGGTAACCATCAATGCGTTTCTTACAATGCTCTGCAGGAATTTTAGACCATTCTTCTTTGGCAAACTGCTCCAGGTCCCTGATATTTGAAGGGTGCCTTCTCCAAACAGCCATTTTTAGAGCTCTCCACAGGTGTTCTATGGGATTCAGGTCTGGACTCATTGCTGGCCACCTTAGAAGTCTCCAGTGCTTTCTCTCAAACCATTTTCTAGTGCTTTTTGAAGTGTGTTTTGGGTCATTGTCCTGCTTGAAGACCCATGACCTCTGAGGGAGACCCAGCTTTCTCACACTGGGCCCTACATTATGCTGCAAAATTTGCTGGTAGTCTTCAGACTTCATAATGCCATGCACATGGTCAAGCAGTCCAGTGCCAGAGGCAGTAAAGCAACCCCAAAACATCAGGGAACCTCCACCATGTTTGACTGTAGGGACCGTGCTCTTTTCTTTGAATGCATCTTTTTTTCTCCTGTAAACACTATGTTGATACCTTTGCCCAAAAAGCTCTACTTTTGTCTCATCTGACCAGAGAACATTCTTCCAAAACGTTTTAGGCTTTCTCAGGTAAGTTTTGTCAAACTCCAGCCTAACGTTTTTAATGTCTCGGGGTAAGAAGTGGGGTCTTCCTGGGTCTCCTACCTTACAGTCCCTTTTCATTCAGACGCCAATGAATAGTACGGGTTGACACTGTTGTACCCTCGGACTGCAGGGCAGCTTGAACTTGTTTGGATGATAGTCGGGGTTCTTTATCCACCATCCACACAATCTTGCGTTGAAATCTCTTGTCAATTTTTCTTTTCCGTCCACATCTAGGGAGGTTAGCCACAGTGCCATGGGCTTTATACTTCTTGATGACACTGCGCACGGTAGACACAGGAGCATTCAGGTCTTTGGAGATGGACTTGTAGCCTTGAGATTGCTCATGCTTCCTCACAATTTGGTTTCTCAAGTCCCCAGACAGTTCTTTGGTCTTCTTTCTTTTCTCCATGCTCAATGTGGTACACACAAGGACACAGGACAGAGGTTGAGCCAACTTTAATCCATGTCAACTGGCTGCAAGTGTGATTTAGTTATTGCCAACACCTGTTAGGTGCCACAGGTAAGTTACAGGTGCTGTTAATTACACAAATTAGAGAAGCATCACATGATTTTTCTAACAGTGCCTATACTTTTGTCCACCCCCTTTTTATGTTTGGTATGGAATTCTATCCAATTTGGCTTTACGACAATTCTTTTTGTGTTTTTTCAATGAAGACAAATTAAGTGAAGATAATAATACCAAAGAATTTGTGATTGCAATCATTTTCAGGAAGAAACTGAGTATTATCTGACAGAATTGCAGGGGTGTCAATACATTTGGCCACAACTGTATATATATATATATATATATATATATATACATATATATATATATATATATACACACACATCTCATGATGTAACTCTCATTGATTTTCTACTGTATGTGAGTGTCTGTTGAAAGTAGTGATGAGCGAGTACCGTAATATTCGTAATCGCTATACTTGTTACGAGTACTTTCTAATAATCGCTTATTCATTTCGAATAGCGAAACAATGTAAAGTCAATGGGAAACGCAAATAATTTTCTGCTGGACCCCACAAAAGGGTCTAGGGGCCTGACGAAAAGGCTGAAATGGGTGGCAGAATAGGAAGAACCTGGAGAATATTCCTGCATGCATTTCTGACTCACATACATTTTGTGGGAATAACTTTGTTGCAGCTTCCCTTCTCACCTACACTGCCCTTTCCTTTCATCAACTGCTTCTCCCCCATTACTGAAGATCAGCTCTCCTCCCTTCTGTCAAAATCACACCTCACCACCAGTGCCCACGACCCACTCCCATCCCACCTCATTCCCAGCCTCACCTCAGTCTTCATCCTAACCCTAACCCATCTCTTCAACTTATCAATTAATACTGGTGTCTTCCCCTCAGCCTTCACACACGCCTTGATCACACCCATCCTCAAAAAACTACCCCTCGACCCAACTTCTGTTTCTAACTATTGCTTTATATCTCTTCTCCCCTTTGCCTCTAAACTACTTGAACAACATGTCCATTTAGAACTGTCCTCCCACTTCTCCTCCTGCTCCCTCTTTGACAGCCTACAATCCAGTTTCTAACCCCACCACTCCACCAAAACAGCCCTAACCAATGTCACCACCGACCTACTGACCGCCAAGAGCAAGCGACACTACTCCGTCCTCCTCCTCCTCGACCTATCTGCCGCCTTTGGCACTGTTGACCAATCCCTCCTACTCCAGATCCTGGAATCTCTTGGCATCACTGACCTAGCCCTCTCCTAAATCTCCTCATACCTAAGGGACCGGACTTTCAGCGTCACCCGCACCTCCTCTTTGCCCTGCCCCCTATCCATCAGTGTCCCCCAAGGCTCGGTTCTGGGACCTCTACTCTTCTCCATCTACACTCTCGGCCTAGGACAACTCAATGAGACCCATGGCCTTCAGCACCATCTCTACGCCGACAACACCCAGATATACCTGTCTGAGCCCAACATCACTACCCTAGAACCCAGAATTCAACAATGCCTATCTGCCATCTCATCCTTGTTCTCTGCTCGCTTCCTTAAACTGAACATGGACAAAACTGAGTTAATCGTCTTCCCCCCAAGTCGCTCCCCCCACTACCTGACCTATCTATCACTGTCAACAACTGCTCACTCTCCCCAGTCCCCCACGCCAAATGTCGGGATAATCCTTGATTCTTCCCTCTCCTTCAAGCCTCACATGCAGGCACTCGCCACCTCCTGCCGACTCAAGCTCAAACACATTTCCCGGATTCGCAATCTCCTTGACCACTAAACTGCTAAAACACTTGTTCATGGTCTCATCATCTCCCGCCTTGACTACTGCAACCTCATTCTTAACGGCCTCCCCGCTACCTCCCTTGCACCCCTCCAATCTATTCTAAACTTTACTGCCCAACTAATCCACATTTCACCCCCCTCTGCCAAGCCCTTCACTGGCTCCCCACTTCTCAGAGATCCCGGTTTAAAACACTAACCATCACATACAAAGCCATCCATAACCTGTCCCCTCCATACAACTCTGACATGGTCTCCTGATACCTACCCTCACGCACCCTGTGATCCTCCCAAGAGCTCCTTCTCTACTCTCCTCTTGTTTCCGCCTCTCTGTACAAGATTTCTCCCTCGCATCTGCTATACTCTGGAACTCTCTCCCACAACACATCAGACACTCTCCTACCTTGGGAACCTTCAAATTAAACCTGAAGACCCACCTCTTCCATCAAGCCTACAATCTGCAATGAAACCATGTTCACTGCACCTTCTCACTCAGCACTACCCCCTCCTACTGTATACTCACCCATCCCTCTTAGATTGTGAGCCCTCCTCCACAGGGTCCTCTCTCCCCTCCTGTATCTGTATGACTTGATTGTCCATATATATAGTACTTGTCCTCATCTTTCCTTTCCATATGTAAAGCGCCATGGAATCTAATGGCGCTATATAAATAACTAATAATAATAACAATAAAAGTATAACGCCATTGTTAAAGATACACAAGAACAACTACCAAACCTCACCTAAATTGCATTTAAAAGGCCAAAAAGGTTCAGAAACAGTTTTTCCTGCAAAATCACTTGTACATAAGGCTAAATAAACCATAGAAAAAAATATTGCTTTTAGCGTTTGTTCACATGTACTGTTGTAGCGTTTTTTTGCCTTTTAGAAATGGGAGAGCCCTGACATTTTTTTAGGTCTCTCTGTCATACATCATTTTTAGTCAGCTATTCCCCAGCACTTTACAAGGCCACCTACAATGTACCAGTAGGTATGTAGATCTTTGACCTCAGAGACCTCAGGTGGTTCTGTAACATATGCTTTGGAGGGACCACTCTTACTTAGACATTTGGGCGGTCCCTCTCTCATTGATACTCAGATAGTGGAATACATATTCCATAGAAGTTTACAATATGCCCATTGTAGCATTGGGCAAAAACCTCCTCCTCCTCCTCCACCTCTATGACATTTTACAGCCCTAAATTCAAGTGTTCAGAGGGCCTGCAAGTAGGCAGGAAACCTAAGGTTTCTGAGGGCCCAGAGATGGCCCTGTAACGTACGTTTTGGAGGGACTGGTCTTACTTCGACATTTTGGAGGGCCCTCCTCTATACTTTTGGGAGGGCCCTCCTCTACACTTTTAGGAGTGAAACCGCAGCCTTAAGAATAACACAGCATAAGCAAAGCCATGGTTGCTGGCACTGAAGGTCATCTCATCTGTACATTAGGGAGGGTCCTCCTTTAGACATTTGTGAGGGTCGTCCTCTATACTTTAGGAAGGGCCCTCCTATATTCATTTGGGGTCCCCCTATACATTTTGGAGGGCCCTCCTCTACACATTGGGAAGGGCTCTCCTGTATTAATTTGGGAGGGCCCTCTATACATTTTGGAGGTCCTTCCTGTATATATTTGTATACAACTGTATAAAGGAGGGCCCTCATCAAGTGGACTCCCATTGCTACAGAGGGGACTCCCAACCCCTGATTGATTGGGCTGGAGAGGGAGAGCTGTAGGCGATGCAGCATGAGGTGAGGATGGGTATTGTTCTTTGTGTTGGTGAAACAGAACCTTTGCCTGTTTGAAGGTTGGCCCACATGGTACAGTTCCTGTGTGTCTGTTTTAATACCCTCGTGTTATACACATTTTTGCCAACAACGTATACTGGTTAGCCACCTTCCTCGACTGACGCTACAAGGAGAAAACTTCTCTCCTTTTTGAGTTACAAAAGGGTTGCACAATAGAATCCTTCAAGAGGTGCCATTGTACATCCCTTGCTGAAAACATCACTCTCTGACAACGCTTGCGGCAGAGGTACTGGCTCTTTTCAGCAGCAAGGATTAATGGGGAGACACACACACACCTGTTATAACAGGGGTGGGGTGAGAAATGTGCACAAACTGGGTCATTCTCAATAAACTAGCACATCAGCAAGGGCTGTCTGTGCCTGTAACAATGCCAAGGAGATAGAAGTTGAACAAAATGCTAAAGGGATACTTAACTGACCATACCTGCTTCAATTATGATGATTCACTTCCCTTTAATTATTGTATGTCCAAGCTGAGCACTTGGCCTGACCTCTCCTTATACGCTTTGGAGGTGCTGGCTTACCCTGCTGCTAGTGCCATGTAGACAGCATAAGCCAGCCTGTTACCACAAAAACAGCGGGTAACATGGCCTGGGGTGTGCTTGGTAGCAAAGAGTAGGAAATGTTTCGACTACTGCTTTTCATTGGGTACTAAGTGCCTTTTTAAGTGGGGTTTGTGGACAACATAAGCCAGCCTTTTACCACAAAAAACGCAGTAACATGGCCTGGTGGGAGCTTTGTAGCAGGAAATAGGAAATGTTTGGACTACTGCTTTGCGGAGGGCACTAATGATCTTTTTGTAATGTGGACAGCAGAAGGCAGGCTGCCTGTCACCCCAAAAAAAGCAGGGGAAAAATGACTTTCTTGTGTGTCTTCAGCTCTGAAAAGAGCTATTTTTTGGGGGTATTATGGACCTACTAAGCAGCCTGTTTACACAGTCCTTTCTCTCACTCCCTGTAGTGTCAACACTGTTCTTTATCTTTAGTTCTCAAAAGAGCTATTGTTTTGGTGATATTATGCAGCTACTGAATGGCTCCTTTCAACTGTCCCTGCTGGAGTATTTCTCCCTACCTACTGTACACTGACGTAGTATACACTAGAGGTAGGCCTGAAAAGGTCTTTTGTGTTATGAAGAGGCCTAAACACTCTCCCTAGCAGTTGAGCGATCTCTCTCTTTGCTTCTCCAACACTGGCTCCGGATGAAATGCAGGCAAAATGGTGGTAGCAGGGCTTAAATAGACCCTATGATGCTGGGGAGCCAGCCAATTACAGTAATGCCACAATCAAGATGTCTGCGGCATTACTGTGATTAGTTAAGAAGCCCAGCATGCTTAGTGGCTGCAAAGGAGGCACCAAAACTGCAGGGCAGGTGAGTACACAAATAATCGCAGAATACCGATTAATGCAAATACCATACTATTCGTGCAAATAGTGAATAGTAACGAATGCACTCGCTCATAACTAGTTGTGGGATAAAATTATACACCTGTAATATTGTTCCATGAATTATATTATTTTATACCAAATGTTTCAGAATTATGATACAGCCTATATACTGGTATATGTTGATATGTGAAGATCACCATCACTCAGATACAGATGTACACTGGCAATTAAGGCATGTGGAAGTGCCCAAAACCCACGCAAGGAGAAGGGTGAAGTAAGGATACCCCTACTCATATTTAAGAAACTTAAAATTGCAATAGTTTTAATGTACTGGTTCTCAGTGTTCTAGTTGAATACTCCAAAAATAGCTCAACATTGTGGTAAGACATTCATAGATTTCACAAGTCATATTATTGAAGATATAGTTTTCATTTTGCAGGGTTTGATGACATTATTTTATAGCTGCCTCAAAATTGCATTATAGAAAGACAAATCTGAAGTAAATCCCTATGATAAATTAGAATCATTGACATATTGGATCAAGAAAACCGTCAGAAGTTTGAACATATTTGTACATTAACAATATCCTAATAAATGGTTCACACTACCCTAAGTGCTTATGTTTCTTTTTCTTGCAGTTACATGAGTTAAGTAAGAAAAAAAGGTTCCCAGATATGATATGAATTATATCAATCAATGGACAGGAAGCCTCCACATCTTTAGTCATATATATGGATCCTGTATGAGAGACTGATAGGTCCTTAGAGAAGATCTTTCACTAACGAGCTAAGTCTTCTGATTATCCATTAAACCCATCACTCTCACCCTGCATATTCCATTAATCCACCTGCATTATTAATGGTACTGGGAGCAGAGCAGATGGGATGCAGCATGCGTCCGTATGACCCCCCACTGTGCTTCCATTGTACTTCTGACCGTTGACACCTTCTGTCTGGGTTTGGTAGCCTTACACCCTGAAGGGTTAACCTCATGTTCTGAGGATATATTTAAAGCAGGGAAGAAACAGATCACATTGTGAAGTAGGAATAAGCATGCTGGGTAGCTACGGGCAGACTGTACACTGCTCATTGCTTCATGAATATTCAGTAATATAATAAGGATTCTTCAGAATTTACACTGCATATTCATAAATGTCCTCCACATGTGTTAAATACAGTAGGAGCTCTGCGTTTTAATTGTATTTTATAGCGATGCAAATCTACCTGCTTTTTTTTTACAGTGAGATCATGCTCTAAATTAGGTTTTCAAATGAAATGTATCCAAATTTAATCTTTATTAAAAAAGTAACACTGAAACTCAAGGATACAGCTATATCATGTGGTACAGGTCTTTGAGCTTAGACTGTATCTCAGATTTTATGTCAAATTATATATTAGTACCATGCTTCAATGTGTGACTTACAATGTAGGCTTTTAATTGCTTCTAATGGCCACGTTACACACACCAACTTCTGTACAGATCTCTGTTTGCAGTGAAATCATGGACACATTGTTACATTTGTACACAGCCACACAATGGAGCAATGTGTTCATGATTTCACTGCAACCAGAGATCTGTTCAGAAGTTGGACACAGAAGTTGGTGTGTGTAAAGTGGCCCTTAGGCCCTGTTCCCACAATGCATATTTTGCACATATTGTGCTGCTTTTTTTTTCCCTTTTTACCATGAATTTCTGTGAAATACACAACACAGTAAAGTCCCAACAGAGTCTATGAGAAATTTCATGAGTTGTGCCCATACTGCGTTTTTTCCACAGCAGAAGTGGTGCAGTTTTTTTGAACGATTATTTCTCGGGCCCAGTTCACATCTAAGCCTGGGCTGTGTTTGCCTGTGTTTGCGTGTGTTTTAAAAATGCATGCATTAACGCACCCAAAGGCTGCAATGTAAAACGCATTGCAAACACATGCAAAAAACCATGTCATTTTGCAAAAACGGAAAACGCATGCATTTTTGCAAATGCAACCCTAGACGCAGCAGCCTACGTTTTTGGCTGCATTTGCAAAAACGCATGCATTTTGCGTTTTTGCATGCATTTGCAATGCATTTTGCATTGCAGCCTATGAGTGTGCTAACGCATGCATTTGGATGCCTTTTTAGCAGTAAAACGCACGCAAACGCAGCCAAAATGCAGATGTGAAAGAGCCCTCTCTCTCTCTTGTCTGAAAGTAAATTCACTGTAAAAATCTGCACATTTTCTGCATGCAAAAACACACAGAAACATACTGTGGGCACAAGGATGTTTTAGGTGCGTTTTTTTTAGAAGGTGCAGATTTTTTGTAGACTGAAATCTGCAACACATTTTTCTTGTGGACACATGGCCTTAAATTTTCATTAACTTTAACATTTTTGGACTGGTTGTCTTCTACAACCTTTGTGTATCAAAGTAAATAGCTACAGGTGCATCTCAATGAATTAGAACATCATCAAAAAGTTAATTTATTTCAGTGATTCAAAACAAAAAGTGAAATGCATATATTATACTAGATGGTGGTGCGATTCTAAAGGCCGCTTTATACGTCGCAATATCGTTCCGATATTGCATACAACTTCACGGGAGTGCGCACGTTTTTGGCACTTGTCCAAAATCGCAAAGGAGATGTTACACAGGGAGATATCGGCAGGCAACGCAACTACGATGTCGTACGCCCCTCTTGTACATTGCGTCTGAGCAACTCAGGGAACGACCAATTAACATTGGAGTGAATAAGGGAAGTTGCACTCCAAATCGTATTAGCGCTGTCACACTGCACGATCCTGCCAGATCGTCAAGCCAATATTGCACGGTTGAAGAGCATGCACAATTCAAAAACAATATCGTAGTTGCATCATTTTTGAGATGCGTTGCCCATTTACACGACACAACGCACGAACAATAACAACTGCAACGGCCGTACCACGTGACTTTTTATCTTAGTTGGATTGCGATATCGTGACATGTAAAGCGGCCTTAATGCATCAGGTATCCTAGAATATGTATGTAGTTTATTTATGAAGATTTAAGAATAATGCAATGAGCGATCAGTAAGGTACTGTCACACTTTACGACGCTCCAGCAATCCTGACAACGGTACAACCTGGTAGGGATTGCTGGAGAATCACTACGTGGTCGCTGGTGAGATGTCAAACAGTCAGATCTCACCAGCGATGCAGCAACGATATGACGGTCGTTGGAACCCTGTCACTCAAGGGCGTAGTATTGAGGTCATTGGTCGTTGTCCCGCGTGGCTTGGCAGGGGATTTGAATCCCGGCCGACATATATGGGTGTTCCAATATGGCGGTCGGGGTACTTCCGCTGCGAGCAGCCGGGAGATGACTGCATATGCAGTTTTTTTTTGCATCTAATAAAAATAGGCTTGTTCACATATTGAATATTTAGTGAGTTTCTTACCTCAGTATTTGTAAGATATATCCAGGAGTGGAACAGATGAAAAGTATAATAGAACACTTATACCACTTTTGCAGTTTTTACCAACTCCTGGTTTTGACTTACAAATATGTGGCGCCCCTGCGTCCAGGAGGCCACAAAGGGAACTGCAGCCAGGCAGGTAGGATATTGTTGCACAACAACACCCTCACAGCCCACATAACCCACGTGACAGAGAAGGTTACATCCAGCCCTGAGATTAGAACTATATGAGATCGGAGGGATGGTGGATTCAGAGGAGTGTGTTGGGCACACCAGAGGTCAGGTGACTGACAGTATATAGTGAGGGGGAGGAGTGAAGGAAAGTAGTAGGCTCAAGGTGCCGAACAGCAAAGACCAAAGAGTAGGCCGAGGTAGGCTGAGATGTAAAGACTGAAGGACATCACACTCTCTGTGAGTGCAAGGCTAGGAGCGCAGAATCCGTACTGAGCCAGCCTGAGCCAGAGGGGAGAGAAAGCCCATCCGATGCTGATGCCACCAGGAGTGTGACAGAACAGAGAGGGACGGTGTAACCCGGGCCCTAGACAGCAGCTGAAGCCACTGACTGCAGGTGGAGAAGCCCTCCTATAATACTAGAAGGAACAGAGAGAAGGAGCCTGGTAGAGCCTCGTGCTGAGGACTGCTGGAGGCTGGACTAAAGTAGAGTGTCGGCTCTAAAGGGGACCGTAGTTCACCCGGCATCCCCAGACAACACGACGAGGGGTCTGAGTTCCAGATTGAGATCCCTACCTTAAAGGACAGGCAGCTAAGTGACATACTAGGACTCACAGAAGCCCGAGTCACCGCCATACTGTCCGGCGTAGCACGCACCACCCGTACAGACGGAGACCGTAAAAGCCCGGAAAGGGACACCAAGAGACTGTGTGAGGGGTCACAGGGAGAGAGAGGCCTGGCTGCAGAAGTAGAACGAACCCGTGTGCTTGAATTGTGTACCAACTGTAAATGACTTGTAAACTGCTTGAAGGAAACAATGAGTAAAGCCTTGGAAAACTCTGAATTGGCTCTCTTGTCAGTCTCTATCTGCAGACCATTCCTCCCTACAGATCCAGCCTGTCAGCACCAGCCAGGAGGAGAGATCCCTGCAGTGCCTGCAAGTAAGTGTGCTACAACTACACACAATAGACTTAACCCTTACTGCCCCGGGGGATACAATTCTTCCCACTGGAACTATACCATCTCTGCTGCCACTCCATCACCCCCGGAGGTTCTGCAGCAGCGGCGGCCCCATCACTGGCCGCACCAAGTGGGTGGCGACACCCGTGACATAACCCCTTGTAAATATTCCCCTTAATTGCCGAGCCAGGGACACGGTCCGGACCAAGCCACCTGTGACATCCCCACTACCGTCCGGTCCGGCACCGAGTACCCCAGTCCCGTGGGGCCCGACTACCTGGCGTCACGAACAGGATCTACCCGGTCCAGAAGAATTGGACCCAGTGCGCCAAAAGAACTGTTTCTGGACTTTTCCCGCCAAATCTGACCTTAATGGCGGCCATAAGGGACTAGCGCTATGTGCAGAGGAGGCGTTCCTAAGACTCCCATCGTGGGCCGACCCGGTCCAAGACGCGAAGAGAAGGTCCCGCCCTGGCTCTCCTTAACTCCGGGAGAGCCAGCTGTCACTCTCAAGGAAGAGCCGCCGCCCCTAGACCCTCCTACCAAAGAGCTGGCGCGAACCGAGAAGAAGGAAATCGTCATCAGGAGGGGGCGGAGTGAGCAACCGGAAGAGAAGCAGTCGCCATTCAGAGACACGAGGACGGAAGCGGAGGACGCCCAGAAGAACGCTGTGTATGAGAGATCACATGTGATCCCGGAGGGCCCACAAGACGACCCAGTGGAGGAACCCGGCCAGGGAAAGACCAGTTGTGATCCAGCAGAGATGGCGGAAGGCGGCGAGGAGCGTCCCTATTTCCTAGACACCCGGAGGGGTGTATTGCGGCTGCTGCCCCCACGGATGACACGGGCCCAAGAGGAACATCGGACCCGGATTCAGATCAACATTGATCAGCCTAGAAGCTGTTACATCCAAGTCTATGAAGGATGTTATAACGCAGACCCTAGAGAGCAGTTTGCTGAACGCTGGGCTGCAAGACCTGGAGGTGTATCCCAGATGGAAGACATCGCAAGCATTACAGTGGACGCAGAAGAAAGAATAGAAACGCAGGATCTGCATCCAGAAGGGAAGGAGTAAGACCCGTGTCCTGCATCGAGAAGAACAGATGAAGACACTGTAAGTGTGAATGTACATTGTTCCTCATTGATCCCCCACCTTACCTGAATGAATGCTAGCATTCCCCTGTTTGTCTTATATGCTTGAAATGAACATTTAATATCACGGACGATGATGTGATAAGAACTTTCCTTGTAAATAGTTGAGCACCTTTGTGTGCTCCCCTTTGGTTTTAAGATTAGTTGCACATGAGAGTTAATGCATGAGACTTTGCATTTTTGAATCCAAAACTTTGACTGTTTGGAAGCTGCTTTTTGAGACTTTTTGCACTTTTTGAAAGAAGAACTTTTATACTTTTGATACAAAGTAATGCTTTTATAATGTGTATTTTATAAGAAAGGGTAATGACGAGTATATACCCATGCACTTGTTTTATAGTTAAAGTAACGTTTGAAGAATCGTGCCTCCCGGATGGGAAGAAACCAAGAATACTTAATGTTTACTGTTATATCAAAATAAAAATGTTTTCAGGGTGATCCAAGACGGGCAGCGAGAGGACGCGCTATTTAACTCCGGGAGAATGTGGCGCCCCTGCGTCCAGGAGGCCACAAAGGGAACTGCAGCCAGGCAGGTAGGACATTGTTGCACAACAACACCCTCACAGCCCACATAACCCACGTGACAGAGAAGGTTACATTCAGCCCTGAGATTAGAACTATATGAGATCGGAGGGGTGGTGGATTCAGAGGAGTGGGTTGGGCACACCAGAGGTCAGGTGACTGACAGTATATAGTGAGGGGGAGGAGTGAAGGAAAGTAGTAGGCTCAAGGTGCCGAACAGCAAAGACCAAAGAGTAGGCCGAGGTAGGCTGAGATGTAAAGACTGAAGGACATCACGCTCTCTGTGAGTGCAAGGCTAGGAGCGCAGAATCCGTACTGAGCCAGCGTGAGCCAGAGGGGAGAGAAAGCCCATCCGATGCTGATGCCACCAGGAGTGTGACAGAACAGAGAGGGACGGTGTAACCCGGGCCCTAGACAGCAGCTGAAGCCACTGACTGCAGGTGGAGAAGCCCTCCTATAATACTAGAAGGAAAAGAGAGAAGGAGCCTGGTAGAGCCTCGTGCTGAGGACTGCTGGAGGCTGGGCTAAAGTAGAGTGTCGGCTCTAAAGGGGACCGTAGTTCACCCGGCATCCCCAGACAACACGACGGGGGTCTGAGTTCCAGATTGAGATCCCTACCTTAAAGGACAGGCAGCTAAGTGACATACTAGGACTCACAGAAGCCCGAGTCACCGCCATACTGTCCGGCGTAGCCCGCACCACCCGTACAGACGGAGACCGTAAAAGCCCGGAAAGGGACACCAAGAGACTGTGTGAGGGGTCACAGGGAGAGAGAGGCCTGGCTGCAGAAGTAGAACGAACCCGTGTGCTTGAACTGTGTACCAACTGTAAATGACTTGTAAACTGCTTGAAGGAAACAATGAGTAAAGCCTTGGAAAACTCTGAATTGGCTCTCTTGTCAGTCTCTATCTGCAGACCATTCCTCCCTACAGATCCAGCCTGTCAGCACCAGCCAGGAGGAGAGATCCCTGCAGTGCCTGCAAGTAAGTGTGCTACAACTACACACAATAGACTTAACCCTTACTGCCCCGGGTGATACAGTTCTTCCCACTGGAACTATACCATCTCTGCTGCCACTCCATCACCCCTGGAGGTTCTGCAGCAGCGGCGGCCCCATCACTGGCCGCACCAAGTGGGTGGCGTCACCCGTGACATAACCCCTTGTAAATATTCCCCTTAATTGCCGAGCCAGGGACACGGTCCGGACCAAGCCACCTGTGACATCCCCACTACCGTCCGGTCCGGCACCGAGTACCCCAGTCCCGTGGGGCCCGACAAATACTTACGTAAAATACTTACGACATACTCAATATGTACATGTGGCCTTAGATAGAAAAATCTGCATATAAAACTCAGCGTTCTCATAAGAGAAATTGTCATGTTGCAGATTTGATGTACCAGTAGTAGAAGATAGTGTATACGTCGCGCTGTCAGGGATCAGTCTCCAAAATTAGTTAAAAGAAAAAGTGATTTATTATAACGCGTTTTGGAGCAAATACTTGCTCCTTCTTCAGATAAAATCACAATGTCACAGATAAAATCACACCATCTTCTACTACCAGTTAATCTTATCTCCTCATGGTGGCTGCTGTAGTCGTGGGTTACACACTGTTATAGTTGGTTGTGGCTCTCACAACCTTTCCAGGTAAGCCTCCAACTAAATTTATTCATTTTTATGTTAAGACCCTATTTGCGCCTCCATCTCTTTCTGCCTTTTGCTTTTATCATGTTGCAGATTTGAAACATGCACTGTAGGTCAGTTTATGCTATCTAAAATAATAAGAAAAGTGGGCATGAGATTTCTATAAATCCCATTTAGTTTGCTGGAACTGTAAACCACTGTGGTCAAAAACTCACCAAAAACTCATTGTGAGCCCACAGCCATATGGCTTTTCTACTGAACCATTTTCTTTGCTGATTCTTGATTTAAATGAAGGTTCAGTTTTCATTGGATTATAAATCAGTTTAGATAATAGTTTAGAAATAGTGTAAGTGTTGCGCCCCAGGGTCCGGTTGCCACAATATTAAGCTTGGATGCAAGTAATGGTACCCACCTCAGGCAAAACACACGCACAACTTCTTCTCAACTCCAGGCCAGAAGGGGGAGCTCTACACCCGAGTTCAGGGTAGGTCCCCTATAAATTCTGGTCTGGGGCGGGGTCAGGCAGTTCAGTTCCTAGGAAGACTGTAGAAGACATCCTATGGCCGGGTGCCATGCTAGGCCCGTCCAAGGATACTGACTAGCCAGTGTGAAGGAGTCTGAGGGAAGGGAGAAAAGGTGTGGGAAGTGGAGCAGAGCTGGCTCGCCCCAGCACCTAACACAGTACGGACACCAGAGTCCGAGGTCGCCAGGGACTTTATGCCCAGCAACCAACACCGGAGGGTGGGTAACTCCAAGTTGCTCACCCAGCAGAAAGGCCAGGAGACACAGTCGCATCAAAGAGCTCAGGAGACACAGTGAAAAGAGAAGTAACACAAAAAGGGTTCGAGCCACCTGTCACACGGCCTAGACAGACAAGTGAGGAGAAGGTCCCAGCACAGCTTCAAGCAGCCAGGGCCCATAGTGAACAGCACAATGGGGAGGCCTCAGAACTTGCCAGGTGTGGAAAAACCTGAACTTGCTTCCAGGTTCTGGATCCTTAACACCACTTGTGAAATGTGCCCTGGATGAACCTGCTTCTGACTTCAGTAAAGGTAAAGGAGGCTGTGTCTGTCAGTTCTTTCGTGCACTAAACTCTGCACCCCCAACGAACTATCACAGCCATAGACTGTACGGTTGCACTGGGGACGCGCTCTTCCTGTGGAGGGCTGAACCATCCTCGCTGCTACTCCCATCATCCCCAAAGGTCCTGACTGCAGCAGCGGCTATATCAGCTGCATTCCACGGGTGGCGTCATGACACTCTTTTATTTTTACACTTTTATTTTATTTCTCTCCATTTTTCCAATATCTCTTTTTAACTGCTCACCCGTCGAGGGGATCACGGACCGGGTCACGCCACGGTGACATCCCGAAGCCCCAGACGACGACAAGAGGGCCAGGTTCCTAGTACCCCATGGTCCCCGCCAGGGGCGAGTCATAAGGTTTTACTGCAGTTCATTGTAGACACAGGAATGCTCATCATTTACATTTTCAGCTGGTTTATTGCAACTTTATAAACTAGCCCATGCAAAGCAAAACAAACACAGCCTTTCTAGCATAAAGAAAATAAAACTGCATATAAATAGCAGCGGGGTTTACCTGCTCAATTACTGGGTTCTGCTCTTTACTACAAGAGCACAGTTTTGGAGATCTTCTACCTCAACACACAGAACCCAGAATAATATCAGAGGCCATACTTTTAACTGCTGGACCACACCCAAATGTGAAAATATAGTGACCGGCTGCCCACCCATCTTTTTAGCTATTCACTTTTTGTGAGCCCTGTTAAACTGTTTAACCATCTCAGTATCTACCATACTGGACCATACACTCAAGCAAGGTTAGTAATCTCAGCAACACATTTCCTCTCTAGTATTTTACCAGTGACCATATCAGATATCCCCCTTCTGCCCACAATCGGGGGTTTTGGCACCCTAAGGCACTAAACTTGAAAGCTTCCATAGGGCATCTGCTCCATAGAGGTCTGAGGAAACCTCTGATGGCGAGCACTAGATACGGCAATGGACCATCACAGTCCCAGACATCATTCTCTGCATCTTTATTGAGCATAGCCTTCAAGGCTTTGTTGAACATCTCTACAGGCCCATCTGTCTGTGGATAGTACAGTACACCGAAGTCTACAGTTGTGTGATCTAGAGGGCTTTCCACAACTCATGTATCACTTTGGGCATAAATGGTATCCCTTGGTCCATCAGGCTCTCTTTTGTCAGTCTCAACATAGGGAAGATATGGACCAATTCTCAGGAAATACTTTTAGTAGAGGAGTTGTTTAGTGGAACTGCCTTTGGGTACTGTCGCATAGTCCAAGAAGACAAAAAAAATATTGATGTCCCCTGGCGCACTTGATCAGGGGTCCCACTACCGAAAGCATGTTGTAAGGGTACCATATTAGTGTACAATTGAAAAACCAAAAAAAGGAGATAAAGCAATATAATACTGATGTGCACTTGTATATGTAATATGAAATACATTTTATTGAAAACCCCCCAAAAATCCATACTCCTTAAAAACAGAATCCAAAAAATATCCACAAAACTGTCATTCCAATATAATTGATAAGCGAATATACTTGACACTATTCATTATCCACATGAATAGTAAGTTATTCAAGATATTTGTTACTCCCTGAGTATTCTGATAAACAAAGAGAAACAAAGAGAAAGCGTGCGTTTTATGACAAGATTTTTACTTTTTTCGCAGTGCCAAAAAGAACAAGAGGGTGGCTCACTAGGAGCAACACAATGACCAGTGTACAATAGGATGATTATACAACATGTACAGGGAACAGAGTTATTATATGCAATGCAAAAAAGGGGCGAACAGGCTCCCTAGCATCTGTGATTAACAATCATACAGTTCAAAAGTGCTAGTGCATTAATCATAAATTAACAGCAGATGCTAACATGAGTATCCCTCAAGCAAGGCACAGTTCAAATCACAAAGACTCTGCTCCATATACAATATATAAAGATAACATATCCAGCTAATTGTAGAAAGCCAGATTCATTGCAAAAACATGATGCCAAAAGGTCATAGTATATACCCCACAGTGGATAATCCCCCGCTTACTGTCCCCAACGTACGTTTCCTTTAGATCATTAGCTTCATCAGGGGGGAGTGTTGAGTAACAGCCAGCCACCCATTGCATCCTTATATACCATCCGGTGATTGCAAATACCGGAACATGTGCGCTTGTAAACTTAGCGCTGCACTACTTCCGCCCTCTCCTCCACAACCGGAAGTGACGCAGCGTCAGTGCGACAGGTGTATTGCGCATGTCCGGGAGCGGGGACTCTTTCTCTCCGTTTCTCTTTGTTTATTATGTTACTTGGAGTCTGTAGGATGGAGTGATTACCTGTCACTTACATCCTTTTACAGATTGTATGGAATTATTATATTTAATTCCCTGAGTATTCTGGTAGTTGCATCAAGACATTCAAGTCTCTGTCCTGTATGTAAAAAGGAGGGAAATATGAGTGCAGTAAAGGCCAGACAGATGTTGGTGGTAGGGGATTTTATAATTAGGTATCTGCTGCTGAGACCATGAATAACGAACAGTGTATTGCCTACATGGTGCTCGTGGTTTGGCATATTGTGGATCGGATAGACAGATGGATGGGGCTGGCAGAAACTTGTCTGTGATGGTACACATTGGTACCAATGACAACATTAGAGGGGGATCGAAGGTCCTTAAAAATGATTACAGGGAACTAGGAGAGAAGCTGAAGTCCAGGACCTCCAAGGTGGTGTTTTCAGAAATTTACCAGTGCCATGAGTGTCAATAAAAAGACAACAAGACAAGAATTAGAGACAGTGGGACGCTAATGGTTGAAACCTGGTGGTCTAGTGGAGCTTGGGTAAATTTCAGGGTGCCCACTCACCTTGTCGGGTTGTACACCCTTGCCTTGCCTTGGTCGGACCAGCAGAAGTGCCATTCAGGGCACGAAATGGGCCGTTGTCCGGCATCCCTCCACGTCCCCCCCTCCCTCCATTGCACTGTATGGAATCCTGAATGGAACCCTGAAAAGGGAATAAATTCCTAAGAAGCACCAAATGGGTGAGTGTCATCTTTTTTCTGGACTGTTTTATTTAACATACACTTGACTGAGCACACCCAGGTTCATAGCTGCCTCATCTAAGACGACTGATACACGGGGAAACTCCCAGCACAAAATCCCAGTAGTGCCCGGTCTTTACAATTATATATATAGTCATATTTTTCAGATTATAAGACACACTTTTTCCCCCCATTCTGGGGGGAAAATGGGGGTGTGTTTTATAATCCGGAGATTGTATTTCTATGTATTTCTTTAATTCACTGACGAGCGGTTATGGCGGTGGATCGAGGGTGCTTGAGCCAGGGTCCACGGAGGATGTGGACACTGGGACAAAGCTGTAGGACCAGTGCTGCGAGGGTGTCATGGTGATGTGTGGTGGTGACACGCCCCCTAGGGCCATGGGGTACTCGGAACCGGGCTACAGTACTGCTGGGGAGTCACGGGGTTGACCCTGGCGGTATCAATAAAAGTTTGGGGGTTAAGGTTTTGGGGATAAAAATGTGACACAACCTACGGTACTCGGCCATGGATGGCTGACACTGCAGTTCAGACCTCCAGGGCAGATGACGATGCAGCCAGATGTTGTCGCTCCCCGTAGGTGGAGTGGTACCTCAGGGCAGGTGTAGAAGTCAAAGAGTAGATGGTGATGAGTTGCAGTGCAGGGCAGAGGATGCCGGAATAATTCAAGCAGCTGGTGCAGTTCCACACATTTAATCACTGTTCTTAGGTGGTAATGTCCAATCGGGTGCTGTGTCCTACGAGCCATGAGTTCAGCCACTCCCAGGTAGATTGGAAACACTTAGCCGGCACCCCGTTCTGTGTACCTTCTCCGGGTCATTTCTCTCCTGTGTGACTCTCTCCCTCCTGCCCTGCACCTCATGTTCAGTGTCCCGCACCAGCGGCCTCAGACCCTGCCGGGTGACATACTCCTCGTCTCATTTGGGCCTATCCGGCCACCTTTGCAGCAAATGACGTGGATTCGGCTGCTGCTCCTGGTTGGCTAGCTGAGGCCTCAAGTCTCCTCTACTAGTCTGGCCCAGTGACCCTTCTGCGGCCCTGGTCTCTACATTTGCTTGCGACCGGCAATGGATGGAGCCCCATGGGTGGATTTCTCACTTCCCATGCCTCTGGGACTCCTTCCTTCTCTGGAGCTCCTACCTGGCTCCTTCTGTCTTCATTGTCCTGGGATGAGACTCTCTGCTCCACTTCCCAGGACACCTTTCCTTACATCTCTCCTGCAACTCTACTCCTCACTCCTCTCTCTCTCTCCTCTTTGTTACTACTCCCAGCGCTGACTTCCCGCCTCTCCTACTTGCACCTCCACACACAAAATCCCAATCCAGCAGTCACGACGGGTCCTGTCGGGTGACTGGTATCTAGTGCCCTGACCCTAGTACAGCTACCTTTTTGGCGGATGTGTTGGGTGTCAGCCACAGCTCCTGTGAATCTCGTGGCCTCCGGTTCTGTGGTTGGAGCGTTGAGTCTCCTCACCACCTCAGGGCCGGTCGCTGGTTCCCAACCAGCCCCTCCGTCTGACTCCGGTCTAACTTGGATTCAGGCGTACAGGTGGCTCTCTCTCTCTGTTTCTGCCTGTGCCCCTGGGGCTCCCTCTTCCTTGCTTGCTTGCTGTTCTCCTGACCCAGGATGAGTCTCCTACTGTCCTCTCTCCACTTCACTCGCTCTCTCACTTTCTGTCTCACCCATCCACACTTTTCCCTTTTTCTCATCCCCCTGACTGAGCCCTCCTTCTATTGGGTCTGCCCACCGTCCCCGGGACCAGGTTCTAAGGGTGTGTTGGGTGCTTGATGGGTGTCTCATACTTACCATTTAATTTCCATGAAACAGGGATACTACACTCGTGGAGTGGGTGCAGTAACCCTTGTGGCAACCAGACCACAGGGGCGCCACATTCCCCCTTGGCAAAGGTCAGCACGTCCTTGAGAGACCACACAGCTTAAAGATGCTTTATACACAGAACCTACATTTTTGGTATGCGTGCAAAACGGTAACAACATAACAAATTTCTTCTTTCTGGACTGGGAGGTTCTTCCTTGAGTGTTGCATAGATAACAAATAACAATAATAAACTACTTATATATAGATTAAAAAAAACCCGAGTATATAAAAGGAAAAAGTGAAAAAGTTACACAGTTCTCCAGGTTTTACAGCATCCGTTTTGTCCCTTATCGGGTGAAGCACTGTTCAAAGAAGGTGCCATTCCCTGGCTAGAAGGCACAAGTGCAGTAATCCAACCATCCAATAGTGTCCTTCCAATTTGCCTGTTGGCTTAAGTCTTTCATTGCAGCTGCTAGAAACTCCGGTTCCACCTACAATAATGGGTCCGAGCCCCCCTTCTGGCTGCCGAGGGAGCCTGCATATGTTCAAAATGGAGATCATCTTCCACACTATGAGTGTGCAAGAAGGGAAGAATGGAGTCATGGAAAATGAGCAGAACAAAGAAACTGGAGTGATGTCTTCCATGATGTTGCAGTGGCAAATAATAATGTGCTGTCAGAGAAACTGACATAGTGTAATGACAGTTCTCCACAAGATGAAGCCAGGGAGATGGAGCCAGCCAAGAAGATGATGTAGGTGTCCTCTCCAGTTACTGAGCAAACAGCTGATGGTCAATCAGTTGATGGCGCTACAGGAGAAGGAATCCTGGGAGGCAATAGTGGAGTGAGAGTTCACGATGGTCACAAAGAGCAGACCGGTAATAGAACCACCTCTGGGTTGGCTGGAAGAAAAAATAGTACCAAAACTCTTAAAGGCAAAGATAATCTCATGGAAGTGTGTGACCCCATGGCAGAGATGGGTGAAGAATTGGAGAAGGTTGAAGACTCCAAAGACTCTGATGCTGAAGTGATGGAGTGTGAGAAAACCTCTAAACTTATGAAGAACCCAGATGAAACTGAAGGTAACACTGCTGAGACCCAAGAAAGGCTAAAGTTGACACTGCTGAGACACATGAGAGGGCTAAAGGTGGCATTGCCAAAACCTAAAGAGTGGGCTGAAGGTAATCCTGCCAAGACGCAGGTGAAGACCGAGGGTGCGGATGTAGAAGAAGCCACTGAAGAAGCGAGGTCTGAAGTGGAGACCTCCTCGAGTGATGATAGCTCAACCAATTCAGTGGATGGAAGAGCCAAGGTAAGGAGCAGGGGCGTTGCTAGGGTCAAAAAACATCCGGGGCTCGGGCCCACTGAGCTGCATTTTTCGGAATAAATTTTAATAAAACCCAAGTAAAATGTACTTAAATAAATAGCTTCTCAGATGCTGGGTGCCTGAGCCTGCCTATTGGCTGCAGCAAGGTCGGCCTTAGGTCAGATGGCGCCATGTGCAAGATTTTATCTTCTATTGATTCGCGTATAAGTCGAGGGGGTAAATTTTCAGCCCAAAAACTCGGGCTGAAAAACTCTGCTTATACACGAGTATATATGGTACATAGTGCCCGAATATTACTGTCCATTACTGAATAAAAACCACTACACAGAGACCACTATTAGATCACCACTGACCACACTGGCCATATAACATTAATACCACCTCTACACAGAGACCACTATTACATTACCACTGACCACACTGGCCATATAACATTAATACCACCTCTACACAGACCACTATTACATTACCACTGACCACACTGGCCATATAACATTAATACCACCTCTACACAGACATTTATAAGTGATTACAATGCAGGTACCTCCAGTGATTACAGAGGACGTTGGCGGGTCCAGGAAGCGTGTCTGTGGTAGGTCCGGTGAGCGGCAGCTTGACCAAGGAGCGGCAGCGGCAGGTCCAGTGAGCGGCAGCTGCAAGGGTGGGATTCAAATTTTTAACAGGTTCCCTAGGTTCAGTAAAATATTTACGACCGTCTGTCAACTCGTGTCCTCCCCTTAGCTTCTCATGGAGTGTAAGGGCCCCGTTACACGTAGCGACGCTACAGTGATCCCGACAGCGACCTCTGTCGCCCGGGATCCCTGTAGCGTCGCGCTCGGCATTGCTGCGGAGATGTCAAACACATCTCCGCAGCGCCGAGCTGCGCCCAGCTGGTCACTCCCGATCGTGCGGCCTCTAATTTTTATTTGATGAGGCATAGTGTGTCTGCCTGATGTATACATGTATATATAAATAGCCGACCCCCCTACTTTTGCCCCCAAAACCTGGGAAAACCTATTGAATCATGTTACGTGTATAAGCCGAGGGTGGACCCCAGCACAGGTATACAGCCCCCAGCAGTGTGGTATACAGGCCTCCCCAGTGGTAGTATACAGCAGCCTCCCCAGTGGTATAAACAGGAGGCCCCAGCAGTATTTACAGCAGCCCCAGTGGTATACAGCAGCCCCAGTGGAATACAGCAGCCCCAGTGATATATAGCAGCCCCAGTGGTATACAGCAGCCCCAGTGGTGTGGTATATTGCAGCCCCAGTGGTATATAGCAGCCCCAGTGGTATATAGCAGCCCCAGTGGTATATAGCAGCCCCAGTGGTGTGGTATACAGCAGCCCCAGTGGTATATAGCAGCCCCAGTGTATACAGCAGCCCAGTGGTGTGGTATACAGCAGCCCCAGTGTATACAGCAGCCCCAGTGGTGTGGTATACAGCAGCCCCAGTGGTATATAGCAGCCCCAGTGTATACAGCAGCAACAGTGGTGTGGTATACAGCAGCCCCAGTGGTATATAGCAGCCCCAGTGTATACAGCAGCCCCAGTGGTGTGGTATACAGCAGCCCCAGTGGTATATAGCAGCCCCAGTGGTATACAGCAGCTCCAGTGGTATACAGCAGCCCCAGTGGTGTACAGCAGCCCCAGTGGTGTACAGCAGCCCCAGTGGTGTACATCAGCCCCAGTGGTGTGGTATACAGCAGCCCCAGTGGTATATAGCAGCCCCAGTGGTGTACAGCAGCCCCAGTGGTATATAGCAGCCCCAGTGTATACAGCAGCCCCAGTGGTGTGGTATACAGCAGCCCCAGTGGTATATAGCAGCCCAGTGTATACAGCAGCCCCTGTGGTGGGTATACAGCAGCCCCAGTGGTGTACAGCAGCCCCAGTGGTGTACAGCAGCCCCAGTGGTAAATAGGCCCCCAAATGCTGGCACTCGCCCCCCCTTCCTCTGTTGTAAGCCCCCCCCCCGCTGCTTCACTTACCATCCCCGGTCTTCTGTGCTCTGTCCTCCATGCTCCCGTCCAGCTGCATCCGGCGTCCCGGCCGTCGCACGATGACGTCATCGTTACTGCGACAGCGGGGACCGGGGCCGGATGCAGCCGGAGGCTCAAGAAGATAGTACAAGCCCATTTGAAGAAAGAGGGGCTTTGGAGACAGGCTGTCGAGAGCCGAGTGGGTGCATTTTAGAGATGTCTGAGAGGACACTGCTGATAAATAAGCAGTTTTAGCAAGAGGAGCTTCGGAGACAGGCTGCCGAGAGCTGAGTAAGTGCACTGTGACAGAAATATCTATGCTCAGAGGTCACTTGGTAGAGCACAAGTTGATAAAAAAAAAGGTGGTTATGGAGAAGATGGAGCAACAGGTGTCTATCTTGGCTAAACATGTTAAAGCCACTGTGACTCAAAGGAATATTACTCTGAGAGCTGAATCAGTTGATCGTCTAGTGAAAGCAGGAGAGGAGACTTCTCTGTGCCAGGGTCTGATAACCATACCTGAGGACTGAACGGGAGCTCCTAGAGAGCTGAAGTATACAAGTAAAACTCAAAGACTGCTGGAAGAAATTGTCCTGGTGCCTTGTTCTTTGGTGAGAGCCGTCATTGGAAGAGCTGGACAAGGCTTGTAGGAAATGATGGACAAGGCTGGAGGGGCGATAGTAAGAATTCCTCACATTAATGAGGACATGATATCCCGAGAAGTTGTTATGGTTCCATTCCACGTTATCGGTACGTTACAGAGTCTTAGTGTTAGGGAAATTAATATATCCAAAGATTTTCCAATGTGCTTGTGACTCACCGTGGCCGGGGACTCCGGTTTAGACAGGCTGTAGCTTCCTCCTCCTTGTCACGGGTGGACCGCGCCTGCCGGTAGTGGGGCCCTGTCGAGTGCAGATCAAAAAGTTGAAGACGTCTTGTAGGAACAGATTAAGGGGTTAATTGTTTCGTGACGCCACCTATGAGTAGTTCGGTAACTTTACCGACGCTGCGGAGCCTCCGGGGGATGGAATGCAGCAAGATGGAACGCTCCCCACAGGCTGAGCGGTGATCCCCGGAGCCGTGAGCTGCTGAAGATGTTGTGCGGCAGCTGCGGTTACCTTGTGTGCAGACGGACGTAGTCATAAGGAAGCACGGACACTGTAAGTCTCTGTAACGGGTTCTTTACTGTAACCAGCAAGCAGTACATGGCATACAGTGGACCGGGTGGACTCAGCAGTGATAGGTGTCCCCCAGAGATCCGCGGTGTTCCTCCATTCTAGCTAAGTTGCCGTTGTCGCCCAGGAATACCAGGTCGGGTACAGGGAGGTTGCTTCAATCCCTATCCAAAGTATACGTGATGGATGTTTTGGGGAGCCTTGGGTCCCTTGGTGGGTACACCGCTGGTTAGACGACTGGATTTGGCGATGGTGGGGTGCTCCTGTAGAGCTGCTCCTCCACTCTTCTGGTTCGCATAGCAGAGCTGAACTGCTGCTAGCTTCGGTACCAGCAAACCGGCTGTATAAGGGCGCGGGGTGGTTTTGAACCCGCATGTTGATGCCCAAGTTCGGTTGGTAATGCACCGGGAGTAATGGTGCTCAACCGTAGTAAGGGTGAGGAGATGGCCGGTCGAAGGTGGCCAGGGGGCTGCACCGACTGTGCAACCCCCTCTCCTAGGTTGCAGAGCTGGAATCTGCAGAGGTCTTCTAAGTTGCTGTTACTTCTCCAGACCTGAGACTAGAACTCTCTAAGGTGGACTAAACTTCCACTACACACTACCCTTGCACTCCCGCCACCAGGACCTTGATTGGTCCTCTATGCTAAGTGAGGCATGCAGAGTATGGATCTCCAAGTTAACCAGATGACTGCTGGGTCAGAGAATATTGCTGCTGCATTTATGGCTGCAATACTCTCCTGTGACGCTCTCGGTGCGGGGCGCCACACTTGTATTCTGTATTCTGCATTGTACTGCATATCTAGCATACATGTATCCCTTTAAGCACTTGCCTTTAAGAAGAATAAGTAGTGTTTTTCATATCAAGTATTGATTACTGCGAGTTATATGTATGTGTGGCGCCCCCGCCGTCTGGTCATCACAGGGGGGTAGTGCACCCAATCCACGGGTGTAGTATATCTGTTCTCAGTAAACAGGATGGTAAGTTCAGACACCCACAAAAGCACCCAACACGCCCTGTCCCGGGGACAGCGGGCGAACCCGATAGGTGGAGGGCCCAGGTAGTCAGTGGGATGGTGGGGAGAGAGGTGGAGGGTGGGAAGTTAGGAAGTGAGCAGTCAGGAAGTAGGAGAGGAGTTAGTAATGAAGGACAACAGGAAGTGGTGGTCAGAAGGTGGGAGCAGTGAAAGGAGAAGGACCCGGGGGACTTGAGCAGAGATGAGGCTCGTCCCGGGCCCCAAAACAGACTGCAAAGAGACAAAGGGAGCCCTAGGTGCACGGGCAGTGAGCGATCCACCCGTGACCCCAAATCTTAAGTAAAGACAGAAAGGCAGGTTGAGCACCAGGGGACTGGCCCTGAAGGTGGCGAGAGACTCTATACTCCAACCACAGAACAAGGGGACTTGGTACAGGTCGCCTGAAAGGACCCGTGGCTGCTGGATTGGGGCACTGCGTGCGGAAGCGTGAGCGGGAGTTAGGCGAACAGGCAGCGCTGAGAGAGAGAACAACCCGAGAAGGAAGGAACACAAAAGGGGGTGTCCTGGACAAGCTATCCTGGTTGCTGAGTACTATCTGGACTGCGACTGAACCAGATCTATAACCTGTGGTGCTATCAGAGGGAAAGTTAAGTAAACCGGGTTTGGAACTCAGAACTGTTTGTGAGACTGTTCACTTCCCATCTGAGGAGTGGTAGACTGATAAGCCGCGCAGGCCACAGGGTCCTGCATGTGAGCCACTCTGATCCCTCCATGCAGCCAGATCAGCCCCACTCCACCACCAAGACCTCTTCACCAGATACCCTGGGGACCCGCTCCACCCGTGGGGAGCAAAACTATCACTGCTGCCATTCCATTATTCCCAGAGGTCCCGGACCGCAGCGTCGGCCATCAATAGCCGAACACCACGGGTCGCGTCACGACAACCACCCCTAAATCCCTATAAATCCCCTAGTGCATGAATGCTTCCTCCAACCCCCGAGTTCCCCTTTTTATTGACAGCTCCGGGGCCACGGATGGGTCACGCCACCGTGACATCCCATTTCCCGACGACATCATCAGACCCAGCTCCGAGTATCCCTCGTCAACTGTAGACCGACTTTGAAGGTTACAGCGTCTCAGAGTGTTGCCAATGTCTAGCATGTTCCATAACAGCAGATAATGAAAGAATGCAATCAGTTAATAATGTCAATAACACCAAATGATATGTATTTAGAAGAGATTTGCATAATCCAATCAGTTCACAGCTATTAGTGACCAATGATTAGTTATGTTTAATATTTTGTAACCAATTAATGAATGCAAAAGCCAAGAAGCCAGCGCTGCCTATGGTCAGCATGCAGTAGAAAAAGTGCATATGCACATATTAATTTGTAACTGTACTTTAAAAATGTGATATTTAGCAAACAATTGTTCAATTCCTTGAGCCACCCTGCCACTTCACGACAATCTCAGATAGGGCGGTCCTACTCTACATTTTTATATATATCTTGTGCCATTACGGCCTCCTGAATACATTAAAAGCACTTCCATTTTGATGCAACACGCACGTACCTGAAACATTTCTGAACCACTCCCATGGAGCTAGAAGGGCGACTGCAGATAAAGGCAAACCTGGTCCAGATATGTACAGTAAATGCTAGACTGACATCCGGACAATATCAGATCTGACCCCCACATTGCCAAACCAGCAGGTCATGAATGAGGATTGAACAGGCGCAGACAAACATGCATGCAATCAAGTATAGCCTATGGGAAGGGTGGAGTCGCTGTGTGTATGTACAGTGGCCTATATCAAGCACAGTAAAGACAGATTGAATGGCATACAAAATCAAGCGCACACAGCCATAGGCAGTGCTGGCCTCTTGGCTTTTTTGTCAATACATGAATGATCTTATTCTGGGGTTACCACCCCCAGTATTGTCTGTATAACTTTATGTTTCCCAGTAAACTTAGAATTCTCCCACATTTGCACCCGAGTCAAGTGTAGTTATTGTTCGCGGACATCTGTTATTATTATCAGCTAGCTGTAGAGTCCGACGTTGCCCGGGCATAGTAACTAACTAATCTTACTTATAATAGAATAGAGCACGATATGAAGTAAAAAGGTATGATAAAATGAGCGCTAGGGACAGAAACAGGCACTGGGCTCTTATCGAATATTACCTTTCAAATTTATTGTGAACAGTAGATGTTACAGGTCTCCTCGCCACAACATGTTTCGACACTAAAGGTGTCTTTCTCAAGTGGACACATGTTGTGGCGAGGAGACCTGTAACATCTACTGTTCACAATAAATTTGAAAGGTAATATTCGATAAGAGCCCAGTGCCTGTTTCTGTCCCTAGCGCTCATTTTATCATACCTTTTTACTTCATATCGTGCTCAAATCCTCCCTTTGGGGAGTGTGGTTTGAGAGCAGCTCTGGGACAGGATTTGGTCAACACAGAGGAGCTGCCCTTCCCTGGGCTCGTGATCTCTGGGAGAGACGTTGAAGTTCCATAAGGAAAGGCTTCTCTACACGTAGCAACGGATTTATGCCTGCGGTTAAATCTCACCTCAAATCATCAACCTAGTTGTGCAGGGGGCGCAACTAGAAAAGGTGAGTGACATATCAATATAACCCCATGCTTCGGCTAATTTGCACAGTGTGGCGCAACAATTTCTTGGTTTTTCTTTTTTATAATAGAATAGAATGATTTGTTTGCACATAAATGTATGCCTCTAGCTCCGACCTCTCCATAGAATGTTACCTGATTCTACTTCTAGCTCCTCCCCCTCCATGGAATGATGTCTGGTTCTGCCTCTAGCTCCTCCCCTCCAAAGAGTGTGGACTGGTTCTGCCTCTAGCTCCTCCCTCCACAGAATGTTGTCTGTTTCTGCCTTCAGCTCCTCCCTCTCCATAGATTGTTGTTTAGTGGTTCTGCCTCTTGCTCCTTCCCTCCATAGAATGGTGTCTGGTTCTGCCTTTAGCTCCTCTCCCTAAAAAGAATGTTATCTGGTTCTGCCTCTAGCTCTTCTCCCTCCATAGAATGCTCTCTGATTCTGCATATAGCTCCTCCCCTCCATAGAATGTTGTCTGGTTCAGTGAGGAGGTGGGCTATGAAGTGGGTGTGGCTAACTGGAGTAGGTGTGGCACCCCAGGGTTCATGTGCCACAGTAACACCACAAATGGTTAACTCCCCAAACAACCCACAACACTACACTAGCGCCTCCAGGCCAGAAAGGGGAGCTAAAACTGCTTCCCTATATATTCTGGTGTGGAGAGGAAGTGGGCAGTTCAGTGCGGAGCAGCACTGAGGAAGAAGGATCTGGGTGTAAAAGAGCTGCGTTAGGCTCACCCCACGGTCCGCTGTCCAGTTCCAGGCAGAGCCAGCGTCTGAGGAAAGGAGAAGGAGAAGCAGAGGAACACACCTGGGAGACAGAGTTACCCTTAAACTCACACCAGAGGAGCGCACAGAACGGATACCGGATCCGATGCTGTGCCTGACACAAACTGTTATCATCACTACTGCCCCGGGGACCAGGCTCTGTCTGTGGAGAGCTGTCACATCACAGGCTGCCGCCCATCATCCCCGGAGGTTCTGCAGCAGCGGTGGTCACCCTAACCACATACCATGGGTGGCTTCACGACTTTCTCCCCTGTAATTAACCTTTACTTGTGGGCTAGGGACACGGTCCGGAGCAAGACCGCCGTAATAACCCCCGTGATACCACGGACCAGTACCGAGTACCCCGTCCCAGTGGGCTCCACAACTTGGCGTCACAACTTGGCGTCATCCGCCTCCAACAGACAGAGGAGCCCCGGGATATAAACTCTATTCAAGGCCCTACAGCAGCACCTCTGCAGCCAGGAGCATCAACGACATCTGCCATGTTAGGGACTGCTGCTGACTGCAAAGAGCTTACCTCTAATGAGGGCCTCAACCAAAAGCTAGATGCCCTGACCAACACTATTGTTTCCATGGCTAAAGCCATCAAGGAGCTGAGTGGATCCAAGCCTACACCCAAGATCGAGTTGGCGACCAGTAAGGAGGGTGTCCCATGGATGAGGCCCAGGAAGTACCAAGCGACGAGAGGACGACCCAGGGACCGCTATCAGCTGGATGGACAGCCCATTTGCCACCGTTGCAAGGAACCAGGTCACTTTGCCCGGGAATGTGCTTTAAACGAGGATCCCCTGGGAAGGCGGGCCGCTCCTCAGGTATAAACTCTCAAGGTCCTGCAGCCTGGTATGACATGTTCGTGGGAGGACGTCAAGTCATCCCTATTGTGTTGGATTGCATTCCCTTTAGCGTCTTGTTGGATACCGGGTCCCAGATAACATCAATTCCACATGTTCTCTACAAGAGGTACTGGGCTGATTCCGACATTATTAGTGGTCCATTTAACATTGCATTAAACATATGGACTAGCACTGGTGAAATAATACCACAAGTTGGGTTCAGAGAAATGACCATTCAGTTTGGGAAGGTAGAATTGAAGAATCAGGGTATTATTATTGTAGATGTTGACCGGCGAGAACGTAATGTTACTAGGAATGAATGTAATTGAAAATTGTTTTTTCCGAAGCAACTGTCTTACAGCAGATCGCCGACACTGCCAGAACCGGGCAACAGAGACTCCTACAAAAGGAAATAAAAGCCCTGATGCTGAAACAACAGATAGAAACGACAGGAGGTGAAATTGGCAGTGTAAGGGTAAGTGACCCGATACCCATTGTAAAAGCTCCCAAGACTGAAATGTTGGTCTGGTGTAGAGCCGCAATAGGCATTAAAGGGCGAGACTATCAAGCCCTGGTAGAACCCGTGCACTCAGACAGTAGGCCCACTATACTGACAGGCAGAGGAGTAGTTGAGGTACACCGGGGAAGAGTGCCAATATGCTTTTTAACTTGCGGGGAAAATGAGGTCACCGTACCGAAGTATGCTACCATGGCTCAATTATTTACGGTTGATAACAATGCCATCACAGCCGTTGAGCCCTGGAACCCGTCAAGTCAGGCGGATGACAATGGATCAAGGGACAAGCTGGAGGATTGGTGCCAAAAACTACACGTGGGTACCAGTTCTACACCTCCCCATCAAAAGCATGGAGTTTACCGGTAGTCAAAGAATATGAGCAGATATTCAGTAAACACCCGTTAGACTTTGGCCAAATTAAAGGGATAGAGCACAATATACCCACAGGTAACCATCAGCCTATAATAGAGAGGTAGAGACCATCAGCACCCGCTCACTATCAAACCACCAAAGACATGCTCAAAGACATGAAAACTGCAGGTGTAATAAGAGACAGTTGTAGCCCCTGGGCAGCGCCTTTAGTGTTGGTTAAAAAGAAGGACGGGAGGGGCGTGGCTTGCTGATGCTGGGATAAGTCGCACACCGGCGCTGCTCCGCTCCTGATACCCCCTAACTGCTATCAACAGCCTCTTGCTGCCGTTACCCACACATATGGGCAAGCCCAGGAACTCTCAGGGAGGCTCCGGATCCACCGCAACCGGCTCCAGCGGGGTTCTAGACCGCTTTCTGCGCTCCTCTGGCACCGCGACACAGGCACCCGGGTCATCTAAGATGGCGGCGCCCCTACAGCAACATGGAGCGGGAGCGCGGGAAAGAGGAGAGAGGGGAAACAGATACAGTGCCTTGCAGGGAGGGAGCGAGGACGACCGGGACCAGGAGAGTCTGGAGGATCTGGCCACTCTAACCACCAGCTGAGCTAAGTAAAGTTCTTAAAATGCTGCCAACCAAGAGAGATCTGGAGAGACTGGCAAGCAGGCTGGAGGGATCTTACAGGAGAGAGCTCCAGAGCCTGAAGACAGAGTTTACAGCCAGAGTGGAGGATGTGGAGTCTACACAGAATGGCATCCTAGATGAGCTCCAGGCACATAGGGAATTGCTGCAGCTACACTCCAATATGCTGGAGGATATGGTGTACAATCATGAAGATATTGAGAATAGGAACCGCAGAAATAATATCCGGATAAGAGGTATGCCTGAGAGTGTGGCTGCAGTGGACCTGAGACAAACGGTCCAAGATCTCTTTAATACCATTCTGGGAGATCCACTGGACTCAGTGATTGTAATGGACAGAGTACACAGAGCCCTGGCCCCCAGACCGTCAGGAGATTCCAGGGCCCGCGATGTTATATGCAGAGTCCATTATTATACTGTAAAGGAGGCAATTATGCAAGGGGCCAGGCAGAAGGGCAGCATTTTGTTCTTGGACACTGAAATATCTCTTTTCCCTGACTTGGCAAGACGCACCCTGATGCAGAGAAGAGGATTACGCCCCCTACTGACAACTCTTCAGAACAACAACATCCCCTACAGATGGGGCTTCCCCTTTCAACTATCAGCGCATAAAGACGGGAAGTCTGCCACCTTCAGGAGGATTGGGGACTTGCCTGCCTTCCTGGCTGCATTTGATCTCCCACAGATGTCTCTTCCAGACTGGCCTGTGATCAATCAACTGCCTCCCCCTCCACCCAGATGGCAAGAGAGGAGGAGAGATCGCAGATCCCTGGACCATACCACCTGAGGACATATGGTTCGCTGTCCCCTGTGAACTCTCCTTACCCTTCGAGGGCATGATCCCGGGACTCCCAGGAAACTTTCTCCCCCACAACACTTACCCCTTCCTTTCCGCGTTCCCTCCCTCTATCATTACCACTGTCACCATTGGAGCTAATGTTCACTCAGGCCCAATACTTGACATCCAGGCTGCCCCAAGTACCATACTGGCAGCAGAGACTTTATGTTTAGATATATGATTACTGCGGGGGATACAAACGGGAGCGGTCCAGCCCATGCCTTGGCTTCCACCTTCCCCCTACGAGTGCAGGATAGTTAAGTCAATCCTCGACTGCACCACAGTGTATCTTTGTTTTGTATTACGTGTTTTTATAAACAATTATTAAGATGTTCTTTTTCTTCCTATATCTACTATTTCTTCCATCCACTCTTTCTTTTCTTAACACCAGACAGAGCCCTATATCCAGCTGTGTGCTCTTGAACTGTAAATATCGACATGGATGACCTGAATATATGTTCGTTCAATGTTAGGGGCCTCAATACCCCCAACAAACGGAGACAAATATCTTATTTTGCTCATAAGAAACATGTACATGTATTGATGCTCCAGGAAACTCATTTTAGGTCAGACACCATACCTAAGTGTGAAAGCCCATTTTACCCGCTGTGGGTCCATTGCCCTAACCCCGACGCTAAATCTAAGGGGGTTTCCATAGGATTTCATAAGTCTTTTTCTCCTACTATCCTGAAGCAGGTGGTTGATCCCCGGGGGCGTTTCTTGTTTATTCAAATATCTATGGCCTCCCGCGTGATAACTCTCGCTAATGTATATTTTCCCAACAGGAGAACCGAGACCTATGGCTCCTTCATCAGAAAGAAGCTGGAGGATTTCGCAGAGAACAATCCGATAGTGATGGGAGGGGATTTTAACTTCCCGGCCGATCCGATCTTGGACGTCTCCACGGGTAAGTCCAGCAGACCTGGGCCATCTCTCCGCCACCTCAGGAGATTATGGGAGGGATTATCCCTAGTAGATGCCTGGCGTATTTTACACCCAGACGTTCGAGATTATACATTTTATTCACCGGTGCACCTCTCCTACTCCAGGATAGATAGAATATACATATCACACTCCCTGCTAGACTCCCACCCGTCTGCGGACATAGGAGGCATGCTCTACTCTGACCATGCACCAGTATTCCTGTCTATCCGCCTATGGTCAAGACCTCATAAAGACTTTACCTGGCGCCTAAATGATAATCTACTGAAAGACCCTGAATGTAGGGCCGATGTGGAAAAAGCCATAGGCAATTTTTACTTGGACCATGAATCAGATTCCACCCCGTTACCAATGAAATGGGAGGCTCTAAAGGGGGTATTGCGTGGCCTATTCATCTCACATGGAGCTCGCCTTAAAAAACTCAGAGCTGCGAACATAGCCTCTCTACTGTCAGAAATTTATAAACTGGAGAAAATACATAAGGTGGACTCCTTGCCGGCAACGTACTCTCGTTTATCTACCACTAGACACAAACTCTTGACAATTCTGGACGAGAATGATCGAGGCCTTCAGGCAAAAATCCACTCTCGTTTCTATTATTTGGGGAATAAGAGGGGCAAGTTGCTGGCAAGAGCCCTACATAAAAGAGGTCCTCAGACCACGATTTTACATATGCAGGAGACGGGCGGTCACAAAGTGTATAAAACTAGCGAAATAGTGGCGGGGTTCCGCCAGTATTACGCATCCCTCTATAATATCAATAGTCACTATGGGGATATGCCTGTCTCCCACTTGCAGGAAAAGGTTAGAGCGTATCTGAGAGGTTGTGGCCTCCCTACCCTATCACAAGAGGCAGCAAATGGAATAGCTGGAGATTTTTCTGAAGAGGAAATCACAGAATGTTGGCAATCACTTAAAATGGGAAAGTCCCCGGGCCCTGACGGCTTTTCTGCTAAATTTTTTAAAACGTTCCAGTCCTTATTATCCCCTAGATTCCTGGATGTGTGTAATGCGGTGGCGGGAGGGGGGGGGGCTTTTGCTCCGCAGACCCTGATGGCGCATATAGTAGTCTTGCCAAAACCGGGCAAGGACCCGTCTCTATACGGAAGCTATCGTCCTATATCTCTGATAAATATAGATGTAAAAATTTATGCCAAATTAATAGCCAACCGACTTAAAAACCTTCTCCCTGATATAATAAATTCTGATCAAGTAGGATTTGTACCTGGTCGAGAGGCCAGGGACAACACGATTAGGACGATGGCCCTGATAGACGGAGTCAAACGCAGAGGGTTACCCATGTGCATCCTGTCACTAGATGCTGAAAAAGCATTCGACAGGGTGCACTGGGTGTTCATGACAGAGACACTGCGCCATCTGGGACTGGGGAGTTCCTCAATCCATAGCATAGAGGCCTTATACACATGTCCAACTGCTCGTGTAAGGGTCAATGGCTCCCTATCGGAGCAGTTTCCGATACGGAACGGTACCCGCCAGGGATGCCCCCTGTCTCCCTTCATCTATATACTCTGCATGGAGTCCCTGGCCGCATCGATTCGTAACAACTCGGCAATCCAGGGTGTGGGGGGCCATGGAGGACAACATAAGTTGGCTCTTTTTGCCGATGACCTCTTGCTTTATATCACCAACCCCCTGATCAGCATCCCCAACATACTTTCAGAGTTACAGGCGTATGGTCACCTAAGCAACCTCAAAATAAACATGTCCAAATCGGAGTTACTTAACATTTCCCTACCACGGCTGGTGGTTCAGATGTTGAAGGACAGCTTTCCTTTTAAGTGGAGGTTAGACTCCATGCGATATTTGGGTGTCCAACTTACGGGAGACACAGCAGACCTTTATAAAATAAATTATCAACCCCTCCTCCTCCGACTAGAGAAAGAACTGAATGTGTGGAATAAGCTTACCATCTCATGGCTGGGCAGAATTCATGTGCTAGGTATGGATCTGTTACCCCGTTTGCTGTATTACTTCCAGACCATACCTATCATGCTTCCTGCTTCATTTTTTTCTCGTCTAAAAACCTTATTTATAAAATTTATATGGTCCCACAGGCCTCCAAGAGTAGCTATCCGCACTTTGTATAGATCGGTGCCTAGAGGTGGTTTGGGGCTACCGGATGTCCAGATGTACCACTCGGCTAATATGGGAAGATGTATCCTAGACTTATTTGTCAAGAATGATAGAAAGAGATGGGTGGAGGCCGAGAGTATGTTCTCACCCATCCCCCCCCGGTCGGTGATCTGGTCATCTGGTTCCCTGGGACGGATAGAGGTGCCTTTTATCTCTTCACATCTAAGACTTTTTCTACGTCATAAGGGAACTAAACTAGGACTCACATCGTACCCTGGGCCCCTGACCCCTATTTATGGAAATACTAACTTTCATGTTGAGATGGGGAGGCCCAGCTTCCTGGGCATAGATAGGAAAGACTACCCTACCTTACATAACTATATCACCCGGGAGGGCCTGAAATCTATATCTGATTTGTTTCCCGGGGGAAGCCCACCTCCAGACTCATGGTTGATGCACGCTAGACTTCAGAATTATATCAAATCCATACCTAGAGAGATTCTGTTCCGACCTCTGTCCGCCTTTGAGCGGAGATGCATGAAAGGGGAGACCCTAGACCACGCGATATCCTCTCTATATAAGGAATTTGCAGAAGCGGAATTGGGAGAGACGAGTGCTTTCCCTGGGTTTACCGGACGGTGGGAGTCTGACCTAGAGAGAAAGTTTTCCCCTCTGGAGTGGGAGAGGATTTTCACATGTACCAATAAGGCCTCCATATCGGCCTCAGCTCAGGAACGTAACTACAAGGTGGTGGGAAGATGGTACAGGTGCCCTGCGGACATTCATGTTTTCCACCCCAAGACCCCGGAGCTTTGCTGGAGGGGTTGTGGTGAGAGAGGCTCTTACCTCCATATATGGTGGGGATGTCCGATGATCGGTGCGTTCTGGAAGATGATATTTGATTTATATGAGCGGATCACATCCATACACCTGCCTCCTACTCCTGAAATGGCACTATTGAACTTTGTCCCTATGTCGATCCCCAAATTTAAAAAATCAATACTGCGTCACTTTCTGACAGCAGCGAGACATCTCATATCCAAACATTGGAGGGCGAGGGAATGCCCAACAAAGCAGGAGGTGGTGGATGAGATCAACCATATATGCCGCATGGAGGAGCTGGTTCACGCTAACCTGCCGGACCCAGGGGGCATGGATCGCCATCAAAACACATGGGCTTCATGGTTGCTGTTTAGAGAGTCAACAGACCTAGTGTCGTGGCTAACATAGGAAGGCATTCTGCTTATGCTGGAGATACTGAACTCTTACGAGGCTCAAGTGGCTGGATCACTTGGGCCCGGACATAATCAGTTATTCTGCTGTTCAGATGTCCTAATGTTATAATGTTGCTCTACTGGTGTCCCACCCTTTTTTCTTTCTTCTTCTCTTTCTCTCTTTTTTCCTTTCTTTTTTTTCTTCCTCCTCTTTAATTCTTAAAACCTACTCTTGTCTATTTTAAATGTTTTTGTTATCTTTACGAATACAGTTTGACAATTAATTTGGTAGACCACCGTGGTGGTCCCCAGAAAGATTTATTATACAATTCAACCAGTTTCAACCAGTTCCAACAAAAAAGTACTTGCGTGAGACCTAGATGTTTAACAATTTTGAATTTCTAGAAACTTGATTTCATGTAACTCTACCCAGTTGTGTTAATAGGTCACGAAGTTTGTTACTCTACCTGTTTGGTCGATACTGGCTTGTACGTTTGTCTTGAATATGTTTGAAAACCCAATAAAAATTGATTTACAAAAAAAAAAAAAAAAAAGAAGGACGGGACCATGAGAATGTGCGTAAACTACCGGCAGATCAACCGCATTACACACAAGGATGCATACCCGTTACCTAGGATTGGGGAGTCATTAACCGCATTAAAATCTGCTAACTACTTTTCTACCCTGGATCTGACTAGTGGGTATTGGCAAGTTCCTGTGGCAGAGGCTGACAAGGAGAAGACAGTTCAATTGTATGCTGTTTGGACTCTGCAACGCACCCGGTACCTTCCAACGCCTGATGGAGAGCTGCCTAAGCCATAAGAACTTTGAAACTGTCCTCCTGTACCTGGATGTCATCATAGTCTACTCCAAGACATATGAACAGCATCTACAAGACCTGGCAGAAGTGTTTGAAGCCTTGTCCGGATATGGCATGAAGATCAAACCATCCAAGTGCCACCTTCTCAAGCCAAAGGTGCAGTACCTAGGACATGTCGTGAGTTCAGAGGGAGTAGCACCGGATCCTGATAAAGTCACAGTGATAAGGGATTGGCCAAGACCAACCAATGTGAAAGAGGTGAGGCTATTCCTCGGACTGGTGGGCTATTATAGAAGATTTATCAGAGGGTTCACGAAGTTAGCAGCTCCCCTACAAGACATCCTGGTAGGATAGTCAAAAAGGTCTTCAACCCGTAATCCCCCTTTCCAGTGGAGTGACGAGAGTGAAGAGTCCTTAAAAAAGCTGAAGTGGGCGTTGACAGGAGAAGAGATCCTGGCGTATCCGGATTACAATCAACCCTTCATTCTGTACACGGATGCCAGCAACGTTGGACTGGGAGCAGTACTGTCACAGAAGCAAGGACGCAGGGCGAGAGTTATTGCCTTTGCAAGCAGGAAACTCCGGCCTACGGAAAGAAACCCTGAGAATTACAGTTCCTTCAAGTTAGAACTACTGGCAGTATTTTGGGCTGTAACTGGGCGTTTCAAGCACTAGCTGGCAGCTGCAGCATTCACCATCTACACTGATAAAAACCCATTGACCCACCTGGACTCAGCAAAATTAGGTGTGTTGGAGCAGCGATGGATAGCCCGGCTGTCTAACTACAATTTTGTCATCAAATATAAGGCAGGCCGCAAGAACGGGAATGCAGATGCCTTATCCCGGATGCCACACCTGAAAGATTTGGAAGAGGAACTGGAGGAGCTGGAAAAAATTGAACTACCGGCCTTTCACTGTTTTAAGATAGAACAGTATCAACCCGGCATCTACCAAAAACAACAGAAGGCAAATCTCAACCTGTTAGCGCACCATGGAAGGGCTGACTCCCAGGATAGCAATCCAGCTGTGAAGCTAGTGAAAGAACTGCTTACACAACAAGGTGTGTACCCTAACCAGAATGCTCCAGGTGAGACCCAACAACTCTGGAAAGAAAGAAGCAAGTTGTTTCTATATAAAGGGAAGCTCTGCAGAAGGCACACCAACCCTAAAACACATGAGTTGGTCTGGCAGATTATCATACCCAAGAGAGACGTCAAAATGGTCTTAGAAGCCTACCATGACGTTGCAGGTCATTTTGGATGGAAGAAGTTGGAAGTGCTCTTAAGAGAGAGATTCTACTGGGTTGGCATGAGAAAATCAATTGAAGATTGGTGTAGAAAATGTGGCCCGTGCAACCTCAGAAGAAAGGATCAACAGAGTCAGAGAGGCCCACTCCAGTCCATAGAAACCAAGCAACCACTTGAGTTAGTTGCGTTAGACCACGTCAAGTTGTCACCAAGCCGATCAGGCTATGTCTATGCCTTAACCATCGTAGACCATTACTCCCGCTTCTTAGTGGTGGTACCCGTCAAGCACCTGACAGCGAAGACAGCTGCAAAAGCATTTCAGACACATTTCTGTAGACCTCATGGCTACCCGGAACAAGTCCTCGCAGATCAAGGCCCAGCTTTCGAGTCAGAGATTTTCCAGGAATTCTGCAACATGTACGGCAGTAAGAAGATCCGCACGACAGCCTATCATCCCCAAACCAATGGCTTATGCGAAAAGATGAACCATATTGTGATTGACCTGTTGAAAACCTTACCTGAGTCAGAGAGAAATCAATGGCCAGAGAAATTACCCGACTTGTAGACTTGCACAACCATGTCCCGGTGAGTTCTACAAATTGCACCACAGCCTACCTTATGCAAGCAAGGCCCGGTATGCTGCCAATTGATTTAGATATGGGAATTCTGAAGCCAGATGCAGAAGTTGAAGAATCCAATTGGATACCCTACGTCAACAGCAGTATCGCCAAGTACAAGAGTGCGTAGAGAAAATTCTCCAGCAAGCTAGAGAAAGACAAGAGAGAACCTTTAATCAACGTGCTCTAGCAACCCCTTTACAACCTTGTGAGCAGGTTCTCAAGAGAAAGAGACACACCAACAAATTGGATAATCAGTGGGAAACCACCCCATATACCATCTTACCATCAAACTTAGACAATGCCAAAGTGTGTCTAATCAGGAAAGATGAAGGAAGGACGTCAGCAGTTGTGTCAAGAGACCAAATCTCAAATCGTGTCCTGAAACCCTGAAGACACCAGAAGTAACCTTACCCATACAGGTCCAACCTATCAAGAAAAAAGAGGATGTGTTCCATACCGTCTTAGGAGATTTCCCCAAAACATGGCCAAATTACTATGGAGCAGTTGTAGTTCCCATGGTTGCCTTCCCTCCAATGGTAGAACCAACGCCAGAACCTGTCCACAATAAGTCCCAAGACATGAAGAAGTGGAAGTTGAGCCTAAAGAGGAAGAACCAAATCCTGGTCCCAGTGGGCTTGCCAATCCTACTGTCAGATATCCATCCGCAATACTAACAGATACTCTAAACAGGTACACGTCCACCCACACCATTAGGCTAAGTACACCCAGCACACCAGCATTACGCAGATCACAGCTTAGTACCCAGGGTCAGATACCGGCTAGGTACAAGGAATATAGTGTGGAATCAAATGTAAATTGTAAATATGTTTGTTATAAAGCTCAATAGAACCCATTGGAGTGTAAGTGTACAAAAAGGGTGAGAGTAGCATGGTGTCAGGTGGCAGCCACGAAGAGTAAGAACTTGGCCTCTTATATGGTGACCCGAGGGCTTAGGAGCCTACTTCACTTAAACCAGAGACACCGGTCGAGACTTGTTAATATTGTTGCAACGTTAAAAAGCCCAGTACCTACAGAGACTATCCTGTATGAACTACTTACATATTCTTGGACATTTTATTCTTTATTAACTTATGGACCATACCTACCACGGAACTGGTTGTGGTAAAGACTATGTGTAAATATTTACCAGCACCGGAGGCAATAGACTAAACCCCCGGAAGGACTGATTGTTTTTTAACTTTTTGGACTCTTTTTGAGTTTCAGTGGTTTTTGTATAATTTTATTTTAAGACTCTGTATATAATAATTGTTTGTTATGTCATTTGTTTGTTTTTCTACAGTCCCGGAGTACTGTTCTTTACTAAGGGGGAATGTGGCACCCCAGGGTTAATGTGCCACAGTAACACCACAAAGGGTTACCTCCCTACACAACCCACAACACTACACTAGCGCCTCCAGGCCAGAAGGGGGAGCTAAAACTGCTTCCTTATATATTCTGGTGTGGAGAGGAAGTGGGCAGTTCAGTGCGGAGCAGCACTCAGGAAGAAGGATCTGGGTGTAAAAGAGCTGCATTAGGCTCACCCTACGGTCCGCTGTCATTTTCCAGGCCGAGCCAGGGTCTGAGGAAAGGAGGAGGAGAAGCAGAGGAACACACCTGGGAGACAGAGCTACCCTGAAACTCACCCCAGAGGAGCGCACAGAAAGGATACCGGATCCGATGCTGTGCCTGACACAAACTGTTATCATCACTACTGCCCCGGGGACCAGGTTCTACCCGTGGAGAGCCGTCACATCACAGGCTGCCGTCCATCATCCCCGGAGGTTCTGCAGCAGCGGTGGTCACCCTGACCACATACCACGGGTGGCATCACGACTTTCTCCCCTGTAAATAACACCCAACCTTTACTTGTGGGATCGGGACATGGTCCAGACTAAGACCGCCGTGATAACCCCCGTGATACCCCGGTCCGGGACCGAGTTCCCCATCCCAGTGGGCTCCACATAGGCATATGTCTGATGTGTGCGAAACTGAAGTCACCTTCAACCCAAGTTACAGGAAAAAGGAGAGGTTCTGCAAATAGTGGAAGTGACACGTCTTTGGTAAGTAAAGAGAAGAAACTGCCAACAGAGGGACAACTGCAGATGTCCTAAGGAGAGACAATGGTCACTTGAGGAAAGAGTGGCCTCATCTGTTCAGTGGAACAAACCCTACAGTAGTTGGGGCTGAGGTCATAGAGGACCCAATTACACATTGGGATATGGAATGGAATTGTCCAGGCTCTTTGAAACCTAACCTGAAAGCAAGGGTTAAATTGAGTGGTTGGTCAATAGCTGCTAAAAGTAATAGAACAGTTTGCTGGCAGAAAGACAGGTGAAGACACCCAGCAAGAAGAAGACATGATAGATTTGCAAGACAAGGATGCAGAAGATCTAGAGATGACAAGTCTTCTGTCAGCTCAAGGCTGAGGTACCCAGACAGTAGTCCCTGTAGTGTGCAAGATATCTCAGAGTCAGACCAGACAGTAGTTTTGACTGTGAATGAGTCTCACTACAACTCTAACCGTTAGAGACAGTCATGGAGAGAGAGGTCTGACAAAGAGACGTACCCAAGAGATGTGCTAACTGAAAACGATCTGGTGACTGTGAGTGACCATGTCTCCAGGGCTGAAGCAAAAAAAGCCAGACAGTAGATATGAGTGAAAGGGAATTGCACAGCAGCACTGACCGCTGGGGGCGGAGGAAATCTCACAGACATATGACTCACACAAATGAGGTGACAGAGTCTAACAGTTCATTATTCACAAAGAGATTGATAACAAGGACTTACCATTGGCAACAAACACAACCCCCTGGTATAGGAAAATATGTTGCCAAGCCTGATGGCTTTAGGCATAGGTGGGGGGAATATGTAATGTGACAACCAGTTATGTTGTAAATGGCCAATATAGATTGCACAGGTGAGGCTTTGCTGTGATGTGAATCTGGAATAGTTTCTCTGGGACTGGTTGCTCCATGAGGTTTTTAGTATATATGCAGGGCCAGTTTCACAGGATGGTCAGAAGTGATGGGAGGAACTGACCATCCACATACCTCCCATGGGTGTGTCTAATGTGGGATTGTGTCTCTGCTGTTGGGTCACATGGTCTCTGTGTTCCCAGGTCCTCCAAGTGGTTATGCTCAATGTTGCAAGGTGTTGAAAGGACCACACTCATTGGAAGCACAAGGAGGAGAGTCCACATGTGTGTGGTGCATGCCAGAGCTCTCGGAAGGTTAACAGACCTGAAAACCGTGTGCCTATCATTGGAGACAGCAGACTCTTAGAGGGAGTGGAGACTGGGATATGTGGCGCCCCTGCGTCCAGGAGGCCACAAAGGGAACTGCAGCCAGGCAGGTAGGACACTGTTGCACAACAACACCCTCACAGCCCACACAACCCACATGTAAGAGAAGGTTAACATCCAGCCCTGAGATTAGAACTCAATGAGATTGAGGGGTGGTGGATCAGAGGAGTGGGTTGGGCACACCTGAAGTCAGGTGACTTGAGAGTATATAGGAAGGGGGAGGAGTGAAGGAAGTTAGTAGGCCGGAGTGAGCCGAGCTGTAAAGACCCAGAAGTAGGCTGATGTGATCTGAGATGCAAAGACAGAAAGACTTACACACGTCCTGTGAGTGCAAGGCCTAGGAGCGCAGAATCCGTACTGAGCCAGTGTGAGCCAGAGGGGAGAGAAAGCCCGTCCGACGCTGATGCCACCAGGAGTGTGACAGAACAGAGAGGGACGGTGGAACCCGTGCCCTAGACAGCAGCTAAAGCCACTGACTGCATGTGGAGTAGCCCTCCTAGTATACTGAAAGGAACAGAAAGGAAAGAGCCTGGTAGAGCCTCACACCTGAGGACTGCTGGAGGCTGGGCTAAGTAGAGTGTCGGCTCTAAAGGGGACCGTAGTTTACCCAGATCTCCAAACAACATGACGGGGGACCACAGCTCCACGTTAGGGTCCCCAACCCAAAGGACAGGCAGCTCAGTGACAACCAGGAGGGCCCACCAGGGGTCCGAGTCACCGCCATACTGTCCAGCGCACCACACACCACCCGTACAGACGGAGACCGTAGACAGCCCGGAAAGGACACTAAAGACTGTGTGAGGGTTCACAGAGAGAGAGGCCTGGCTGCAGAGCAAAGGGAACCCGGAGAGGGAGAATGTACCCGTGTATTGAGAACTGTGCTTGAACTGTAAGAACTGCAACTGACTTGTAAACTGCTTGAACAATCGAGAGTAAAAGACACGGAAAACCCTGAATTGGCCTCTCTTGTCAGTCTCTATCTGCAGACTATTCCTCCCATACAGGTTGCAGCAGATTCCCACCTGCAGAGCTACAAGCCTGTCAGCACCAGCAAGGAGGAGAGATCCTGCAGCGTCTGCAAAGTAAGTGTCCTGGACAATTCCACAACCCTTAACCCTTACTGCCCCGGGGAATACAGTTCTTCCCACTGGAACTATAACATCTCCGCTGCCACTCCATCACCCCCGGAGGTTCTGCAGCAGCGGCGGCCCCCATCACTGGCCGCATCAAGTGGGTGGCGTCACGAGTGACATTTCCCTGTAAATATTCCCCTTTATTTGCCGAGCCAGGGACACGGTCCAGACAAAGCCACCCGTGACTTCCCCTGGCACCATCCGGTCCGGTACCGAGTACCCCTGTCCCGAGGGGCCACACAGATACATCCACTAAAATACGTCTGGAGAAATGCATCTGAACCTGGGTGGATGTATTAGTGTGTGAGTCATTGGCCTGTAAGGCTGCTTTCACATTGCGTCAGTGCCATCCGTCCAACATATACATTACAAACCAACACAAATAGATTCTAACGTATGTTTTAAAGCATGCATTGATTTCATTAAGTAACGTATGCTAATGCATGTCAAAATGTTCTTATGCTGGAAAATGTACATTTCTTTAAACATACAGTACACTATATGTGAACATTTGTTATACATTGGAGTATATTGGAAATGCATTATAATGTAATGCCATATACTTCTACATATCTGTATTATCCATTATATTGCATTTCAGACATCTAATTATATAAACAAAGACATGTGACCCATCATGTAATGACCCCATGTGAACGTATGTGTTTGTTCAGGCATTTCCAAGCACATTTCTGAAGAGAGAAGCAAAGCCATCTCCCTCAGTAATGAAGGTTTATTATAAATGTATTAATATTGTTGATACAGGGAACTAGTCTGATTGCCGTATCTGGAGTCAGGAAGGAATTTTTCCCCCAATGTGGAGCTTAGTGTTGCCACATGGTTATTTTTTTCCCTTCCTCTGGATCAACATATTAGGCTATGGGTTGAACTAGATGGATTTAAAGTCTTCCTTCAACCTTAAATACTATGTTACTTTACTATGTTACTATGTATGTGTTTGTCTGTCTTGGTGACTGTATGTATTGGTAAATGTTATATGGACTTTATTTATTGCTGTATATAGAACAAATCCCAGTCTTCCATAAACACTAGCAGCTACAAGTGCACTGTGATCACAGATAGTGTTAGGCTGCTTTCACATAAGCGGTAATCACTGATCACGGCAGTTGCGGTGAAAAAAACGCAACTGCCGCGATTACCGCATAACGGCCGCACTTGCCGTTCACTTGCGGCAAGCGCCATGCAATGTCTATGGGGCTTGCAGTAAGTGTGCGGCAAGTGCAGTTTTGGCACTTGCGGCAGATGCAGCCGCAAGAAAACCGCGGCTGACCGTGTTTTTTTTCGCGGACGTATCTGCCGCAAGTGCCGAAACCGCAACTGTACCGCACTTGCCGCACCTGCCGCAAGCCCCACAGACATTGCGTGGCGCTTGCCGCAAGTGAACCGCAAGTGTGGCCGTTATGTGGTAATTACAGCAGTTGCGGTTTTTTCACCGCAACTGCCACGATCAGCGATTACCGCTGATGTGAAAGATAAGGGAGCAGTACCAAGCTTACTACAGAGATAAGGAGCAGTACCGAGCTTACTACAGAGATAAGAGAACAGACCGAGCTTACTACAGAGATATGGGAACAGAACCAAGCTTACTAAAGAGATAAGAGAACAGAACTGAGCATACTACAATAGATAAGAGAGCAGAACCAAGCTTTACATACAGAGTATAAGAGAAAAGAAGCAGAACCGAGCTTACTACAGAGATAAAAGAACAGAACCAAGCTTACTACAGAGATAAGAGAGCAGAGACACCGAGCTCACAACAGAGATAGCCACACAAGACACAGCTAGCCACACACAGACACATCCAGCCACACACAGACACATCTAGCCACACACAGACACATCTAGCACACACAACAATCTACACACACAGACACATCTATCCACGCACAGATACATTTAGCCACACACAGACACATCTGGTCACACACACAAACACACAGACAGCCACACAGCCACGCACAGCCAGTCACACAGGTCCACAGCCAGCCACATACACACTCAGCACAGCCAGCCAGCCACACACACACACACAGCCAGTCACACACATACACACAGCCAGCCAGCCACATACACACAGCCACAGCCAGCCACACTGTCAGCCAGCCACACAGCCAGTCACAAAGTCAAAGTCGCCAGCCACACACACACAGCCAAAGCCAGCCACACAGCCAGCCACACACACACAGCCAGACACACAGTCAGCCAGCCACACACACAAACACAGCCTGCCATACAGTCAGTCAGCCACACACATGCACACACAGCCAGCCACACACAGACACACAGCCAGCCACACACACACAGCCAGCCACACACACACAGCCAGCCAGCCACACACACAGCCAAAGCCAGCCACACAGTCAGCCAGCCAAACAGCAAGCCACAGCCAAAGCCAGCCACACAGTCGCCAGCCACACACACACAGCCAGCCAGCCACACACACAGCCAAAGCCAGCCACACAGTCAGCCAGCCAAACAGCAAGCCACAGCCAAAGCCAGCCACACAGTCGCCAGCCATACACACAGCCAAAGCCAGCCACACAGTCAGCCAGCACACACACAGCCAAAGCCAGCCACACAGTCAGCCAGCCACACACACAGCCAGCCACCATAGTCAGCCAGCCACACAGTCAGCCAGCCATACACACACCACAGCCAAAGCCAGCCATACAGTCAGCCAGTCACACAACACACAGCCAGCCACACACACAGCCAAAGCCAGCCACACAGCCACACACACAACAGCCAGACACACAGTCAGCCAGCCACACACACAAACACAGCCTGCCATACAGTCAGTCAGCCACACACATGCACACACAGCCAGTCACACACAGACACACAGCCAGCCACACATACACAGCCAGCCACACACACACAGCCAGCCAGCCACACACACAGACAAAGCCAGCCACACAGTCAGCCAGCCAAACAGCAAGCCACAGCCAAAGCCAGCACACACAGTCGCGCCAGCCCACACACAGCCAGCCAGCCACACACACAGCCAAAGCCAGCCACACAGTCAGCCAGCCAAACAGCAAGCCACAGCCAAAGCCAGCCACACAGTCGCCAGCCATACACACAGCCAAAGCCAGCCACACAGTCAGCCAGCCACACACACAGCCAAAGCCAGCCACACAGTCAGCCAGCCACACACACAGCCAGCCACACAGTCAGCCATGCCACACAGTCAGCCAGCCATACACACACACACAGCCAAAGCCAGCCAGTCACACACACACAGCCAGCCACACAGTCAGCCAGCCACACACACACGCACACACAGACACACAGCCAAAGCCAGGCACACAGTCAGCCAGCCATACACACACACACACAGCCAAAGCCAGCCATACAGTCAGCCAGTCACACACACACACACAGCCAGCCACACAGTCAGCCAGTCACACACACACACAGCCAGCCAGCCACACAGTCAGCCAGTAACACGCACATACAGCCAACCACACAGCCATCCACATACAGATATACAGCCAGCCAGACACAAGCACACACAGACACAGCCACAGAACCAGCCAGCCCCCTCCACACACACAGACGCAGCCACAGAGCCTGCCAGCCCCCTCCACACATACACACAGACACATACACAGAGCCATCCAGCCCCCCTCCACACACACACAGACACAGAGCCAGCCAGCCCCCCTCCACACACACACACCGACACAGCTACAGAGCAAGCCAGCCTCCCTCCACACACACACACACAAACACAGCCACAGAGCCAGCCAGTGCCCCTCCACACACACACACACACACACACACAGCCACAGAGCCAGCCAGCCCCCCTCCACCCACACACAGACATAGCCACAGAGCCAGCCAGCCCCCCTCCACATACACACACAGACACAGCCACAGAGCCAGCCAGGCCCACGCCACACACACAGCCACAGAGCCAGCCAGCCCCCCTCCACACACACATACAGACACAGCCACAGAGCCAGTCAGCTCCCCTCCACACACACACACAGCCACAGAGACAGCCAGCCCCCTTCACACACACATACAGACACAGCCACAGAGACAGCCAGCCCCCCTCCACACACATACACTATACTCACCATTCACCACCAGCAGCTGCCTGCAGCAGCTCCATTGTTCATATTTTGCTGGCTCCCATGCTATGCAAATAATTCTGGGACCCACAGAAGAGATGAGGGGGCGGGGCCCAGAGAGATTGACTGGAAATAGGACCTACAGAAGAGGTGGGGGTGCGTGGCCTGGAGGAGATTGGGGCCCGCCCCCTCACCTCTCCTCTGACCCCTCTCCTGTCAATCTCCTAGTGAGTGCGGCCGCACCGCGTCGGCAGGCGGCCTCTCTCCCGAACTACTCGGCTTGATTATTTCAGTTTCAGGGTGGATGGGCGGCCCTGAACTGTTACTAATACTCCGGCCTGGGGGCAAATGCCTCCCTGCAACCCGGCCCAGACCGCGACTGCACCTGAGTGAGCCAATACTATGCTTCGGGCGTAGCAACGCCGAGGTGGGTGCGTTAATTAGATGATGCCAGTGCGCTGTGATTGGCTGCGTCACAAATAAAAATACACCACGCAAGTGCATGCTCAAGCCTGCTTGCCAGAGTCATTGGGTAAGTAGTGGGGGTCAGACGTCAGATATACGATACTTGAGTGTGTTTGGTTGTGAGGCTTCTCATTGCCCATACATGTATACAATCTGGATAACTGGAAATACGACTACAGCTGTGTGCAGCCCACACTTCAGATGTGGGACCTTGTGTTAACTTAGCCAAAATAATGTATGCATGTGAAGTAAATGGTGCATATGTAGCACCCCATGGTTCATGTGCCACAGTAACACCACAAAGGGTTAACTCCCCACACAATCCACAACACTACACTAGCACCTCCAGGCCAGAAGGGGAGCTAAAACTGCTTCCCTATATATTCTGGTGTGGAGAGGAAGTGGGCAGTTCAGTGCGGAGCAGCACTGAGGAAGAAGGATCTGGGTGTAAAAGAGCTGCGTTAGGCTCAACCCATGGTCCACTGTCCAGTTCCAGGCCAAGCCAGGGTCTGATGAAAAGAGAAGGAGCAGAGAGGAACACACCTGGGAGACCGAGTTCCCTGAAACTCACCCCAGAGAAGCGCAAAGAATGGATACCGGATCCGGGATTGTGCCTGACACAAACAGGACAGTGAACACCGGATTAGTGAAGGTCCCACACCTTCACTACACCACAGCAAAACAACATGGCGGGGTCAAGAACACGGGACAAGACTCAAGTTACCCAGCAAGTTGGTACCCGTGAGGGGAGACAAGGACAGCAGCTTAGCTAAAGTGGCAGCAGGGCCACACACACAGCGCAGAAACAGGGAGCCAAAGGACCCGGCCAGGGTGGGAGCAACCCGGCCCCTGTACAGACTCCGTGAACAGTACTCAGCTGAATTACCATCTACAGTAAAAGACTTAGAAAACTACAAAACCGTGAGTCTGTGTAATCCTTGCGCTCGAGCCCTGTTCTCCCTCACAAACTGTTTCATCACTACTGCTCCGGGGACCAGGCTCTGCCCGTGGAGAGCCATCACATCACAGGCTGCCAAACATCATCACCGGAGGTTCTGCAGCAGCGGTGGTCACCCTGACCACATACCACGGGTGGCGTCATGACTTATTCCCCTGTAAATAACCCCCAGCCTTAACTTGTGGGCCCGGGACACGGTCCGGACCAAGACCGCCGTGATAACCCCCGTGATACCTCGGTCTGGTACCAAGTACCCCGTCCCAGTGGGCCCCCGCAACTTGGCGTCACGAACAGGATGTACCGTACCCGGTAAACCGGGTACCATGTACCGTGATTTATGTGAACTGCTTCATTTTTGAACTGCCGCCATTACAAAGTGTGCGACGCGCGGGAAGAAAAGGGGGTGTATCATCGTGGCGGTACCCTGCAAAAGCGTGACGCAAGCCTCCTCCTCTGTGCTGACATCACCTGGTGGGGAAGAGAATCCCTGTCCCACCGCAGAACCTTTAGTAGACATCCAGATGGAAGCGGAAGACCAGGAGGGTCGACATTAACTAAGGGGCGCAAGATGTCGCAACAAGGAGATGCTATGGTACCGGACAACAGTGGAGCAGCCATTGGTGCTGAGGCGCAAGGAGCAGCACCCATCATGCCACTCCTGATGCCGTACAGTCCGGGAAAAATGTGGCTACCGCAATACTCAGGTGAGCCCAATACCCTCAATGACTTTGTTACAAAAATAAAAGCGTACTACACTATGTACCCCCTGACAGAAGCGCAGCGTGTCGGTATGATTATTGGGCAGTTAACCGGCAATGCACACCGGGAAGTTATGTCCTGGTCGGACACAGACAAAGACACTGTAGAGCATCTTGTAGCTGGACTGAAAGCAGCATTTGAGTCCAGTGCTGACACACGGGCTACAATAAGGTTCTTTGGATGCCAACAAAAGCCTAAAGGGAACGCAAGAGATTATGCCTTAAACCTGCAGGAAGCGCTCAAAGTACTCAAATTAGAAGAACCTGCCTTAGCCCCAGGAGCTGATAAAATGCTAATACATTAGTTCATAGAGGGCCTCCTATCACCTTCTCTCAGATGACATTTCAGCATGATGACCATCCAGAATCCCGGTATAACTTTTGCCCAACTAAAAGATAGAGCCATCCGCCTCCAGCAGATAGAGGAGCCCTGGGATATAAACTCTATTCAAGGCACTACAGCAGCCAGGAGCATCAGTGACATCTGCCATGTTAGGCACTGCTGCTGACCGCAAAGAGCCTATCTCTAATGAGGCCCTCAACCAAAAGCTAGATGCCCTGTAAGGAGGATGTCCCGTGGATGAGGCCCAGGAAGTACCAAGTGACGAGAGGACGACCCAGCGACCGCTATCATCCGGATGGACAGCCCATTTGCCGCCGTTGCAAGGAACCAGGTCACTTTGCCCGGGAATGTGCTTTAAATGAGGATCCCCTGGGAAGGCGGGCCGCTCCTCAGGTATAAACTCTCAAGGTCCTGCAGCCTGGTATGACAAGTTCGTGGGGATGTCCAGTCATCCCTATCATGTTGGATGGCATTCCCTTCAGCATCTTGTTGGATACCGGGTCCCAGATAACATCAATTTCACATGTTCTCTACAAGAGGTACTAGGCGGATTCAGACATTATTAGTGGTCCATCTAATGTTGCACTGAACATATGGGCTACTAATGGTAAATAATACCACAAGTTGGGTTCAGAGAAATGACCATTCAGATTGGGAAGGTAGAATTGAAGAATCAGGGTATTATTATTGTAGATGTTGACCGGCGAGAACGTGAACCAGTAATGTTGCTAGGAATTAATGTAATTGAAAATTGCTTTTTCGAGGATGCCGCAATAGGCATTAAAGGGCGAGACTATCAAGCCCTGGTAGAACCTGTGTACTCAGACAATAGGCCCACTATACTGACGGCCAGAGGAGTAGTTGAGGTACACCAGGGAAGAGTGCCAATACGCCTTCTAAATTGCGGGAAAGATGAGGTCACCGTACCGATGTATGCTTCCATGGCTCAATTATTTACGGTTGATAACAATGCCATCACAGCCGTCGAGCCCTTAAACCCGTCAAATCAGGCGGATGACAATGGCTCAAGGGAAAAGCTGGAGGATTGGTGCCAAAAGCTACACGTGGGTACAAGTTCTACACCTTCCCAAAGCATGGAGTATACTGGGTAGTAAAAGAATATGAGCAGATATTCAGCAAACACCCGTTAGACTTTGGGTAAATTAAAGGGGTAGAACACACTATACCCACAGGTAATCATCAGCCTATAAAAGAGAGGTATAGACCATTACCACCCGCTCACTATCAAACCACCAAAGACATGCTCAAAGACATGAAAACTGCAGGTGTAATAAGAGACAGTTGTAGCCCCTGGGCAGCACCTTTAGTGTTGGTTAAAAAGGACAGGACCATGAGAATGTGTGTAGACTACCGGCAGATAAACCGCATTACACACAAGGATGCATACCCGTTACCTAGGATTGAGGAGACATTAGCCGCATTAAAATCTGCTAACTACTTTTCTACCCTAGATCTGACTAGTGGGTATTGGCAAGTTCCTGTGGCAGAGGCTGACAAGGAGAAGACAGCATTTACTACGCTGGATGGACCTCTGTGAGTTCAATTGTATGCCGTTTGGACTCTGCAAAACACCCGGTACCTTCCAACGCCTGATGGAGAGCTGCCTAAGCCATAAGAACTTTGAAACTGTCCTCCTGTACCTGGATGTCGTCATAGTCTACTCCAAGACATATGAACAGCATCTACTAGACCTGGCAGAAGTGTTTGAAGCCTTGTCCGGATGCGGCATGAAGATCAAACCATCCAAGTGCCACCTTCTCAAGCTAAAGGTGCAGTACCTAGGACATGTCGTGAGTTCAGAGGGAGTAGCACCGGATCCTGATAAATTCACAGTGATAAGGAATTAGCCAAGACCCACTAATGTGAAAGAGGTGAGACAATTCCTGGGACTGGTGGGCTATTATAGAAGATTTATCAGAGGGTTCACAAAGTTAGCAGCTCCCCTACAAGACATCCTGGTAGGACAGTCAAAAAGGTCTTCAACCCATAATCCCGCTTTCCAGTGGAGTGACGAAAGGGAAGAGTCCTTCAAAAAGCTAAAGTGGGCGCTTACAGGAGAAGAGATCCTGGTGTATCCGGATTACCATCAACCCTTCATTCTGTACACGGATGCCAGCAACGTGGGACTGGGAGCAGTACTGTCACAGAAGCAAATAGAGAGTTATTGCCTTTGCAAGCAGGAAACTCCGGCCTATGGAAAGAAACCCTGAGAATTACAGTTCCTTCAACTTAGAACTACTGGCAGTAGTTTGGGCTGTAACCAAGCATTTCAAGTACTAGCTGGCAGCTACAGAATTCACCATCTACACTGATAAAAACCCATTGACCCACCTGGACTCAGCAAAATTAGGTGCGTTGGAGCAGCGATGGATAGCCCGGCTGTCTAACTACAATTTTGTCATCAAATATAAGGCAGGCCGCAAGAACGGGACTGCAGATGCCTTATCCCGGATGCCACACCTGAAAGACTTGGAAGAGGAACTGGAGGAGCTGGAAGAAATTGAACTACCAGCCTTTCACCGTTTTTAGGTAGAATAGTATCAACCCGGCATCTACCAAAAACAACAGCAGGCAATTCTCAACCCTTTAGCGCACCATGGATGGGCTGACACCCAGGATAGCGGCCCAGCTGTGAAGCTAGTGAAAGAACTGCTTACACAACAAGGTGCGTACCCTAATCAGAGCGCTCCAGCTGAAACCCAACAACTCTGGAAAGAAAGAAGCAAGTTGCTCCTATATAAAGGGAAGCTCTGCAGAAGGCACACCAACCCTAAAACACATGAGTTGGTCTGGCAGATTATCATACCCAAGAGAGACGTCAAAATGGTCTTAGAAGCCTACCACGGCGGTGCAGGTCATTTTGGATGGAAGAAGTTGGAAGTGCTCTTAAGAGAGAGATTCTATTGAGTTGGCATGAGAAAATCAATTGAAGATTGGTGTAGAAAATGTGGCCCGTGCAACCTCAGAAGAAAGGATCAACAGAATCAGGGAGCCCCACTTCAGTCCATAGTAACCAAGCAACCACTTGTATTAGTTGCGTTAGACCACGTCAAGTTGTCACCAAGCTGGTCAGGCTATGTCTATGCCTTAACCATCGTGGACCATTACTCCCGCTTCTTAGTGGTGGTACCCATCAAGGACCTAACAACGAGGACAGCTGCAAAAGCATTTCAGACACATTTCTGTAGACCTCATGGCTACCCAGAACAAGTCCTTGCAGATCAAGGTCCAGCTTTCGAGTCAGAGATTTTCCAGGAATTCTGCAACATGTACGGCTGTAAGAAGATCCGCACGACAGCCTATCATCCCCAAACCAATGGCTTATGCGAAAATATGAACCATATTGTGATTGACCTTGTGAGGCACCGCCGGCATGATCCTCATGGCCGGGGCGCATCACATGCAGGATCAGGGTATGATCCTGTTCACACTGGCCGGTTTGACTGTGATAATGCTGTGTGAACCAACTTTGAACATGAGGTTTAATGTGACTAATGAGTGGCTCATGAAATCGAGGAGGCCATGAGGAATGGGATGTAATGAGTGATTGCTGACAGCCCAGGTGGGTGTGCCAGGTCTGTGTGTCCGGAGGAATAGCAGCCCAGCTGGATGACTCAGTGTGGGTGTGGCAGGCACGATAAGAGGTCAGCCAGCTGAGTGATTGGGAGATTCATTCTCAGCCAGCCATCAGCCTGAGAGCATGTGGCTGATTACCAGCCTGAGAGCCGAGCAGAGCCAGTCTGTGTGAGGGACTGGGAGTGCGAGTCCAGGCCGCCATGTTGCGATGGTGAAGGGAGCATGCTAGCTCCATACCGGTAGCCAGGACCAGGGTCGTGACAGCACCTGGGGTGGGGAAGCCGTGGCTGACCTGTTGGACGCTGGACTGGACGTGCGGTGAAACATGTCCAGGACGGAGCCTGTGAGAAGCTTGGCCAACCCGATACCAGGTAGCGAGACCCGGATCCGTGCCCGGTAAGACAGCGGTTCCCGTGTAACGGAGTGAGCTGTGTGTGATTAATGCCAGGCGGGCATAACCGCTATTGGGTCCGGCTAGGTAGTCGTTAAAGGACCCGTTGATGTATGTAGGGGCTTAGGCAATTGCCCTGAATGTAAGATGATGACCTATGTAAGAACATTGTATAATAATGTGGGGAGAAAGTGACCCAGCCAGTATGGATGATGTTGGAGGCGTTCCGTCCCTGTGGGACGAGAGGGAGGCTTGGTCTGCTGCTTGCAGTGGGTACCTGTCCCTCAACCACGACCTCTAATGGTGTGGGTGTGCCTGTGGCCAGAGACAGGGGTCACGAAGGCTCCTAGAAGGGTAACCCTGGCTGATCCGTTAGGGTGCTACTCAGACGCAGGGTACAGTCGTCGACCTGGAGACCTGCCATGAGGTGAGATGGAGGTTTGGTGGCGACTGGTGGCCCGTACCGTGGTGAGTAGGCCACGGTGACGCATGGTTAGCCCGGATTCTACGGTTGACCAGGTCCCTGTTATGGTCATGGAGGAGCCACAGTCCATGGATGTGTTATGATGGGCTGTGAGCGGGTGTAAGAAATGTATGTGATCCATGGACGTTTGTATGATGGATCACATATGGTATGTAAGGTCCTGGTCAGGCAGGAATCCTGACTACGGGTTAATGGTATATCATCATGCTGGGTGACTAAAGCCGGGCGGCTGGTACCGCCATTGGGACCCACAGGGCCCGTTGAGGCGTATGTAACGAAGGTCAGAAGCAGGGGTTAAAAAGGGCTCTTAGAATGGGGACACCATGGTTGAACCAGGTGGACTCTGACCGGGACGTAGGCGGAGATACGTCCAGGAAGGAGCCCCTTGGGGATACATGACATACCCGGTACTCAGGTTGCTCAATCCCTGTTATGAACCCGGAGGGGTCATCGTTGTAATGTAACGTATGTATTGATGTATAGTGTAAGTAGGCCGGAGGCCGTAGCCACCACGGGAGCTGTTAGTAGAGCTCCAATGGGGACAGAGAGGTGGTTACAGGTCCCGGGTTACAATAAGATGTCATGTGCAATAAGTGTTATGTAATGTTATATGTAAATGTATGGTGTATTTATGTATGGTGTTTATAATCAATGTGATATGTGTCAAACATGCTACCCGGGTTATGTTATTAATATGTGAAAAATAAACGGGTAGACATTGGTTAACTTATAAACACGTGTTTGTTGTCGTTATGCAAGCGGGTTCCCCGGTTGCTACCTCACAACCTGTTGAAAACCTTACCAGAGTCAGAGAGAAATCAATGGCCACAGAGATTACCCGACTTGGTAGACTTGTACAACCATGTCCCGGTGAGTTCAACAAACTGCACCCCAGCCTACCTTATGAGAGCAAGGCCCAGTAAGCTGCCAATTGATTTAGATATGGGAATTCTGAAGCCAGATGCAGAAGTTGAAGAATCCAATTGGGATACCCTACATCAACAGCAGTATCGCCAAGTATAAGAGTGCATAGAGAAAATTCTCCAGCAAGCTAGAGAAAGACTAGAGAGAACCTTTAACCAACATGCTCTAGCAACACCATTACAACCTGGTGAGCAAGTTCTCAAGAGAAAGAGACACACCAACAAATTGGATAATCAGTGGGAAACCACCCCATATGCAGTCTTACCATCAAATTTAGACAATGCCAAAGTGTGTCTAATCAGCAAGGACGAAGGAAGGATGTCATCAGTTATGTCAAGAGACCATCTCAAACCGTGTCCTGAAACCCTGAAGATACCAGAAGTAACCTTACCCGTACAGGTCCAACCTGTCAGGATAGAAGAGGATGTGTTCCATACCGTCCTAGGAGATTTCCCCAAAACATGGCCAAATTACTATGGAGCAGTTGTAGTTCCCATGATTGCCTTCCCTGAAGTGGTAGAACCAACACCAGAACCACAAGAAGTCCCAAGACATGAAGAACTGGAAGTTGAGCCTGAAGAGGAAGAACCAATTCCTGGTCCCAGTGAGCTTGCCAGTCCTACTGTCAGATCTCCATCTGCAATAGTAATGGATACTCTACGTAGGTACACGTCTACCCACACCATTATGCTAAGTACACCCAGTACACTAGCATTACGCAGATCTCAGCGTAGTACCCAGGGTCAGATACCGGCTAGGTACAAGGAGTAAAGTGTGGAATCAAATGTGAAATGTAAATATGTTTGTTATAAAGTTAAATAGAACCCATTAGAGTGTAAGTATCCGAAAAAGGGTGAGGGTAGCATTGTGTTAGGTGGCAGCCACTGAGAGTAAGAACTTGGCCTCTTATGCGGTGACCCAAGGGCTTAGGAGCCTACTGCACTTAAACCAGAGAGACCCGTTGAAACTTGTTGATATTTGTTTGAAACGTTAAAAGCCCAGTACCAACAGAGACTATCCTGTATGAACTACTTACATATTCTTGGACAATTTATTCTTTATGTACTTATGGACCATACCTACCACGGAACTGGTTGTGGTAAAGACTATGTGTAAATATTTACCAGCCCCAGAGGCAATAGACTAAAACCCCGGAGAGACTGCTTTTTGAACTCTTTTTGAGTTTCAGTGGTTTTTGTATATTTTTATTTTCATACTCTGTATATAATAATTGTTTGTTATGTCATTTGTTTGCTTTCCTACAGTCCCGGAGTACTGTCCTTTAGGGGGGAATGTGCACCCCAAGGTTCATGTGACACAGTAACACCACAAAAGGTTAACACCCCACACAACCCACAACACTACACTAGCGCCTACAGGCCAGAAGGGGGAGCTAAAACTGCTTCCCTATATATTCTGATGTGCAGAGGAAGTGGGCAGTTCAGTTCCTAGGGGGACTGAGGAAGAAGGACCTGGGTGTAAAAGGGCTGCGTTAAACTCAACCCACGGTTGACTGTACAGTTCCAGGCCGAGCCAGTGTCTGGGCAAAGGAGAAGGAGCAGAGAGGAACACACCTGGGAAACCGAATTCCCTGAAACTCACCCCAGAGAAGCGCAAAGAAAGGATACCGGATCCGGGATTGTGCCTGACACAAACAGCACAGTGAACACTGGATTAGTGAAGGTCCCACACCTTCACTGTACCACAGCAAAGCAACACGGCGGGGTCAGGAACACGGGACAAGACTCAAGTTGCCTAGCAAGTTGGTACCCGTGAGGGAGACAAGGCCAGCAGCTTAGCTAAAGCAGCAGTAGGGCCACACACACAGTGCAGAAACAGGGAGCCAAAGGACTTGGCCAGGGTGGGAGCAACCCGGCCCCTGTACAGACTCTGTGGACAGTACTTAGCTGAATTACCATCTACAGTAAAAGACTTGGAAAACTACAAAACCGTGAGTCTGTGTAATCCTTGTGCTCGAGCCCCGTTCTCCCTCACAAACTGTTTCATTACTACTGCCCCGGGGACCAGGCTCTGCCTGTGGAGAGCCGTCACATCACAGGCTGCCATCCATCATCCCCGGATGTTCTGCCACAGCGATGGTCACCCTGACCACATTCCACGGATGGCGTCACGACTTATTCCCCTGCAAATAACCCCCAACCTTTGCTTGTAGGCTCGGGACATGGTCCGGACCAAGACCACCGTGATAATCCCCGTGATACCCCGGTCTGGTACCGAGTACCCCGTCCCAGTGAGCCCCACACATGTGCCATACTCATTGTGCTTACATCTTGCCCTTTATATAGTGTTATGTATATACAAGTAGGGTGAATGATGTTGTGAGGGCAACCATTTCTGTCATGCTTAATGTATCCAGACTTTGCCACACAAAATGGAGGCGTAGTGTTGATGGGTCACCTTGACTAAGTTAGCATTATTGTGCATGTGTCATGTGTAAGGACCAATTACCAGTGTATCACAATTAACAGGAATGTAGTAAAAAAATTCTATCACTTGAATCTATAGAAACACTAATGGTACCTTTACACGCCGCGACGGCAGGCTGGATACATCCCGCTACAGGCTACAAATGTAGCTTGTAGCGCCAATGTAGCCCGTCGTAGCGGCGTCTGAAGACGTGACGCTACAGCCGGCAACAGATACATCTGTTTCCTAGGTCTGCTCGAAAACTGATGGCTACAACGCCGATGGTAGCGAGCTGTATCGGCGTGTAAAGAGGCAACGGAAGGGAACTCGGGACAGCCTGCGATGTAGCTGCAATGTAGCTAAGGCGTGACCCTGGCTCCGTGTTACCGCGCCCCATGTGCGATCATTGGTGGAAGCTGCTGCATGACGATTGGTAGTCGCTGCATAGGGAGGCATATTTAAAGGAGCTGACGAGTCACACTACACAATTGCTCGAGCGTGCTGTATTACTCAGCCTCCTGCGTTGCCTGCCCAATCAGGATGTTATTGCTTCGTCCTATCAGCGTACGGACGGCTCGTAATCCACAATTGTTGAACGCCTATGTGCTGGCCCTGCTGCACCAGGTCCGCCCATAGTAGCTGGTTATAGCGGTGTGTAAATGAGCTACAGCTGGCTACTTGAGACACCCGGCGATGTAGCTAGCTATAGATGTAGCGTGGCGTAGCGCATCTTGTGGCGGCGTGTAAAGGTGATGCGTTGACCGTTTGTAACCGTTTGAGGGTGCTCGTGCACGTGAAGTAGCGGGATGTATCCAGCCTGCCGTCGCGGCGTGTAAAGGTACCTTAAGGGTACCTTTACACGCGGCTACATTTCTAGGGTGGCTACAGGTAACTTACTGGTTGCAGTAAAATCATGGAGTGATTATTCCATTTGTACACAGCAACAAGATAGAACCTTGTCTCCATGATTTCACTGCAACCAGTAAGTTACCTGTAGCCACCCTAGAAATGTAGCCGCGTGTAAAGGTACCCTAAGGGTATCGTCACACGTGGAGATATCGCTGGCGATTCCACAGGCGACGCCGAGGCATGGCCTGTCGCCGGCGACATCGCCAATGCGTCGCCTAATATAAACGGGCGACGGCGACACATCTGAGTGGTCACGTGGTTTCACATCAGAGCACTGAAACCAGGCGACCATTCTTGGGCGATGTGTGCTGATCGCCCTGTGTAACATCTCATCAGCGGTGTCAAAGGCGACAGCACACATCGCCTATACCATTCCGGTAGGCGTTTCTGGGCGTATTTTAGCTCTGTTGGTCTGTGCGGATTGGTGGCAGCTCGAACATTCCAATTGGTTGTCCTGTTCCTCTGCGCCATATTTGATGATGTCCAAAGGTGTATTACCCAGGAGCGTACATACTGTACATTGATGTCGCCTCTGTGTTTGAGGCTGTGTGCTAAAGTCAAGAGATGTGCCTGCCACAAATGTATGTTAAGAGAAGGCAATTGCAATAACATCCCAACTAAAAGCTGCATGAGCGGCTGTAGTCACGGGCGTCCTGCATGAAATGACGCACAAGATTACAGTAAATACTGTAGCTCATGCGGCGCCTCTTGGCCCCCGTCAACATGTGACATATCTCCTGTGCGTTCATTCACCCGAGCGTTGTAAATCTTTTGGCGCCGCCTTCCTGCTGCTTTCTCCTTCCCCTGCAGAATAGCTAAAATGCACCCAGGAGAGCTGCAGTTTGGGGAGAGCCTGAACTCCTTGTGCTGATCGCCACTTGTGACCAGAAAGATTACTAGTGTCACCAGCACCACACACATCCACGCCTCCACAAGCAGGATGTCCTGCGGAGGGTGCAGAGGCGTCTGGTGAGTCGGTTGGGGATTCATCGTTCCACCAAGCAGATCTGCAAAATAATTGCAGATCTGAAGGTCAAAACTCCAGGACGCATCACCATACTGTGTGCCATGATTGCCCGGATGAGGGGTGAGTAGCCTGACAATACATACACATACCTTTCTGTGTAATGAAAGACATAGGAAGGCCAGCACATGCCACTGTACACCCCAACATATATAGTGCCAATGTATGTGACAGCTTCTTCATGACTCTGCAGCTGCAGATCATCTACCTGATTCATACACATACACCCTATAGTAACCTGTAACCTATATGTCTACTTTTACCTAGCCACATATTGTCATATGTTTACCCTACCCACATATGACATAATGTTGGCGTATCCTGCCATTCTTTCAATCTCACTCATCCTGATCTAATGAACTTCAAACAGCACTGTGTATTCAGTCCCCACATATCAGGCCATGTTATTCTTGTGACAAAGTATGTTGTTCCCTCAACAGGTGGAGAAAGAAGCCCTGACCATCCACCATCCCCTGCGGGAGGACCACCAACAACAACACCACCACAGAGCCAAGCAGGGTCACCAGACACACTGCCGGCAGGAACACCGCTAGATGTGTCCCCTCAGGACCCAACAAGCGGCCAAGAAGGTGTGTGTAATGTCAATATGACTCATATATACAGTGCACTATTTTTTTTTTCCCCTTAATTTGTATGTCGGAAGCTTTGTTATGGGCTAACAAATATACATATGTTCATCTTATTACAGATAACCCAAGCCAACCCGTGGATTGGGCAATAAGTCCCTCACCATCCCCACCCCCCCAAATGGTGGATCCACAGCCCCCTGGTAAGTGCATACACTTCTATGCAAACACACCTCCTATGTGTCCTAAACATGTTGCTGATGTTGATGTTCTGTATCCTCTCTAGGTGGCCCATCCCTGCAGGACCTGGAGGCGATCCATGATCTTGCGGCAGAAAATCTGGCCCAATTAAGGCGCCTCATTGAGGCATATAAACGCGCCCATACCCCCTCTGCCCCTCAAGAAGGCCATCCTATTCACTTCCATTTCCCACTGCAGACGGCGCAGCAGAGGAGGAGGAAGATGACATGAGAGGATACCACAGGAGAGGTGAGCGCTCATAGAGCTGAAGATGGGGGGTGCTATATACTTGTAACAGGGGAGGTGACAGGAGGCTGGTGAACAGAGGAGACTGGTGACAGAGGAGGCTGGTGACAGGAGACTAGTGAACAAAGAGGACTGGTGACAGAGGAGGCTGGTGACACTGGAGGCTGGTGAACAGAGGAGGCTGGTGAACAGAAGAGACTGGTGAACAAAGGAGGCTGGTGGACAGAGGAGACTGGTGAACAGAGGAGACTGGTGAACAGAGGAGACTGGTGACAGAGGAGGCTGGTGAAAGAGGAAGCTGGTGAAAAGAGGAGGCTGGTGACCAGATGAGGCTGGTGACAGAGGAGGCTGGTGACACTGGAGGCTGATGAACAGAGGAGGCTGGTGACAGGTGGCTGGTGAACAGAGGAGGCTGGTGACATTAGTGGCTGGTGAACAGAGGAGGCTGGGGAACAGAAGAAGCTGGTGAACAGAGGAGGCTGGTGACAGAGGAGACTGGTGAACAGAGGAGGCTGGTGAACAGAGGAGGCTTGTTGACAGAGGAGGCTGGTGAACAGAGAAGGCTGGTGACAGGAGACTGGTGAAGAGAGGATGCTGGTTGACAGAGAAGACTGGTGAACAGAGAAGGCTGGATAACAGAGGAGGCTGGTGACAGGAGGCTGGTGAACAGAGTAGGCTGGTTGACAGAGGAGGCTGGTGAACAGAGGAAGCTGGTGACAGGAGTCTGGTGAACAGAGGAGGTTGGTGAACAGTGGAGGCTGGTGAACAGAGAAGGCTGTTGACATTAGGATGGTGAAAAGAGGAGGCTGGTTGACAGAGGAGGCTGGTGAACAGAGTAGGCTGGTTGACAGAGGAGGCTGGTGAACAGAGGAAGCTGGTTGACAGAGAAGACTTGTGAACAGAGAAGGCTGGATAACAGAGGAGGCTGGTAAACAGAGGAGGCTGGTGACAGGAGGCTGGTGAACAGAGTAGGCTGGTTGACAGAGGAGGCTGGTGAACAGAGGAAGCTGGTGACAGGAGTCTGGTGAACAGAGGAGGTTGGTGAACAGAGGAGGCTGGTGAACAGAGAAGGCTGTTGACATTAGGATGGTGAAAAGAGGAGGCTGGTTGACAGAGGAGGCTGGTGAACAGGGTAGGCTGGTTGACAGAGGAGGCTGGTGAACAGAGGAAGCTGGTTGACAGAGAAGACTTGTGAACAGAGAAGGCTGGATAACAGAGGAGGCTGGTAAACAGAGGAGGCTGGTGACAGGAGGCTGGTCAACAGAGTAGGCTGGTTGACAGAGGAGGCTGGTGAACAGAGGAAGCTGGTGACAGGAGTCTGGTGAACAGAGGAGGTTGGTGAACAGAGGAGGCTGGTGAACAGAGAAGGCTGTTGACATTAGGATGGTGAAAAGAGGAGGCTGGTTGACAGAGGATGCTGGTAAACAGAGTAGGCTGGTGACACTGGAGGCTAGTGAACAGAGGAGGCTGGTGACACTGGAGGCTGGTGAACAGAGGAGGCTGGTGAAATTAGAGGCTGATGAACAGAGGAGGCTGGTGAACAGAGGAGGCTGGTGACACTGGAGGCTGGTGAACTGAGGAGGCTGGTGAACAGAAGAGGCTGGTGACAGAGGAGGCTGGTGACAGAGGAGGCTGGTGAACAGAGGAGGCTGGTGAACAGAGGAGGCTGGTGACACTGGAGGCTGGTGAACTGAGGAGGCTGGTGACAGAGGAGGCTGGTGACAGAGGAGACTGGTGAACAAAGGAGGCTGGTGAACAGAGGAGGCTGGTTGACAGAGGAGTCTAGTGAACACAGGAGGCTGGTGAACAGAGGAGGCTGTTTGACAGAGGAGGCTGGTGAACAGAGGAGGCTATTTGACAGAAGAGGCTGGTGAACAGAAAAAGCTGGTGACAGGAGTCTGGTAAACAGAGGAGGTGGGTTGACGGAGGAGGCTGGTTGACAGAGGAGTCTGGTGAACAGGGGAGGCTGGTGGACAGAGGAGACTGGTGAACAGAGGAGGCTACTGCTATATCCTGGTGAACAGAGGAGGCTGGTTGACAGAGGAGACTGGTGAACAGAGAAGGCTGGTGACAGAGGAGGCTGGTGACAGAGGAGGCTGGAGAATAGAGGAGACTGGTTGACAGAGGAAGCTGGTGATAGAGGAGGCTGGCGAACAGAGGAGGCTGGTGACTGGAGGCTGGTGAACAGAGGAGGCTGATGAACAGAGGGGGCTGGTGATTGGAGGCTAGTGGACAGAGGAGGCTGGTTGACAGAGAAGCCGGCACTGAGATAAAGAGAAAAACACGTAAGTTTCTCATAGGACACAATAAGCCACATGCTCTGCTAGGGTCCTGAGCTGGCAACTTAGACTAGCTACGAAGTTGCCCAGGCACCTCCCTTAGGAAGTGTGGGCCTTAAGAACCCACCAGCCCTCAGCGATTGGCTGAGAGGTGGTAACAGGAAAAAGGGCATAATGGCCCTTTAAATTTACAAAGTGCGGCACACGCTCCCTATGTGCGTTCTTCCAGCCACCAGGAAGTGAGGAGTTGGGGGAGAAGCGCAGAGGAGCCCCCGCGGCCGGGAAAGACGCCGAGGGAGCGCGGACCTGGTTAATACTGTATGCCTGCCGGGCACAGCAGAATACCAGTGACCTGAGTCCAGGGGAGGGGTCTCACCAGCCTCAGGATTACAACCGCTCACACAGGGAGAAGATAGCACTGGGGTGGGGGTAATGGACAATGTACAGGAGAGGAGGACAGGTCAAGGGGGGCAAGAGACCCTGCGCACAAGGGGGAGACAATGCACAGGAGAAGACAGCTCAAGGGGGGCAAGAGACACTGTGCACAAGGGAGAGAAAATGTACAGGAGAAGACAGCTCAAAAGGGGCAAGAGACACCGCGCACAAGGGAGAGACAATGCACAGGAGAAGACAGCTCAAGGGGTACAAGAGACACCACGCACAAGGGGGAGACAAATGCACAGGAGAAGACATCTCAAAGGGGGCAAGAGACACCGCGCACAAGGGGGAGACAAGGCACATGAGAAGACTGCTCAAGGAGGTGCAAGAAACAGTGCACAGAAGATGTGGTGCCCCTGCGGTCTGGTCGCCACAAGAGGGGTACTGCACCCACTCTACAGGTGTGGTATTTCCGTCTGTGGTAACCAGAGTTGGTAAGTCCAGTCACCCACAAACACACCCAACACACCCGGTCCCAGGGACAGCAGGTGAACCCAGTCAGTGTGACGGCTCAGGCAGTCAGTGGGATGGCGGGGGGAGAAAGTTGGTGGGTGGGAAGTTAGCAGGCGCAGTCAGGAAAAGGAAAGGAGACAAAGGGAAAGATCACAGGAAGTGGGAGTTCAGTCGAGGAGAACAGCGAGGGAAGTCAGAGAGGAAGGACCCGGAGGATTGGATCAGAGATGAGGCTCATCCTGGGTCCCAAGGCCAGAGACAGCGGAGAGACAGAGGGAGCCCTAGGGGCGCGGCCAGTGAGTGATCCACCTGTGCGCCCCAATCTGAAGTGAAGCAGAGGGGCAGGGCGAGCACCAGGGACCCGCCCTGAAAGGTGGCTAGGAGCTCCAAAAACGGAAGTGGTTGCCTTGAGATCAAGAGGAGCTGTGGCCAACTCCCTGCACATCCACGAGAAGGCAGCCGTACTAGGGCCAGAGGACACAGCCGGTCCCCGACAAGGCCCATGGCTGTTGGATTGGGGCTCTGTGCGCGGAGGCCATGCAGGAAGGAGGAAAGCAGGCAGCGCTGAGGAAGGAAGGCTGAGAGGGAAGAAACACGAAAGAGGTATACTGGACAAACCATCTTGTTTGCTAAGGACTACCCGAAATCGACGGAATATGTACTGGAACCTGTGACACTGTAGTATGTGGCGATGAGAAAAACTGGAAGTAAACACAAAAGGTGTTGGAACTCAGAATTGTGCGAGACTGTTCCTTTAGTACCTGAGGAGTGGTAGACTGAAACGCCGCGCAGGCAGCAGAGCCTGCCTTGGATGTCTCGATCCTTCCCTGCAGCCAGCTCAGCCCCACTGGCTCCCCAGCACCCTAACTCTCCCTTACTCCAGATGCTCTGGGGATCTGCTCCGCCCGTGGGGATCGACACCATCCCAGCTGCCATTCCATCATCCCAGAGGTCCCGGCCTGCAGCAGCTCCACTACAGCTACGGATGGCGTCATGACAAACTACTTGCTAACCCTTTTTCCCCTTTTTATTAACTGCCCATCCGGGTGGCCACAGACCGGGTCACGCCAGCGTGACATCCCCCAGACACCCAAAGACATCGGGAGGCCCTGGTTCCGAGTACTCCATGGCCCCCACTGGAAATAGTCAGACTTGGCGTCACGAATAGGATGTACCAACCCGGTGCTGCCGGGTCTCGTGCGCCTTCTGGACTGCAACGAACAGACGTGCTTAATAGGCCGGAGTAATGGCGGCCACCAGAGACTAAGAGCATGTGCTGGTTGGGGGGCATGCCGCAGTCCCCCATCGTGGGCTGGGCCTGCACCCCCTTTGCTCTCCAAGAGTCAGGAGGGTGGGCTAAAAGACTGCGTCACTCCACGCAGGGGTGTGACTGACACTAGAGGAACAGAATCACGCCCACAAAAGAAGGGGACATGTCCATACCCTGGCACGAACTGGAAACGGTGTGGTGGAAACTCCAGCATCCACGTAGTGTCCAAGATGGCAGAACGAGGCCAAGACAGCCTGGAGCGTGGGGTTGCAGTGACGGACTCCCCCAGATCCCTGGAGGAGGGCCTGAGCCAGTAGCCCAGACTGAGATCCAGAGTTCTTGTAATGCAGAGGTCCAGGAGTTGAGCCACCAATTGGTGCAAACCCACATCACCACCGTGGGGAGATGGCAGCAGGCCTTGATGGACAAGGTTACAGCAAGGTGGGCGTCCTGCTTCACCAACCTGCAAGATGGAGGAGGACAAGATGGAGCCTAGTGCCGGGAAGGACGCTGAGCAAGGTACGGACATTGCCCCGGTTGCCGAGTATATTTCTGCATAATGTGTGAGTGTGAATTGTTTGCCATGTACGGACTTCAGATTATGGACTATGCACGATTTGAACTCATTGTAAATATTTAGCGCATATTTAGCGCATCCTGGTGTGCGCCTTGTTGGGTTTAGACCATGCTGCTTCTACGTGTGCCTTCTAAGAGTGCCTTAATTAACCTGTTGACCATGAAGAAAAACACACTCAGTGTGGCCAAAAAAAGTTGGTTCTACGTGCTGTCGCCCACCCAGGACAACCATTGGGGGTTTGTTTGTGGTGGTCAACCCCCCGAAGAAAAAGAACTGAACTCAACAATCAATGAGGCACCCAGTGTGGGGCAGTTGCTGAAACCAAAAACTCTGTGCACTTTTGCTTTTTTATATTTTTATATCTACTCCTTTTTCTACTTTTATACTGACCCTTTTTATACAACTGTGGCGCCCCTGCGACCAGGGTGCAACATGAGGAACGGCAGCCAGGCTGAAGGTAGACTGTTTGTGCACCAAACACCCTGACAGCACATACCCCACAGGAGCACAACACCCAACCCGGAGCCCGGGACTCTAGGCGGGCAAGGGGTGGTGGGGTTTAGAGGAAAGTGGGTGGGAAGGAAGGTCAGGTGGTAGACTAGTACAAATAGAGGAAAAGAGGAGGAAGGTGTTAGTAGGCCAGAGTGAGCCAAGAGGTAAAAAACAGAAAGAAAGTGACACTTCCCAGAGGGATAGGGCTCCTGTAGACGAAGAATCCACAGTGACACAGATCCATGGAGAGAAAGCTTGGGGGAAGCCACACAAAAGGGACCGAGTTGCCGTCATACAACCCACACAGAAGAACAGAGAGAGAGAACAAGCCTGAAAGGTTACAGAGAGAGAGTGAGGGGTTTCAGAGCGACAGCCTGGCTGCAGTGGGTTCAAAGTGTCCGGAGTAATCTGTGTTAAGAACTGAACTGTGTTGTAAACTGTTTGACTTGGAAGAACTTGCAAGTAAACCTGGTGAACCCTGCTTCAGTCTCCTATGTATGATTCCAGGTATACAGAACTTTTATTACAACTTTTCACCCTGTCAGGAGCAGCCCGACCTGCAGCGGGCTCATCCATCCAGCTGCAGCCTATCCATCCCTCCATGCTCCTGGCAGAGCTACGCTGCAGCGGTGGTCTCCTTACTGACCACAACCCTTGGGTGGCGTCACGACAAACTATCCCAGTAAATGCTGCTTTTTACTTGTGAGAACGCGGGACATGGTCCGGACCAAGACCGCCGTGATATTCCCAGCAGTACCCCGATCCGGTACCGAGCACCCCGTCCCAGCGGGCTCCACACAACCATATATACTCAGTGTGTTTTTGTTATGTAACATTTAAGCCTAGAACCTCCCGAAAGGGAAGAAGCCTTCTTGTGTTTGTTTTATTGTGGTTTTACAGTATATGCATGTCATAATTATTTGAGTATCCATTGCAACATCATTTAACCCGTGTCCTATCACGAGGATGTACTAATCTTTGCTAAGGGGGAATGTGGCGCCCCTGCGGTCTGGTCACCACAGAAGGGTACTGCAACCTTTATGGTTGGTAAGTCCAGTCACCCACAAACACACCCAACACACCCGGTCCCAGGGACAGTGGGTGAACAAAGTCAGTGGGACCATTCAGGCAGTCAGTGAGACGGAGGGGGAAGAAAGGTAGTGGGTGGGAAGTTAGGAGGAGCAGTCAGGAAAAGGAAAGGAGATAAAAGTGAAAGATCACAGGAAGTGGGAGTTAAGTCGAGAAGAATAGCAAGGGAAGTCAGAGAAGAAGGACCCAGAGGACTGGAGCAGAGATAAGGCTTGTTTCGGGTATCAAGGCCAGAGACTGCGAGGAGACAGAGGGAGCCCTAGGGGCATGGACAGTGAGCGATCCACCTGTGCGCCTGAATCTGAAGTGAAGCAGAGGGGCAGGGCGCCGAGCACCAGGGACCCCGCCCTGAAAGGTGGCGAGGAGACTCCAAGCTCCAACCACTGAACCGGTGGCCACGAGTTCCAGAGGAACTGTAGCCAACTCCCGGCACATCCACCAAGAAGGCAGCCGTACTAGGGTCAGAGAAACACACGGTCGCCCGACAAGTCCCATGGCTGCTGGATTGAGGCTCTGTGCACAGAGGCGCATTCAAGAAGGAGGAGAGCAGGCAACGCTGAGGAGGGAAGGCCTGAGAGGGAAGGCCCATTAACACTTCCCACCCAGCCACCTCTAAACTTCTTTCACTGACTACCTCCTTTGGGCTCTCGCAATGATCCTCCTCTCCCACTAACAAGGATGACCACACGCTGGACCTCATCTTCACCTGCCTTTGCTCCCTCACTAACCTCTCAAACTCACCCCTCCCCCTGCCTGACCACAATCTACTGACTTTCTTCCCTCTCCTCCCCTACTACACTACCCCCACTCCGCAAACTTGATCATCCTCGCAGAAACCTAACACACATTGATTTACACTCATTCTTAGAATCCCTTCTCACTCTCGCCAACATAGCTTCTATACGCGACGCGGATGCTGCCACCACCATTTATAACACCACAATAACTGCGGCCCTAGACTTAGCCGCCCCCCCTCATGTGGCGCCCCACTAAGAGTGCGTCACAGGAGGGTACTACACCCCTGACTGAAGGTGTCGTATTCTCCGTTCCAGTGGTGAGTAGGATAATCCTGATGCTCCATCTGTGGAGCCCCAAGGGACGTGGGGTACTCGGTACCGGACCGGTCTGCTGCTGGGGATGTCACTGGTGGCCTGGTCCGGACCGTGTCCCTGGCTCAGCACAATAAAAGGGGAATATTTACAAGGGAGATTGTCACGGGTGACGCCACCCACTTGATGCGGCCAGTAATGGGGGCCGCCGCTGCTGCAGAACCTCCGGGGGTGATGTGAGGGCAGCGGAGGTGGTATAGTTCCAGTGGGGGGAACTGTATCCCCCGGGGCAGTAAAGGGTAAAGTCTATTGGGGTTATAGATGGTGGGGAAGAGTTGGAGGACACACACACTTACGTTTAGTTGATACTGGTGCACTTCTCTTCTTCTCCCTGATGCTGCAGAGCTGACAGGCTGGATCTGTGGAGAAGCTCTCTGTGCTGAATCTGGAGCAAAGGTCACAATCACTACACAGACTCCAAAGTTGTTTTCCAAAGCTTTACTGCTGATATTATTGCAGATTATAGTCCACGGAGTCTGTAATGGTGGCTGAGCTCTCTCTCCCCACACCCTGTCCGGGTCTTTGGCTTCCTTGTGCCTGTGTGTGTGTCCTGAGCTGCTGCTTCTTAGCTAAGCTGCTGGGATTCCTCACGTCTCTCTCTGTTCGCTGCTGGTACCACTTGGTTAGGCAACTTGGGTCCTCTATGCTGTACTGACCCCTCCGTGTTGCTTCACTCTGGTACTAGGGGGCATCTAGAGATCCCACTGTTCCTGGATTCGCTGTGCTGTGGGTGCCAGACACAGTACCGGATCCGGTGTCCGTCTCTCTGTGCTTACTTCTGGGGCAAGTGATGGTGTCACTCTAGCTCCCAGCCGTGTTCCTCTGTCTTTCAGTCTCCTGCTCCTCTGACCCTTGCTAGGTCTGCACTGAGCTGTTCACAGCACTACACCGTGCTGTACGGTCTGAGCTCTTCCTCATGGACCAGAGTATATATGGAAGCAGGAGGTGCTCCCTCTATTGCCCAGAGGTGGTAGTGTTTGTCAGTGTGTAGTGGGGGAGAGAATCCATGTGATGTTATTGTGGCACATTAACCCATGGGGTGCCACACCATCCACCACATGCAACACCTAGTGCTAGAGGACCAATTAGGCACTCGTTCCTAGGGTAACCGGTCCTGGTGGGAGGAGAGCTAGGGTATATAGCAGTGGGGAAAGCAGCAAGGAGTTAGAACAGTTGAGAGATCAGACAAGAACAGAACAGGAGAGTCAAGTCGTGACAGGAGCTGCATAGAGCTGTGCAGCAGATGTAGCAGAGTGGAGAAAGAACAAGAAGAGAACGGAGACAGCTAACAGGGAGGGCACCGTCAACTGGTAGCCCAGAAGACAAAGAGAGGGGCAAAGTCAGAGCGGGCGATTCAAGGCCCGAGCCCAGTCCGAAACACAGGGTACCGGCTCCGACGTGGTCCAGTTGGTTCACCCATGCACCACAGACCCCGGAGTGGTCGTAGGCTTCCTAGGAGCCCGACTCACAACCTACCAACCACCGCAGCTATACCGAGGGTACCCACCATTGAAGGTCAGGGGCCGCCAGTCCGGATAGCGGTGACCCAAACGAGGGCCCTCAGTACCCTTGATGAAGTATACCAGAGCAGCGAGGCGAAGGGACAGTAAGAGATAGAGAAAGACATCTGTGGAGCCTTAGAGGGACACTACTCACCGCAGGAACCACACGGTCCACTACCTGGCATTAAGGACTGTGTTACCCTGTATGCTACTGAACACCTGAGTAAATACCCATTCAGAGTGAGCAACGTGTCTGATCCTTATTCCAGAACTGCCATCGACCTGCATTGCTTTTCAGGAACAACCGAGCTGCCCTATTCCACCGTTGCAGCTCTACAGCCCCGGGGACCCCGCTCGTCCTGTAGGGAGCGGTTCCACCTTGCTGCCGCCCATCACCCCGGAGGCCCAAGCAGCGCCGGTGCGATCACCGGAACCTACAGGTGGCGTCACGAACTAATCCTTTATCCCTTTTATTATTTTATCTTTTCCTCTTTTATTGACCACCGGGCCCACGGCCTCAGGCACTGAACCGTGACCCACAGACTGCGCCTGAGACCTGAGTCCCCTGGTCCACGGTGAGTCACTCACATACGACACTCCTCGCACAAACAGGCAACTCTGGCAAACCACCCTCACTAAAGGCATGAGACGGGCTTCCAGGGTTGCCGAGAGGAGATAGAAGAAATCTGATTCCACTGAGCACTTCGTGCTGTTCAAGCAGTCCCTCACCAACGTCAAGTCCTCACACACTGCCACAAAACAAGCCTTCTTCTCATCCCTAATAACCTCCCTGTCCCAACATCCCAAACAGCTTTTTAAAACTTTCAATTCTTTACTCCGTCCACCCGCTCCTCCTCCCTCTCCCTTTATATCTGCCGAAGACTTTGCCTCCTTCTTCAAGCAGAAGATCGATAAAATTAGTGACAGCTTTGACCCACTGTCCCCACAGCTTCCCTTCTCCTCCTCGACTTGTCTGCCGCCTTCGACACTGTTGACCACTCCCTCCTACTTCGGATCCTGGAATCTCTTTGCATCAGTGACCTAGCCCTCTCCTGGATCTTTCTCATACCTAATGGACCAGACTTTCAGTGTCACCCAATCCCACACCTCCTCTTCACAATACCCTCTATCCGTCGGTGTTCCCCAAGGCTTGGTTCTGGGACCTCTAGTTTTCTCCATCTACACTCTCGGTCTAGGACAACTCATTGAGTCCCATGGCCTCCAGTACCATCTGTACGCCGACGACACCCAGATCTACCTATCTGGGCCCGACATCACCTCCCTACTATCCAAAATTCCACAATGCCTGTCCGCCATCGCATCCTTCTTCTCTGCTCGCTTTCTTAAGCTGAACATGGACAAAACTGAGTTCATTGTCTTCCCCCCAAGTCGCTCTCCCCCACTACCCGACATGTCCATCCTTGTCAATAACTACTCACTCTCCCCAGTCCCCAACGCCAAGTGCCTCTGGGTAATCCTTGACTCTTCCTTCCCCCTCACGCCCCAAATCCAGGCACTCGCCACCTTCTGCCGACTCCAGCTCAAAAACATTTTTGCACTTTCCTTAACCACGACACTGCTAAAACACTTGTTCATGCTCTCATCATCTCCGGCCTCGACTACTGCAGCCTCCTACTTACCAGCCTCTACACTACCTCCCTTGCACCCCTCCAATCTATCCTAAACTCCGCTGCCCGACTGATCCACCTGTCTCCCCCCTCTGCCAAGCCCTTCACTGGCTCCCCATTTCTCAGAGATCCCGGTTCAAAACACTAACCATTACGTAGAAAGTAGGGATGGGCGAATCTACTCGCTAGGACTCGTTACTCTGTGAGTAGTAAGGGACTCGCAGGACTCGGTACTCTGCGAATTTCCCAGCGATTACTCGCACAGTAACGAGTCCAATGCAAATCAATGGCAATCCTAGTTTTGTCAGAGACTCTGACAAAACTAGGATTGCCATTGACTTGCATTGGACTCGTTACTGTGCAAGTAATCGCAGGGAAACTCGCACAGTAAGGAGTCCAGCTGTCTGCTCTGTGTCTGCTCTCAGCCTGCAGGCTGCCGCAGCTCCAGGGTCCTAGAGCCCGCCTGCTCTCCCTGTGCACAGAGATGATGTAGCAGAGCTGAGATTGTTCTCAGTCTGCTCATTCCCTGTGCATAGACATCTATATCTATGCACAGGGGATGTAGCAGAGAGGACATCGCGTTTTGGACTACGTCGGACAGAAGAGGATTTTTTTAATTAAAGATGGAGTCCCTAATGGATTTATTTTTTTATTTCTAATAAAAGATTTTCTCTGTGTTGTGTTTTTTTTAACCCTTTATTGGAGATTCTTAGTGGCCGGGTCAAACCTGGCCTGACATTAAGAATCCCGGGCTTAATACCAGCTTGTATAACAAAGCTGGTATTAACCCCTTTATTACCCAGCGTGCCACCGCCACCTTTTTATTGTCACCCTTCCGGGTGGCCACAGACCGAGTCCCGCCACTGTGACAACTCCCAGACACCCAAGGACATCGGGAGGCCAATTTCCGAGTACCCCACGGCTCCCACTGGGGTGAGTCAATGACAGCGCAAGCAGGGAAAGAGCTACAATGCACAGGGGGAGAAGACACAGAATAGGGGAAGATAGCTCAAGGGAGGCAAGAGACACAGTGCACAGGAGAAGGCAGCTCAAGGGGGGGCAAGAGACAGCTCTTAGAAGGAGAAATTGATGCACAGGTGGAGAAGACGATGCGCAGAGGGGAGAGGCACAGCACACGCGGGAAAGACAGGCACAGGCAGGGAAATTAATAACGCACAGGAGGAGTGACAGCACACAGGATGAGACAGTGCAAATGAGAAAACAGCACAGAGAGGGTAGAAGTCAGAAGCTGCTCTCATAAGCCCCTCAATAAATGTCTGAGAGCCTGAATGAATGCTCTGAGACTGTTCATGGTGTGGCAGTATTTGTCCCTTGTGTGTGGTAATATTCTGTCACTATGTGGTAGTAATGTGCACTCTGATTATTGTGTGGTGGTATTTGTATGTGGCATTATACAGTCACTATGTGGTGGTAATGTTCACTCTAATCATGGTGTGAAAATAAAGAGAGAATAGAGTAGGGCCCTGCCAAGAGAGTGTAACTTGTAGTGGTGGTAGCCTTAAAAAAATATTTTGGTCAAACAAAATCTGATAGCTATGTTTGTATGTGATCTGATGTTTGATGGGAACTGTTAGGCTATGTTCACACAGTGCGTTTTTTTCTGCAGGGTATGTGATACTTTCTTACTACGGTATGATTTTATTGCAAGCTGTGTTTTTGTTTCCCTGCAAAATGAATGTGAAATAGGAACCACTGTCCACACACATTGGTTTAATTGGTGTGGAGAAAGTGAAATATGCACAGGTTTTCCTGCATTTTGAAAAGAATGAGAATGTCAATTCTTTTCAAAATACAGAGGTGTGTTTTACAATAGGATTAGTATTGTCTATGGGAGAATACATTATAGTCGGTTTGGGGAGAGGGGGAGAAAGAGGAGAGAGAGAATGAACACCAACAGGGAAAGTAAGGTCAAAACATAGTAAACTCACACTTCACAACGCAATAAAACCTTAATCAAAAACACTGTAAAACCAATATTAAAACGCTAAAAATTTCCTGCCAAGGATTTGGTTTACAAATACTACCATCACCGTTTATGATGTTTTTAGTGAATTGTTTAGTGTCGTTTTTTAAAACAAAGTGTATGAGCAAAGCCTTAATGTGTGATTGCTGAGGGCGTGGTGCGGAAGTGGAGTTTTTCCAATAGTGGGCAGTGGAACTGTGGAAGATTCGAGAGGTGGAGACGGAGCTAGGGAGGAGGTGGGATTTCTAGGAAGGGGCCCTGAAATTCCTAGTGACAGCCCTGTTAAGCTGTATGTATTACCTGGAAGCTATGCTGGGCTGTATATATTACCTGGAAGCTATGCTGGGCTGTATATATTACCTGGAAGCTTTGCTGGGCTGTATATATTACCTGGAAGCTATGCTGGGCTGTATATATTACTTGGAAGCTTTGCTGGGCTGTATATATTACCTGGAAACTATGCTGGGCTGTATATATTACAGGGAAGCTATGCTAGGCTGTATACACTACCGGGAGGCTGTGCTGGGTTATATATGTCATTTAGAGGCTGTGCTGGGCTGTACATATTATTTAGATGCTGCAACTGGCCTCTAAATAATATATACAGCCAAGCAGTAGCCTCCAGATAATAAATACAACCCTGCATAGCCGCAATATTATATATACAGCCCATTTAGTGTGGGAAAGCCCACAGCAAGAATTTATATGTTGCAGATTTTCCCGCACTAAAATATGCAGCATTTATAAATATTACAATCTATATACTTACATAACTTTGTTGTCCTATGAAGGGGGGCTCAAAAAAATTCTTGCACAGGGGCCCACTACAGTCTTTGTTCACCTCTGCTGAAAATATTACTAATGGACAGCTGTCATACTGACGGCTGACATTAGCAATAGTGCTTGATGCCAGCTGCCAAAAAAAAATCTTACATCAACCCCTTTATTACCAAGTTTGCCACCAGTACACAGCAGCTGACGGAGCGGAAAAACTACCAGTTTTGGCGTCTCTCATGGAGGCGCCATTTCTGGGGCAGCCAGGTGTAAGGACATGGACTCTTTCAATGTACAGCATGGGTTAAGTTTCTTAATATTAGCCAAACTATAGAAACTTTTGCTGTTATCTCATGTTTGCTGGGACATTGTTTCTGCCAGACTCTCCGGAGTCCTTCTATTGCCAAAGTTTGTGTTTACTCATGTAATTATCTCGCCCCTTTGTCAGAGAAGGTTATGGCACAAAGAGAAATTAAGTATGCGAGCCTTCTATTGTATTACAATGTGTATTGCTAGATTCTATGTAAATTACCTGTTCCTTCATCCCCTCTGTCAGAGATGCATTACTTCAACGGATATTATGTTTGCGGCTTGAAATCTAGCCAATGAGAGCATAGTCTTATTTTACCAATCGTGAATTTCCCAATGTTCTGAATTGAGTGCTCAGGGGTATATAAGGAGGACTGTTCATTGACCAGGGGGAGACATGCTACATGGTGCCGATCTAGGATCTGCACATTCGATTGGCAGGCCATAACCCGAGGCTTAGGCACTTCGGTGCCGATCAAGGGGATCAGAACCTGGATTATATTACTACATGGACATCAGTATCAAATGGTAGGATTCGGCTGAGATATCAAAGACTACATATGGAAGAAACCCAGATTGGGACAGTTCAGTCACCTGGCCACAGCAGAACCTTGTAATTCCCTGGTGAGCCAGCAGAGGGTGTTGCCTGTTGTATTCTGTTTTTTGTTTGGTTTGTGTTATATGCCGTTAACTGTTTGGGATCCAATAAAGCCTTAATATTGTAATACCCACACCCTGTGTTGTCTGAGTAGTGTTCCACCCACGGTTAAGGAGATCAGGCATTCAGTTGGGATGAACCCTGGTCTATGCTGTCTTTCTAAAGGTGGCCGGCCAGCTGGACGAGAGCACCCACTGACCTCCGTGTCCCCACATGGGGGCCAGGGTGATTAGGTCTCACCATGCAGAGAATTCCATCCAACAGCTACCTGGGTTACCTTGGTTGGCAAACCAAAATACAGCAAAGCCCACGCCAACTTTTTTAAAATAATTTATTTAAGTAAGTAAAAAAAAATAGGTCTTCCTGTATTTTTTATTGCCAATGAAGGTAACATCAGACAGCTGGATTGGCAGCTATTAGTTTATTGGTCTACCTGTGCTGGCAATAGAAAATACAGCGAAGACCTAAACATTTTTTACAAAGAATTTAAAGAGGACCTGTCACCCCCCTGCTGCATGGCAATCTAAATGCAGCATGCCTGCTGCATACAGAGAAGGGGTCCCCCATGTGTCTGAGTGCTGTGTACCGTGATAAATATAGCCTTGTAAAACTTACAGTTAGAAGCCATGGAGGCAGTCACTGTGGCTGGAGTGATCTTGATTGACTGTGGCCATTCCATCCCCCACTGCCTGTCTGTGTTGCTTCTGCTGTTCTGTTTATGCTTTGTGAGGCCAGACTCTGGAGCTGACGTCAGGACAAATGATTTGCATGCTGTGAGTGACAGAGAGGAGGAGGGCAGAGCCATCACAGCAGAAGCAGCACAGAGAGGTAGGGCCAGAGATGAATCTTATTACAATATCACGCCCATCAGGGCATGATAAAGGATCATGGAGGCTGCAAACCAACAGCTCAGGGAGACTATTGCATATAGCCCTCACTTCATTGTCATCCTAATGAGTAAGTGTAAAAACTTTTTTACAACATTGAAAACAAGCATTTAGCAGAGAGAGGGATAGTTATAATAGTAATAGTAAGGTGCAGGGACATGTATTGATAGGTTAGGTGGCTTTTAGGAGGTGAGAGGTTCCTTTAAACACTTTATTAACTCTGCTGTTCTGTTCGGTCAAAAATTACCGAATTTGAAATTTTTTATTTCATTTTTCATTTGTTTATGAACAACCATGTTCACATACAATGTAATAGTGGAACAGGTATTCAATAAAACACTTAAATTAGCTAAAAATCAAGACTTTAATAGGTCTGGTCATTATATGTGTATAGTAGATCTGAACAGAACAGCAGGGTTAATAAAAAAAAAAAAACGTTTTTTTTAAGTAAAAATACATTTATGAATATGAATTATGAGATACTTCCTTTGTATGTACATAAGGAATCAAATGTATTGTGCCAACCACTGCTCATGTAGGTAGGTGAGTCCCACCGCGGATTCATCTGTTCCCAGTCTGAGCTTGATTATATCTCTAAAGATTTAATAACCTAAAAATAATGTTTACAATCTGAGAGTCCTTTAAGGATTTTAAGTCTTTGGATATTACCAAGATTGTTCCCATTCACTGACTACAATCAGTTTAAAGATGGTGAAGATTTTAAATTTTATTAGAAAGTCGCAAAACTTTTCATTATGTAGTGATTACGTTTTATTAACATAAATCTGGAAAACCGCATGAAAAGCAAATGTAGCAGGTTTTGTTAGCTACTGTATTGTATGCTGTAAATGATATGTTATGCTATCGCCATGACTTTTGCTAAATGACATATTCTTGATGGCTACACCTTGGAAACTCAGCTTTACTCCATTTGATGACTGCAGTATGTAATCTTGCTGTTGTGTAATGTTATGGAGCATATGGCAATCCCTGTTATAGGATGACACAACAGGAGAGCATCTACATTTATCTACGGTATAATGTACCAGTGCAAAGGAAACCTGGCACCGTCTGTGCATCTGCCAATGTGTCTGTGCTCCTGCCCTCTCAGGGAGGACTCTGGAGGCAAAGGGAGGGAGTTAGAGGGAGACCGAGGAAAAGGGAGGGAGAGAATGAGAGAGAGAGAGAGAGAGAGAGTGAGAGAAGGATAGAGAGGAGGAGCGTATACTGATGCAGTCAGCTTGCAGTATCCTGATACACACATATATATATCCACAGCATTGAACCTGCACCCTCCCTCCTTGCTGCAGATTTCTGTATGTGATGTGAAGAGAGCGACAGAAGTATCAGCTGCTGTGGCATTGGCACCTGTCTTTTGAATTCAGGTAGGGTTTATTGTGCACCACTAGATAAGCTGTTATTTAATAATTTGTTTATAGTCGACTTAGATTTTTTTTTATATTATTAGTGATGTGCACATTTCATTGCGGGACACCTAGTTTGTTAGAAGAATTTGCTTTGAAATTGTGTCTTACATTATCAGTCATATATATTGAAATGCAATGTTTGCATTCAAAGGCTAAATGACTGAAGGTATTTAGGAATGCATGTCTTGGCAAAATACCTAGAAGCAAGAAGGCACAGACTGCTGAGTCTATATGTTAGGCTTAGTAGATATTCCAGCAATAGTCTTAGGTTCTTCAGAATGGCCTTAAGAGCAGTGACTGCAAGGCAGGACGATTCAGATGTGATGCTCATTGTGCTGCATGAAAGTCTAAAGTCACAACTAGTGTTCGGGTGACTTCATAATATGACAGCAGTGTAACCATAAAATAGGCTCAGCCAAATCCAGAAAATCGGAACAATTGCAAACATCCAATTGAGTCTAGTGATTGAGTACTTGTTCAGTGGTCAGTCTCAAAATGGAAATACTCTACAGAAAAGTATTACAGTAAATCTGTGAAAAGAACGGCAATTACGACCCGCAAGATTTCTGGATTCAGGAGGATGAGAAGTCATAAAATTAAGAATGGTACATAAAATACAGTAAATAAAGTGTGGTGTAGGATGTAATTGACTTATAGCTAAAAAAGACTACTTAGGTGTGAATCCCTATCTTAAAGCTTCCATATAAACATTTTATGAAGTAGGCCTAAGGTGTTGATGAAACTGGGTGGACCACTAAATAAGATAAGACAGCACAAGAAGTAGAAGACAAACTTATGGATGAGTTGTAGAATAAAAAATGAGCAAGTAATGTAGCTGCTAGTATACAGAAGTCACGGCCTGACTTTTGACCCCATAAAAATGTCTAAGGGATGCTCAATTTAGGTTACAATGGTGAGGATGGTTTATAGCCAGATTACAAATGCATGGATTGCCTTCCTCTGTCCTCAGAGTGAAAATGCCTACCACTGAGTCATAGCCGGTATCTCTGCTTCAATTTAATACACATCAATTTGGTCAAATATACTGTAAATGTCATCCATTCCATGGTTCTTAAATATTCTTCTATTGATAGTTTCTAAAGTGAATGCCTAAAGTGTTACTTGAATGTTGACAACTGTTCTATAAAGTAGCCAAAAGTTCAGTGCATTTTTTAGATCCAAAATGCTGAAAAGTGTTCTAAAATACTTTTACCATGGAGGAAAACTCATAAAGAAGGGAAAGTGAGCTGTTTAATTCCAGTTATTTTCTGTTGTGTTTTTGGTGCTTGTATTACCTGTTCATTTTCTTATCATTAGAAAAAATTGTGTGAGGTATGTTTTTCTCCAATAGACCGTTACTTATGACTGCATACACAGCTGGTTTCCTCTGAGTCAGTTCTTCTGTTCCCCAATGATAAAGCAATTACTATGTAAGTTACTTTGCATCATATTAATGACTAAAGTCTTCCTACTACAAGTAATAAGTCCTTATAAGTAGGGGGAATGCATTCCTTTACTAAAAGAAAAGATAATTCAGATGAGTGGCATTCAGGACTTTGGGGAGCCAACCTTCCCAAGGGTAACAATGTGAATCAAACAATATATGGCAATTTGTTAGGTGCAAAACAGATGAGTTTCCAAATACCTTAGGCAGTCAATATCCAATAATATTATAGAATCTCACTTATTAAATTTCCATAAACTATGCATTTTGAGACTCTATACCCCGTTATCGAGTTTGCAACTTAAAACAACTATCTCACGTTCAGCAAATTAAAAAAAGAGGATTAAATCCCCAAAATGTATTGTTTTATGGAAGTTCAATAAATGAGGTTCTACTTTATTACTAGATGCTGAGCACCTATGATATTTTGGAACCCACTCATGTGGCACCTAACTAGTTGACATGCTTTATTGGATACACTAGCTTTAATTCAAGTGCAAAAATTACTAACTCTTAGATAACTCCATTTTTTTGTTTTTATTGGATAAGCATTTATTGAGGATGTCTGTGCTCTGCTTTTTATGATAAATCCTATATCATTGTGAATGAACATTTCATACATCTTTAGTAGGTGGTAAAAGTCATCAATAGAAAGAAGTGATATTGTCTCATACAGCTTATGGCATATCAAAGTAGTCCTATCCTCAGTTGCTTCATCCCAACTTCGGAGACACAATGTACATCACAATGTCTTTCTGCAATGTATCATATAAGTTTGGAAAGCTAAAGCAACAGATGTAGCAAGTAAACTACATGTAGTATTATTTGTGTGTAAGTTGATACATCTGTCACAATATAACAAGTAGTCTTCTACTATAATTAGATCAAAACACCATATTCTCATTTTTTTTAATTGCCAGTAATTTTCAGGGAATTAAATGCTCTCAAATGCACATTTCATCTGAGCACAACTCATTCATTCAATTCATTTGTTCTTTTGGCCCTTGATGGTTTTTGACCCATCTGTTGTGGCATACCCTGAGTAGAAGTAGCCTGGGGTGATGGACGCAGTATTAGAAGCAGCTTAAGAACTGGACAAATACTCAGTGTAGCTGGCAACTGAACAAGTCCTGTACCAGACCACACACATCTGTACGACCTTATGTTTCCACTGGTATTCATCCATATGTATTCTATGCATCTCCAAGTGTAGAATAACTGAAAATATAATAATGTATTCCATTTATAGTCAGCAACTAGTATAATATAATATTATAACACATGTAAGCTACATATATAGGCAGAGAAAAGCAGGTATATAATTTTAATTGTGGTTAGAAATGGGATAAATGAGGTGTAATAGTGTTACCTATAAAACAGGGTGACTCACAAGACTTCGATATTTCTTCCTGTTTGAGTTCAGCTAATTCCAAACATGGCTTATATTACAAATAAGACAAATGAAACTCTAATACTCAGTAGCAGCAGAATGCTAAAAAGTAATGAACCATGTTTTGTAATTTTGGTTCGTTATTTTCAGTGCCCGAGTCACAAGAAAAAATGCATTTTAAAAGCTGGAAAATGTAGATTTTTCTCATGAGTAAGAAGAAAAGTAGTCAAATAAGCAATATGAAATGTTCAATTTACTTAAAGAGCAAACTAAGATGGTACATTTTGCTGGGAACAAGCATCTGACTCCAACTGTAAAATATGCAGTATATGATCTAACTGTCCTCACTAATTATGCCACCTTAAAGAGCCGATGCCTATATATAACTGTAAGGGAACACGTAATTGCATTATCACATATGGAAAGTAGTGATACGGCTCTATGTGCACTTGCCCTCTAATAAATGCAATACCTCTTTTGTAAAGATCTGATGTGCCTGTAATTAGAAATCTAGGATATAAGTCATATGCAAATCAGGTGCAAAGTGCAATGGGGGTGTCAATGCATTCGGAAGAAGCAGCTCAAGTGCACATGCCACACCCAAGGTCTTAACGACAACAGATGCAGTCTGGGCCCTTGAGCCTAGGGGGCCTCAAAAAGTTCTTTGGCCTATTTGAAAAGACCGATGATATTAAAGACTTGCAATAATTTGGGACCTGGTAGGAGCTTTTGAATTGGGCCCATGAACTACTAGCCACACCCCAGTAAACTTCCAAACTTGATTTGCATATGGCTTCTATTCTTAATTTCTCATCACTAGTACATCAAACCCAGGCAAAAACGATATCCTTTCTATTGGGCCGATACAACCATACCACTGCTGTGTGTAAAAACATGCAAATAGGTTCAATGTAGCGTATTATACAAACATTGAAAAAACAATTTGTTTTTGTGATGTTACATAATGATGACAATGGTGCTAAAACATACATGTAAAGGTACCTTTACACGCTGCAACCACGGCGAGGAATATTGACAGCGATATGTCGCCCTGGAACAATCGCCGTCAAATTGCCTCCCAGTTGCGGCATGTAATTGGGGAATTTGGCGGCGATATGTCACCTCGCAGTGCTCTGAAATCAGGTGACAGGTGCTGAGGCGACATATTGCCGCCAAATTCCCCAATTACACGTCGCAACTGGGAGGTAAATTTGACGGTGATTGTTCCAGGGCGACATATCGCCGTCAATATTCTCGCCGCTTTGCGGCGTGTAAAGGTACCCTATGGTGATCTGAAGGGTTTGCAATGTCAGATATTCTAATGAGTTGGTAAAGGTCCTGAATATTACGCAGTTCTGTTCTTTTCTTAGAGTATTAGTGAATAATGCCCATATCTGTAGAAAATACAACTTGATGAAAATAAATGGAAAGATTTTGCAATTTGAAAAATTTACTACAACTGTTCTTTGATAAACCAGTATTAAAGTCTAGCTGTAGTAAGATATAGCTAATTAATTTCAAGGTTCTTGATACATTTAATGTATATTGTTCTGTCCATACAGCCTAAACTAAAATCTCTCCAAGAAATATTTGCCTGCATAAGGTAGCGTGATGTGCTGGGGAAGTAGGATGAAAGCCCAATAATCTTCATGGAATTCAATTCACCGCACTCTCCAGATAGTTTCCGAATATGCTTATTTTACGAGATTAAGTATACACAATGAAAATTTCAACTGTGATCAAGAAAAGGCGACATAAGATATAATGTTTTGACCTGTCTTAGGGTACCTTCACATCTGCGGTAGGTTGTAATACCTGGCAGATCGGGCAGATGTTGTCCGCATCTGCTGTGTAACGGCCGACTTGCGGCACCAATCCGGCAAGCCCCATTGATTCTCTATGAGGCTTACGGTCGGGTGCAGCAATTGCGATATTGCCGAATTCAACAGATCCGGCACTTGCGGCTGTGCAAAAAAAAACGCTATTGGTGCCGTAAGCTGGCCATTACGCGGCAGATCCGGCAGAAATGGCGACATCTGTCCGATCTGCTGGGCATTACACCTACTGCAGATGTGAAAGCAGCCTTAGCTCAGCGACTGCATTACAAAGACCCAGGATGAGTCCAAATGTTATATTTTATGTCGCCTTTTTTTATAACACAATTGAATTTAACATTGTGTATAGTTATTCTAGTAAACATTAGCATCTACAGAAATTATCTGGAGAGTGCGGTGAATTGAATTTCTTTCAAACTGAAATCTGTCAGGTATAATTTAGCGTAGATTTCCACTATGAGTCATGCTAATTTTTGGCATAAACTATAGTAAATCTGTCAAATTATGGTTGGCAACAACATTTATACTAAACAATGCCCACTCCTTTTTAAGTGGCAAGGGCAATGAATAATTAAAAAACAAAAGTTTGCACATTCCCATTGCGTTTTTTTGTTTGTCAAAACAAAAAAGGAATATAAATTTGTAAATGTACCACCATTTTTTTCTTTTCCTGTGTAGTATAATGAATTGAAGTTTAGGAACAAGAACCCAAGCAATGTTTATTCAACCATAAATAAACATTGTCAATTGGCCAAACTAAATGGGAGCATCTATTAAATATCACAACTGAATCAGTCCAATGGGTGGTACTGATTTTAATAAGATGGCATAAATATCAGCCCAGAGGGTCACAATAAGGCTTGTACAACCACTGCTATTGCAGTAGATCTTAGTGGCAGGATTCAGTTAGGAAATAAGAATTTTGATATCAGATACATTAGCTGCGTTGAGATAGGTTAAAGGTGTTGTCCAGGATTTTTATAAAAAAAATGTGTCTAAGTACTAACAGGCAGCCACCTACCTGCCTGTTGTGCCCTGCACCGTTCACCACTGACAGAGAGCGGTCACAGAGAGCGGAACAGCATGGCAGGGTAACCAGAGCAGAGGTGGCTTTTCCGCACTGCGGAAGTGGGCGCATAGGTGACGTCATGCCGATAGATAGCCGGCTCCGCGCTACCTGATTGGGGGAGTCGGCTGTCTATCAGTGTGACGTCAGCTATGTGCATGTCTACAGAGGGGAGAAGCCGCCCTTCTGTAGACGTGACATCAGTGGAAATGGCAAAATCGCTAACAGGAGTGGTCTGAGACCGCTCTACGTTGGTGGCAAATGGTTCAAGCACAACAGGCAGGCGCCAACTACCTGCCTGTTAGTGCTTAGGCACAATTTATGTTTTATGGATCCCAGACCCTTTTAACATCTTTTTTTCCTGCTAAACTCTTTATATAAAGTTTAAAAATGTTTAAAGATACAAAAAACAATTGTTGACAAAAAATACCTTCTATTTGATAAAATTATTTAAAAAAAATCTTTTAAATGTCAAATTTCCCCAAATCTGTTTTTTCAAAAATTGAATGCTTTTGGGCAAATATGTCATGAATATTGCAATCCATATAATTATCTATAGCATTTGGGTTTCTGATACAAGACAATCAATCCAAGACAAAGTACATTGATAGACCCTAAATGAATGAAAGCATTTCATAGGTTGGTTCAGAGCACAAATTTGCATTCTGATTTGTCATTTATTGATGAGAAGGTGGCAAAGAAAAAAATGCTCAATGTCCAAAGAAATCAATTGCTTGTTCAGCGTATATATTGATCAGCCCATTGACTGCAAGTATAACCAAATGATCGATAGTTCACCAATGGCCACTGAAACAGCGGATGAAAACTTCCTGCTGATAGACAATAGTAGAGTTTTGACATAAGACATCTCCTTCTTTTTTCAAGTATAGTCTAAGTGACTCATGCTTATGTCTCTATGGGCCACGCCATATTACAGCACATTAACTTGGTACAGCTATGACAGGTGGCCAATAATTTAAGGACCTGGAAGCCAAACTATCCCAAAGGTAACTTCTGAATTCCATTGTATAAGATATATTACTAAATTCTCTATTTCCTAAAAGTATCCTATGCACCCCTATGTATATGTTTATTGTCTCCCTTATCCTCATGTAAAGCGCCATGGAACCTAATGGCGCTATATAAATAAATAATAATAATAATAATAATAATAATAATATATAATTGACGTGTGGGCAAAAAAAACTTCCAGGATCATGAATTTTATCATATGCATGAATATTCAGAGCATATCTCTCAGTTAATGCGTTTCCAACTGACTCCACAATGAACATACAAAATTTTAATTTTCATTAAGAGATATTACCCACAGATTCATCACTAAAGCTCCTTCTTTAACATAATCCAATATCATTGATGTATAACAAAGATATGGATGTATCTTAAATCTTTAATAAATTTCAGGGATTGGCCACAAATCCTAAGTGTGGAATAAAAGCACTCACTTTGCCTTACTTTAATCATTTTAAAAGGATACTTTGTAAAGTGTCTTGTGATGAGATGGACTATAATGGAGGGGGATACTTTCTGTAGTGTTTGATAGAAAAGGGTCGAGTGTCATCTATAACTTCAACAAACACTAATGGAAAACCATAAGTCAGACCTGCTCATCTTTCTCATTACACGCTAAGTAACGTCTCATAATCTCAGATGAGATCATACAAATTAATTAGGGATGCGCCTTAATGAGATGATGTATGATGGCTAAGTTATAGGTCCACCTAACCCGCAGATGATATCTTTTATACTGTTCATTAATGCAGATCCATTTAATATATTTAATCACTTAGAGATATTTCATGTCAATTTAGAAATATACATTTTACTGCAGGTCACAGTTTTTCAAACCTAATTTGGCAAAGAACAGATAGATTTTTTTTATATCAGATGACAGAAAATAATTGTAATCTTTTTTATCACTTTTATAAAGAGAAACTAGATTGACAGTTAAAAGCTTTTAAGCTAAATCAAAGCTCAGAATGCTATACAGACATGCAATAACTAGGAATACTATTAGGTAAATTATCCGCCTGTCATAAAAGGAGACAATATAAAATCACAGTTTGACCATTTAAATCAATGCAATATAGAAAAATTGTAAGAATATCCTTGATAAGAGAGAATGTATCCATCTAAGATGAACACAATTCTAAGGATCGTACGCTTATCTGGTTAAGGGGTTCGTATTAAAAGTTCCCTGTCTCAAACATTTGGACCAATTTTCATATGAAGCCATTTAACATTAGAAGTCCCAGAGAGGGGTCATTTAATATTTCTACCTTTGGAACCCAGAGACGGGTCGAATGACCTGAAGGATTTTAGGCCACATTTACAAATGAAAGGATGCTAATTGGAGCCATCAGAGTTGTCAGTTTAGACTAAGGGTCATTTGACCCTCTTTCGGGACTTCAGGGGGGAGCTCGAAATTTCTGGGACGTCTAGTGTTAAAGGGGTTTATCATGACTATTACTCAGTGAAAACTTCATCTTTACCTGCAAAAAGACCTCTTCTAATACAATTACAGTCCCAAACAGGTAATGTTATGCTGTCACACCATGCCCCAGTTCTGCAATTTTATAACATTCTGTGATGTCCCATAAGTTGATTTTTTTTTTGTTCTTCTGTTACAACCTGAGAAATATAAGGGGCATCACAATTAAGGTGGACACCCCCGAGAATAAACTACATTTCTTTCATGGATGTACTTTAGAGCTTCATAAAAGTATAGACACGCTAACAAATTTCAATGGTCCTTTATCAGGCTGACATAGTAATGGCTGAAAAGTTATCACAAGATATGATGGATATTATAGAACACAGGAGATCAGAAATGCTGTCCCTGAAGTGGCACTGGAAAAGGTACTCGGAGGCACTTGGTTAAACACTGAAATACTTTTTTCAAAAATCAATTTCATTGTCTGGAAACACTATTTAACCTTTCAGTATGATTTAAGACCATGATAAAAATACAGATCACGTACAAACATGGAGAGAACATATAAATTCAGTAAATACAGTAAAGTCTGATCACTACTCTCGAGAGACTACTCTTGGTCCGGGCCTTGGCTTCTCTGTAACTGTTCTCCAAAATAAAGAGAAGTAATGAAAACCTTCCAGTGTTTTGATAACCTTACTTGATCATTGACATTCAGTGTGTCTCCAGACTCTTTAAAGGGTAGTTAAGAACATGTAAATACAGTATATCTCAAGGATAGGACCATTCTGGAGAGTAGTGAGGGCCCCAGCACTTCAGAACTGCTGTTCTTTACTCAGCCCTGTAGAGTTGGTAATCCAAAGTTCTGACTCTGACTCCTCTATTTTTCCATACTCTAACTCAATCTCCAATTCCTTCCTAAATGGGCAATAATTACATGTTTACCTAAGGACTTTGGGGTAGCATAAAGATTTTTAGTAGAACGTGAGGGAACACAAAAGATGTGATTATTGATCTTCTATGACCCTGGTTGTCACTTTTTTTATTATTTGTTTAAATACAATAGGGCCTAAGATTGATGGAACACAAGATATGGTCCCTAAGAAAGTTAATAAATTAATTATAAAATATTAAGTACCATTTTTTTTAAGTTGAAATCACAATTGCTGCATTTCCACCAACTCTGACTCCACACAGAACAAGCTCCAACTCACACAGGCCTGCAAAGACAGTATAAAAAAAAGAAATATATATATACTAAACACAGGTGATAGCCAAATGGTGAGAAGTAACTGCAGAATATATCTAAAAGTGTGTATATATAATATATACAGGTATAGCTATACTCTGCAGTTACTCCTCACCTTTGTTTAGTATATTTTAGTTTTTGTTGTTATTGATGGCTGGTTGGTCAGTTTATTGTCACCACCATGGGTTACGGGCTATGCTCCATATTCTCCATCTCTGCTCTATTGTATCACATGGCTCTTTGGGTACTGCTCAATTTTGCAGGATGTATTTTTTGTATTTCAGTGCTTCCTGACCTTAACATCTCTGTCTGTACAGTCTCCTTCTATTCCTTTTTCTTCTATTTTGTATATAGTATAATCTAAATATATATTTATATTTCATTAATAAAGTGAATATTTTTAAACATGACTAATTTGTTTGAGTGCTCTTCTGTAATAGGCTTTTGTGGACACACACTGTTATGTCATATAGTTCTATGGAATTTTAATAGACACAGTACAGTCATTTTTTTAACCTTTCATTCTGTTCAAGGTACAGTTTCTTAAGTGTTCAATATGATCTACTACATACTTTTGAAGCTTAAAGGTTATACCAAGTGACAAAATCTACACGTTCTCGATTTGAATTTCCTTGTTAAGCTCCGGCAATATAGTGACCAGACATTGTTACTGCTCAAGAATACTGAAGTACACAGCCAACACTTATGGTATGAAGGAAAACATGAGGACATTGCTCAGTTTGTAGCCTGCCCACGATGCTTATTTTCCATACCGTCTCAATATACTTTACATCTGATATTCCCTAGATCAGTGTAGCCCAACTCCAGACCTCAAGAGACATGTTTTCAGGATTTCCTTAGCATTGCACAGGGGATAATTTAATTACTTGCACAGGTGATAATTCCAACCCCTGTGCAATACTAAGGAAATTCTTAAAACATGACCTGTTGGTGGCTCTTGAGGACTGGAGGGGGAGGGGGGACACTGCCATAGAGTATCCATAATACTGCATACATAGAGATGTATCAATAACATTTCAAAACATACAGGAAATCTTGAGTTGGTGCAAATTTTTCAAAATTTTACAAACAGAAATATACATTCGTCATAGCCTGATAGGCATATTGGTAGTATCCTAACCTACTTCATAAGAAAAATGATAATCTTTCACTTATATTTACATTATCTACATATTCAGCAAAACACTACTATTTAGAGGGAACATGTAGAAACAAAATTGATGATTTCATAGTAAGTGATAACAAACTAATACACAGTGCAAGTAATAGGAGTAGAGCCCTGCTCACAGGGGCTTACAATCTATGGAGTTAATGTACTATTGGATGTTGTGTAAAAAAAAATCCATAATCCTTTGTACATTTGGTCCATTTAGAGTGAACCTATCACTAGGTTTTCTTCATATAAAGTGCGGACAGCACCAGTATGCCCTTATATACAGCATACTAGAATACTGTATATAAGTCACCAGGCTGGTCTGTATAAGATAAGACCTTTTATCATACTTACCTTTGAGCAGATCCGGTTCAATAGTCCAATGGGTGTCGCTGATATTGATTCAACGCCTCCTGTCTTCTTTCTTCACCCCTCATCATCCACAGTATCCTCTATTGTGCTCCTGCGCACACACACTTCTGTCAGTCCTGCCGATGACAGAGCAAAGTATTGTAGTGCGCATGAATGGGCTTTCTTTGACATTTCCCCGCACCTGCACATTAGAGTACTTTGCTCTGCCCTCAGCAGGGCAGAGAGACGTGTGCAAGCGCAGGAGTGCTGTGGAGGATGCTGTGTGGATCACAAAGAAAGCGTCATCCACACAAAGCAAGGAAGGAGGACAGTGTCGCAAGGAGAGAGAAGGCGCTGAATCAAGATTAGCGACACCCATCAGCCCGGACCGCCCCACAGGTGAGTATAATAAAAGCTCTTTTTTATGTTATATAGATCACATTGGGGACTTATCTACAGTATTCTAAGAGCTTACTGGTAGTGACCGCAGTTTATACGGAAAAAAACCCTGGTGATAGGTACACTTTAATGATATTCTATTTACCTATTTTCTAAATATTTTCCAAAACTCTTGAAGTTGATATACAAAGTGCCAAAAACACTTAATACACTAGACTAATTGGTTTGTTACAATTTGGGATAGAATTCCGTTGCATTTTGTATCCCTTATTTTGCTAACAGAAAGATTGTGCCTTTCTGTGGATGATTAGCAGCTCATTCCTAGTTTTATGACTCCTAAGAGTCAGGGGCTAACAGACAGGATTTATTGCATGTGACTTGTGGTCCAACATAACCTTCATGCGCCATCAATAAAAGTCCTATGCCCACACAATTCATCTAATGCATGCATGTATTAAGATCCCTGATAACAGAGATTTATACTTTATCGTTATCTGTATTTCAGATAAATATGTCTTACACTTCACCTATGAGCATCAGTGTGATTTAATTTGCGCATCATTATTTTATACAATAAAATGATTATATGTATAATTCCTTTAAAGCTTTTGATTTCACAATGTGTCTGAAATTGAAGGATCATTACTAGATATATAGCATAACTCCTATATCTCCTTTGTGGTTGACACGATTTAAATCTCACGCCCGCAATGTCACCGCTGCGACGCGGTCATGTGACGCCGGGATCGCGTCACTTCTGGTCGCCACAGGTCTCACACAGGCAGACCATGCACAGATTGTAAGCTGAAGTCGGCCTGTGTGAGACCTGAGGCGACCGGAAGTGACGCAATCCTTGTGTCACGTGACCGCGTGCCCGCGCTTTGCAGGCTGGAATGACGCCCATTAGAGTGTGATAGAGCGGCGAGGCGGGCGTAGCGCGGCATAGGGGACCCGTCTACCCGTCACAAATGCAGTGAGGAACGCCCCTCTGTCCTGGATTTTGTAAATTTGTTAACTACTTTATTCTACTCCTAGATTACTAAAATAGGTCAAATAGGGATGGCTTAGATAGTAGTGTAAGCAGCGCCGGACTGGGGTGACTGGGGCCCACCAGGAAAATTGACTCCAGGGGCCCACCCACCAGGAAAATTGACTCCAGGGGCCCACCCACCCGGGCCCACCCATTCTTCAGCAATATGCAAATACCTGTTATGCGTTATACCTATTATAGTGTAGCGTGGACTGTAAAACACAGATGGCTCCTGCACACCACTGTGCGCTCAGTATTACTGCGATGTATAATAACTGTAGTTTGCATGAATTTGGATTTGTTGGTGAAAACAAGTTATTAGCGATGCACAGGCAGGGGCTGGCTGGAAGATCTTGCCCTGGGGGGTTGTTGACTTTTTCTAGCCGGTGGCCAACTGAAGAGCGGGGGGATGGGTGCTACCACTACAGAGGCCAACTGAAGAGCATGTGGGTGCGGGCTCTGCTTCACTAGCCTGCCAGCTGCCTGCTGCCGCCGCGCCAATCCCAGGTCACAGCCTCCACGCTGACGCCCGCGTCCTGCCTGCTGCGTCCCGGGTCCCACGTGGCCGCTCTCACTGAGGGGGCGGCTCTAAACTGGGACTAAACCACCGGCCTGGGGGGAAAATGCCTCCCTGCAACCTGGGCCAGTCCGCCCCTGTGCACAGGTTAGGAATGTGATCACTTATTTATTGGTGGAGTCCGCACCATCAGAAGAATGTAGCACTTAGAGTATTTGGTGAGATTTGTACCTCAGTATTTGTAAGGCCGACTTCACACCACGATGTGAATCAGAAAGCCCCTGTCCCACTTTTGATATAATGCAGCCCTATGGTGCTGAACAGGGCCAGATGGCAGCTATTTGCCATCCGGTTTTGTCCCTGTCTGGCAGCATCAGGCTGCAAATGATTTTTGCCCCGGACACAAAAACGGAGCTTGCATCATTTTTGTGTCCGGGGTGAAAAATTTAAGCAAACCAGATCCTACCGGATTCTTCCGGTTCCAGAGAGTCTGCCAGGTTCCCGGACGCCGGCTGCTGCACTTCAGCGTGAGCTCCGCTGACCTTCAGCCCCAGGAGCTGTCCCCTGTGAAGAGGTTCAGCACCATTTCAGTAGGGGACAGCTCCTGAAGCTGCGCTCTGCAGAATCTGGCTACAAACAGGACCGCAGGGCATATTAACTCTCCGCTTCTATTTGTCCGGACCTGTCAGGCTGTGTCCGGTGCCTCCTGCAAAGTACTGGATACAGCCTGACAGGGGAAAAAACGTGGTGTGAAGCCGGCCTAAGACAAAACCAGGTGTAAAGCAAGCAGAGGTAATCCTGATTTGTCTTATAAATACTGAAGTCACCAAATGCTCAACTTTCTTTCTCTGGCAAACCTCTGCATTTTTCACCCCGGACACAAAAATGCTGCATGCTCCGTTTTTGTGTCCAGGGCAAAAATCGTTTGCAGCCTGATGCTGCCAGACAGGGACAAAACCGGATGGCAAATAGCTGCCATCCAGCCCTGTCCGGCACCATAGGGCTGCATTGTGTGAAAATCGGGTCCGGGCTGTCGGGTTCACACCGGACAGCCCCAGACCTGATCACACCATGGTGTGAAGCTGGCCTAATACCATATACAAGGAACAAATCCCGCCAAGCCATGACCAGAAGCACATAATGGCACCAGATAGTGACCAATAATGAAAATGTAAAAAGCTCTGTATATAGAGTCAGTGTAAAGATAATATAGAGATTACCAGTGACATTACCAGTGACATTATACACAGGAGCTCTGTATATATTGTCAGTGTACAGGTAATATAATGATCACCAAGGACATTATACACAGGAGCTCTGTGTATAGTGTCAGTGTGTGTGTATATAGGTAATAAACAAACTCACCAGTGATGTCTCTAGGTGAAGTTCTTTATCTGTTGCCGACTGATATCACATCTTCTATGTAGGACCTATCTCTGCAGAAAATAACATAGTTACTACAACTAATCACTTCCAGAGCACAATCCACACTTTTGCCACGATTTCTACACTACATGAAATGACAAGTGCTCCAGTGTCATTCTGTCCCTGCTCATCTCTGTCAGCTGTTTACTAGAAATTCATGGTGGCCATGTCTAATTTGGCGTGACGACATGAATTTCAGGCTTAGTACCAGCTGATAATGGGGTTAGTAGCAGGTTTGTATTATTACCCAGCGTGCCACCCCCCACCAGGACTGCTGGAAGAGCTGGAGAAAGTGTATGGACATGATGCTATGATGAAAGCACCATTTTTAGGGTGGCTGTGGGCTGCGATTTTCAGCGTGGGGGGCCAAGAACGCTTGGGCCTTACCATGCTGAGAATCCCAGTCCCCAGCTGCCTTGCTTTATCTGGCTGGCGATCAACATATGGCGGGAGCATACGCAGTTTTTTCCAAAAAAAAGTGAAATAATTTTAAAACAAATATTAGGCTTCTCTGTCTTTTGATCGCCAGACAAGGTAAATCCAGGCAACTGGAGGTGGCAGCCCGTAGCTGTATGCTTTATCTGCGCTGAGAATCAAAAAATCTGCGGAGCGCTACGTCATGTTTTTTTTAGTATTTGTTTTCACATTTCTATATGTGTGACAGGCCCAACAGCTAATCACAGACACTGACACAGAGAATGGGCATCTGTGATTGGCTGCTTGAGTAACCTGAATGCAGCCCATACGTAGTACCGTACTAGAATGTATGGGCTGGTTGTAGATTACTCGAACAGCCAAACTAGATGATCTCTTTGAAGAAAGAGAGATTGAGAAAAGGTGTATGTGGTTTCACATAAAAGTGTGCATTTGATAATTTTAAAAACATGACATAGCGCTCTGCAGAATTTTTGATTCTCACCGCAGATAAAGCGGACAGCTACGGCCTGCCACCCCCAGCTGCCTGGCTTTACCTTGGATGGTGATCAACAGTCAGGAAAGCCCATTTTTTTTATAAATTGTTAAAAAAAAAAATGAGTGGGCTCCCGCCATATTTTGATCGGCAGCTGGTGGCTGGGATTCTTAGCATGGTAAGGCCCAAGCATTCTGGGCCCCCGATGCTGAAAACGGCAGCCCACAGCCACCCCTGGAATTGGCGCAGTCATCATAGCGCCATTTCCAGGCGCTTTATTCGGCTCTTCCCGTGGCCCTGGTGGTGGGTGGCACGCTGGGTAATAAAGGGGTTAGTACCAGCTTTGTATTATCAGTTGGTACTAACCCTGAAATTCATGGCATCACGCCAAACTAGACATGGCCACCATGAATTTCTAGTAAACAGGAAAAAAACACAATATAGAGAAAATAAATGTTTAATAAAACTCAAATCGCATTTAGAGACTCCATCTTTAATAAAAAAAAAAAATCCTTGCTCTGACGTAATTCACAGGTCTTCTGTCTTCAGCTCTTTGCAATCAGACAATATGTCTGCTGACAGAGATGAGCAGGCACAGAATAACAGTAGAACACACCTCAAGTGATAGAAGCGCTCAGCTGGCCTCCAGCCGCCGACCGTGTTTCCTGTGCATTGCAAATAATGCATACTTTCAAACGCATGGCCTGTTTTTGCAAGCGTTAGAATGCATTTTTGCAATACAAGTCTAGGTACATTGCATTTGTGCTGATTTACAATGGATCCGTTGCAACGAACAGCATAAACGCAATGTTAACAGCTGGAAGAGGGGAGACAGAGCCTGGATAACGCCTAGTCAGTCTACTGATGGTACTATCTTGCCCATTGCCCAGTATGTCCTTCCAGCCTTTGTGGCACTATTATGCCGATTGCCCAGTATGTACTGCCTCTGTGGTACACTCATGCTAGTACTACCACCAGTGACTGTCAGGACATGCTGGGTGGGCATGATTGTACCACAGATGCTGGCAGGACATATTGGGCAATGGGCATGCATGATAGTACCACCAGAGGCTAGCATAACATGCTGGCCAATGCCATGATAATCATGGCCATTGCCCAGTAGTATGTCCTGCCAGCCTCAGCTAAGGGTCCCAGGCAGTTACCTTCTCATCCGTTCTGCTGCTGGCTGGGAGTCCTATACAGTGCAGCATGTAGTGTGAATGCCACACTATGGAGATGCTGCTTCTACTACTGCCACATGGAGGCGAGGCTCAGGGCCACATAGAGATTACAGGGGCCGCATAAGGGGCGGATATGGGTCCCAATCAGGGGCGTACATAGAGATCAATGGGCACTCTCAGGGCGTGCATAAAGACCATGGGGCCGAATCATAGGCGTACATAGATAACATGGGGCACAGTCAGGGGCGTGTATAAAAATCATGGGGCCCACTCAGGGTTCGTACATAGAGATCATGGGGCCCACTCAGATGCGTACATAGAGATCATCATGGGGCCCACTCAGAGGTGTACATACAGATTACGGGGCCGACTCAGAGGCGCACATAGAGATCATGGGGCCCACTCAGATGCGTACATAGAGATCATCATGGGGCCCACTCAGAGGTGTACATACAGATTATGGAGCCCACTCAGATACATACAAAGAGATCATCATGGGGCCCACTCAGAGGTGTACATACAGATTACGGGGTCCACTCAGAGGCGCACATAGAGATCATGGGGCCCACTCAGGGATCGTACATACAGATCATGGGGTCCACTCAGATGCATACATAGAGATCATCGTGGGGCATACTCAGAGGCGTACATAGAGATTATGGGGCCCACATAGAGGCGCACATAGAGATCACGGGGTCCACTCAGATGCGTACATAGAGATCATCATGGGGCCCACACATAGGTGCACATAGAGATCATGGGGCCCACACATAGGCGCACATAGAGATCACGGGGCCCACTCAGATGCGTACATAGAGATCATCATGGGGCCACACATAGGCGCACATAGAGATCATGGGGCCCACTCAGATGCGTACATAGAGATCATCATGGGGCCCACACATAGGCGCACATAGAGATCATGGGGCCCACACATAGGCGCACATAGAGATCATGGGGCCCACACATAGGCGCACATAGAGATCATGGGGCCCACACATAGGCGCACATAGAGATCATGGGGCCCACTCAGATGCGTACATAGAGATCATCATGGGGCCCACACATAGGCGCACATAGAGATCATGGAACCCACACATAGGCGCACATAGAGATCATGTGGCCCACTCAGATGCGTACATAGAGATCATGATGGGGCCCACACATAGGCGCACATAGAAATCATGGGTCCACTCAGATGCGCACATAGAGATCATCATGGAGCCCACACATAGGCACACATAGAGATCATGGGGCCCACACATAGGCGCACATAGTGATCATGGGGCCCACTCAGGGGCGTACATAGAGATCATCATGGGGCCCACACATAGGCGCACATAGAGATCATGGAGCCCACTCAGGGGCGTACATAGAGATCATCATGGGGCCCACACATAGGCGCACATAGAGATCATGGGGCCCACACATAGGTGCACATAGAGATCATGGGGCCCACTCAGGGGCGTACATAGAGATCATCATGGGGCCCACACATAGAGCGCACATAGAGATCATGGGGCCCACACATAGAGCGCACATAGTGATCATGGGGCCCACTCAGGGGCGTACATAGAGATCATCATGGGGCCCACACATAGGCGCACATAGAGATCATGGGGCCCACTCAGGGGCGCACATAGAAATCATGGGGCCCACTCAGGGGCGCACATAGTGATCATGGGGCCCACTCAGGGGCGCACATAGAGATCACCATGGGGCCCACACATAGGCGCACATAGAGATCATGGGGCCCACTCAGGGGCGCACATAGTGATCATGGGGCCCACTCAGGGACCTACATAGAGATCATCATGGGGCTCACACATAGGCGCACATAGAGATCATGGGGCCCACTCAGGGATTGTAGATAGAGATCATGGGGCTCCGTGAGGTTAGGCTCTCACTGCACCCCAGTATGGTGCCATCAGGGAGCTCCCACAGTGTTTGCTTCATACTAAGGCCTGTGATGCCCTGTGGGACCTCCCTGATGGCACCATGCTGGGGGCAGTAGTAGAAGCAGCAGCAGTATCTCCTCACACTAAATGCTGCACAGCACTACAGGCCCCCAGCAGGTGAGACTGGATGGTGGAGGCTGCAGCACGGTCTGGGACCCCCCACACCCCAGGCTGATGGCTGAGGAGCCCATCTCTTACGGAATAATGGGCTCCTCAGTCGCTCAGTTACCAGGACGACCTAGCACACACACCCCCCCGCACCCAAGCCTCCTTCCCCTGGCCACCCAACCCCCCCCCCCCGCCTTTATAGTCACCCTGGGCCTGTCTGCAGGGGCGATGACGGGTCCCTCTCCTCCTCAGCGACGCTGCCGGCACCTGCGCACACAGCCTGGATGGAGGCAGTCATCGCAGGCTGAGGCTGTCTCCATCTGCGCACGCGCCGGCAGTGTCGCGCTGCGCAGAGGAGGCTGGGCGGCACCGCAACAGCAGGCAAAGCACGGAGAGCTCTCTCCGTGCTTTGCTGCTGCAAGACCAGAACAATCACTCACTAATCATATCGGCAGTGCGCCGATATGATTAGTGATAATACCGGAGGGGGGCCTCACACTGTCACTCTGCAGGGCCCAGGGGGGGGTATGGGGGCGGGGCTAAGTGGGCGGGGCTAAAAAGTGTCGGGGCCCCCCGGGGGATCTCCCGATCTCCCGCCGGGCCAGTCCGCCCCTGAGTGTAAGGCTACAGGGACAGGTATTAACAGGTTCGGAAGGTGATATTGGGTGACAGGTTCCCTTTAAGGATAACAAAGTCAATGTTTTGGAGTGGCCATCACAAAGCCCTGATCTCAATCCTATTAAAAAAATTCATGGTCAAAGCTGAAAAGGCAGGTGTGAGCAAGACGAACTACAAACATGGCTCAGTTACACCAGTGCTGTCAGGATAAATGGGCCCAAATTCCTACCAATTATTGTAAAAAGCTTGGAAGGATATCCAAAATGTTTTACCCGAGTCCTACAGTTTAAGGACAATGGTACCAAATGCTAATGAAATGTATGTAAATGTGTGACTACAGAAAGTAATAAAAATGCCTTAAAACATTCTCTCTCATTATTCTGACATTTGGCAAATATAAACAATGATGCTAATCCTAATTGATTTAAAACGGGAAAGGTTTATTCTGATTTCATGTCAGATAGTGAGAAAAACATGCATGTGTGTCTTTTTATATAATGTATGTAAACTTCTGGTTTCAACTGTATATATATTGTGTCTGAGGATCCACATATATAAAGTCTACCAAAGCTTTAAAATAATGAGGGAGTGAATCTTGAAGCTTAATCTTGAATCTTAATCTCATCCTGTTTAAAGAGTATGTTGGAAAGTGTTTGTAAGTGATTGTAATTCACAGATTATGGTCCAGTTTACCTCAAGGCTGCATTCTATCAGAGATGGTTGGTTTACTGGGCAAGGAGCAAAAGCTTGAAAACTCTCCTCTTTAGAGCTTATAAGGGCCCTTTCACATCAGCGGTAATTTCAAATCGCGGCAGATGCGGTGAAAAAACCGCATCTGCCGCGATTACCGCATAACCGCGACACTTGCGGCACACTTGCGGCAAGCCCCATGCAATGTCTATGGGGCTTGCGGTAAGGGTGCGGCAGGTGCGGCAAGTGCGGTTTCAGCACTTGCGGCAGGTGCCGAAACCGCACTTGCCGCACCTGCCACACCCTTGCCGCAAGCCCCATAGACATTGCATGGGGCTTGCTGCAAGTGTGCCGCAAGTGTCACGGTTATGCGGTAATCGCGGCAGATGCGTTTTTTTCACCGCATCTGCCGCGATTTGAAAATACCGCTGATGTGAAAGGGCCCTAAGTGCTGCTCTAAAACTGACCAGACCTCTTGATTTGGCTATCTGCAGTGACCATGTGGTCCACCAATGCAGCTCTGCTTACAGTGTGGGAGAGTGCACAGTTCAGATCAGATGCACCCCCATGGTGGTTGGAAATGTCAGTATTCAGCTGTGCACAATCCATTGGCAAACAGGAAGAATGGAGGAAGGGGAGCACTGCGCTCCTGAAGAAGGAAGATGAGCAAAACCATTTAAATCTTTTAAGACCTAGGACGTACTGGTACGTCCTAGATTGTGTCCCTGCCTTTGATGTGAGCCCCTGCCTTTGATGTGGCCCCACACGCTGAGCCCACATCTTTCCCTACACATTCGGCTGATCTGATTAGCCAACATGTGCTTCTAACAGCTATGGGTGGAACGGAGATCTTCTGTTAAGCAGTTAAACTTAATATGCGCTGGCAGTGAGTGCATCATTTCCTGCTCCCATCAGTGACTCCGTGATGTGATTATGGTGCACCAGTGGGTTGTCATGACAGCCTGGGGTCAGTTATTAACCCCTGTGTCTGTCATGACGAACATCCTGTGAACGGCAAATGCAAACAGCGCTGGTGCACAGCTCTGTATAGCACAACCAATTGGATGATCACAGCTTCAAGTCCCTTAAGAAGACCAGTAAATGCAGTTAAAAATGCAAAAAAAGTTTTGAAAAATAAAACTAAAAAACAAAGGCAAAAGTTCAAATCATCCACCTTTATTCCCATTGAAAATAAAACCTAAAAAATACAAATATTTGGTATTGCCGCATTCAGAAGTGTTCGATCGATCAAAATATAGCATACATTAATCTGATCGGTAAACGGTGCAATGAAAAAAGTCGAACCACCAGAATTAAGTTTTTTGGTCTCTCAACAACATTGCAAAAAAGTACCGTATTTTTCGCTTTATAAGACGCACCTGATTATAAGACGCACCCCCAAATTTGGTGAAGGAAAAGAGAAAAAAATATTTTTTAATGTTAAATGGGGTCCGTCTTATAATGTCAGTGTCCGTCTTACAAATCATATAGGGTATATGTCTCTCATAGTCGCCTCTTCCTGGCACATGGTCCTCATCTTGGGATATAGCACCCCATCCTAGATATGGCCCCCTTATTCTGGGTAAGACTGGCACACGTCCCCCAGGGCTGGCATACGTCCCCCAGGGCTAGCACATGCCCCCAGGGCTCTCACACATCCCCTAGGGCTGGCACATGCCCCCCAGGGCTGGCACGCATCCCCCAGGGCTGGCACATGCCCCCAGGGCTCTGACACGTCCCCCAGGGCTGACACATGCCTCCCAGGGCTGGCACAAGTCCCCCAGGGCTGGCACCTCTGCCCCAGGGCTGGCACATGCCCCCAAGGGCTAGCACATGTACCCCAGGGCAGGCACATGCCCCCCAGGGCTGGCACAAGTCCCCCAGAGCTGGCACATGCCCCCAAGGGCTGGCACACGTCCCCCATGGCAGGCACATGCCCCCTAGGGCTGGCACAAGTCCCCCATGGGCTGCCACCCCCCCCCAGGGCTGGCACACGCCCCCCAGGGCTGGCACATGCCCCCCAAGGCTGGCACTCGTCCCCCTGGGCTATCACAAGTCCCACAGGGCTGGCACATGCCCCCAGGGCTGGCACAAGTCCCCCAGGGCTGCCACCTCTGCCCCAGGGCTGGCACATGCCCCCAAGGGCTAGCACATGTACCCCAGGGCAGGCACATGCCCCCCAGGGCTGGCACAAGTCCCCCAGGGCTGGCACATGCCTCCAAGGGCTGGCACATGCCCCCAAGGGCTGGCACATGTACCCCAGGGCAGGCACATGCCCCCCAGGGCTGGCACAAGTCCCCCAGGGCTGCTATATGCCCCCCAAGGCTGGCACAAGTTCCCCAGGGCTGGTACCTCTGCCCCAGGGCTGGCACCTCCGCCCCAGGGCTGGCACATGCCCCCCAGGGCCGCCACAAGTCCCCCAGGGCTGGCACCTCCGCCCCAGGGCTGGCACATGCCCCCCAGGGCTGGTACATGTCCCCCCTTGCTGCTGGGCAGAAAATAACAAACATTTTATACTTACCTATCCGGCGCATGCCTTAGTCTTTCAGTGCCTCTCTCCCTGACTGCCGCAATCTCCCTCCGAGGTCCCAGAGAAGCCGGTCATGTGAATGGGCGCACACTGATGACTGCAATGTGGGTGATGTCATCAGTGTGCGCCCGATCACATGACCGGCTTCTCTGGGACCTCGGAGGGAGATTGCGGCAGTCAGGGAGAGAGGCATTGAAAGACTAAGGCAAGCGCCGGATAGGTAAGTATAAAATGTTTGTTATTTTCTGCCCAGCAGCATGGGGGGACTGCAGGAACATTTAATATGCCCTGCTCCCCTGTCCATACCTCGGACACTAGCTTCAGCACCGAGATGATGGACAGCGGCAGTGCAGTGCATATTAAATGAGTTAATGAGCGGGGGTCATGTGACCTCCCGCTGCCTCCTACAGCCCGCAGCCAGCCAGCCCCAGCCCCTGGAGACACTCCTGAGCTGCCCCCACTCTCCTATGCACCGTATGTTCGTTTTTTAAGACGCACCCCCCACTTTCCCCCTAAAATTTGGGGGAACAAAAGTGCGTCTTAAAAAACGAAAAATACGGTAATAAAAGGTGATCAAAATATTGTATCTCCTCACTCATTGTATCAGTAAAAATGTCAGCTTAGGGCGCCAAAAAATAGCCCTCACACAGCACGAGATCCCAAAAAGAGAGAACGTTATAGTTCTCGGAAATTGGCAGTAAAATCTTTTTTTTTTTAACTTCTGAATTTTTTCTTTAGTACCTAAGTTGAAAGCTTGTGATCCACTTTCACGGATCCCCACTTCTCATGAGTACTAACCACTACATCCTAGCCACTAAATCTATGTCCAAAATCAGCAAAGGACGTAATTAGAAAATTCTATCTTACCACAGCAATAGTTTGGTCAGTCAACCATTGCACTCATGCAGGGTGCAGCTTTGCCTTGATTATAAAGAGAAAGGCATTACTAGTGCAGGACACCAGCCTCCAATCACTAAGCACCTCCTTAATCTTGGAGGGCAGCGACCACTGGCTGTCCTGCACACAGAATAGGATTCACATAGGACGCTGTCCACGCAGGTTACCGCAATGTGTGCCCAACCTCTTACATTTGCCCCTATCTCAGTAGTCGGGCTGTTATGGCACTACAACATAGTAGTGTAGCTGCACCCTGCAATATAAAGAGTGCAAGAAAAAAAAAAAAAAAACACACAATAACAAGTCATGAAATTGTGGGGTATTAGTTTGTCTTTTGGTCCAAAACACGTAAGCTTGTGATCCACTTCAAGGCAAAGCTACAGCCTGCATGAGTGCAAAGGTCGACTGACCAAACTATTGCTGTAGTAATATATATTTTTGGTATCTTCATACTCGTTCTGACGTAGGGAATCATATTATCATGACAGTTTTACCATATAGTGAAGAAGATAAATAAAAAAAGCACTTTTTTTTTGCAATCTCACTGCACTTGGAATTTGTTTTACCATTTTCCCGTACACTATATGGTAAAATTAATGATATCATTAAATAGTACAACTCGTCCCGTAAAAACAAGCCCTCATATGTCTATATTGACAGAAAAATAAAAAAGTTATGACTCATGGAAGAAAGGGAGGGAAAAAGAGAGCAGAAAATCTCCAGGTGGTGAAGGGGTTAAATCATATCTCAATGTGCTGAGTAGTTTATTGTTTTCTGTTATCAGCCTTTTAGGTTGAGAAGTGCATGACTGTAGTGTAATTTAATGGGATTGGTCATGGAAAGTCAAGAACAATATCTGCTTGCATGATCAAGGATTAATCACCAAATCTGAAAACATCTAGGAACATCAAAATAATTGATATAATTATTGATCATTATAGATTTTATACTTTATGTTTAGTGCTTACAAGGTATTGTTGATAGGCATACACATTCATAGAAGCCGGACATAGGCAACATAGCTGTCACGGTGTAGTGAGAATACTGATAAGGGAATGGCAGTTACAGGCAGGGTGACCAGGGAAGACTATTCTGACCCTAGTCTTGAAACCCCAAATGGCCCTGATCCCGAAGGTATCTCTGATGGTGAGAAGGTTCGGGACTCCAGCCTCTCCCTAAAACACTCCTCCCCCTCACCTCCCTCCACAGAACTGAGATACAGCAACTCCAACAGAAAGGACATCAGCCACACAAACACACAGGTCAGTACAGCACGGCTTCCAGGCATAGAGTGAAACTCTATCAGCAGCACCACCTGGTGGAAGGAATGGCTACTTAAAGGCTAGGGGGAGGGGAGTTCAGGTGAGTCACACATTAACCCCTCAACCAGTAGTTGAACCTAAATAGTGAATGCAGTTCTTGACCCCAACACAGGAGGCCAGGACCTTCACAACTATCAACCATGCAGCTCTTAAAGACAAACACATACACAGCAGCATCCAGCAATGTTAGTGCGTGACAATAGCCAGCAATGAATTCCATGCTACTCTACTGGGTGCCCTTTTATCCAAACCCGCTTTCAAACATACAACGTACATATTGTTTTTTACATTACGTTTCTGCTATTTTCTTATTAATAAAAATTCAGATTCCTGATGTGGCAACACCTTACTTTTGCATTATTAATTCAATATTCCAATTAATAGCTCAATTTCTAGTAAGAAGGGGACATGGGTGAAATTTCATTTCCTAAAATATGGCTTCCTTTTCCTATTCTATTCCTTCCCAGAGTTATCTGTGTCTAATATAATTCTTGTATTATTAAAAATATAAGGGATCACTCCAGTGGGGGTCTAGGCTGTGATATCATGGAGCAATTATATTTATATGATACATGATTCGAGACATGACTTAAGGTTGGACACACATTTCTTGCATTTTATTACATGACGATGCTGTAGATTGCTTTTCCAAATTTCTTATATATTAATTGTATTGAAACATGAGTGCTCAGTAATGTTTTGTCTATGTACAATATGGACCCTCGTATTGTACTTCATTATGGAGTGCGTTGCTGTCCTATAAATAAATGATGACATTGTGGATATACTATGCCCTCATCTACTAAGAGCCTGTAAATGAGCTTGTCTCTTCTTTCTGATGTCCCATAAGGAGCCTTTAGTAAAATGAGTGTGTCCTTTTAGTATAAGGGGGCGAGGAAGACAGAGAGTGAGTGAAATGAAAGACTGGGGGTCTAGATTTTACTGTTGTGAAAGGAAAAGTGTGTGACCTACTGTAATGGATTCAGCGACCCCTCAAGGGAGCAATCACAAGGGATTAACAAGAAAGGAGGAGGGAGCGTACTCTCAGCATCAATAGCCCCCATCATATCACTCCAGGGAGATGGTCATTAGAAACAAATTTATTAGCCGAGTCTTCTTATTCTGGCAGCTTGTGCATGTCCTGTTGAGAAATTGGTGGTATAATATAGGGGCTGAAATGGAACAAAATGGCTTTCTTCTGAAGCTATTATATTGATTTAGAAACATTTAGATATGAATGTGATCTATATGATATGCTTGTAATTGTATAAAATATATATTAGGTAACCATAATCTTAAATTACATAACAGTCGGAAGATGGAAAGACACATTACAATGAAGGAAGGGGTCATGAAAGGATGACAGCTGGTGCCAGTCTAGTCAAAGGCATTTACAGTATCTGTGAAATCAACTAGTGCCAGGTTGGTAGTATTAGTGTGATCATCACTCTTTGTCATTTATGGAAAATTTATGGTATTGTTCATTAATGGTTCAGATAAAATGCAAGTGAAAGTTTAAAGGGAATCTGTCAAAAGGATTTCGCACCACAAACTATTTACTTGCATATGCAGCTCCTACATTGAGAAGTCCCGAAGAACCCTTCCATGGCCAATCTATATATATATACTAGATGGTGGCCCAATTCTAACGCATCGGGTATTCTAGAATATGTATTTAGTCTATGAAGATTTAAGAATAATGCAATGTAAAAATGGGTTTAAATCCCACGCCAATATTGCTGATTGGTGGCTGGCGCGACCAATCAGCGAGGCGGGATTTATGTTACAGACAGACAGATTTAGATGATATAGTAGATACCTACACCTAGTTTCGGTGTTCAGTAGTGTCGGTGTACAGCAATGTCAGTGTACAGTAGTGTCAGTGTACAGCAGTGTAGGTGTACGGCAGTGTCGGTGTACGGCGGTGTCGGTGTACGGTGGAGTCGGTGTTCGCCGGTGTCGGTGTGCGCCGGTGTCGGTGTGTGGCAGTGTTGGTGTACAGCAGTGTCGGTGTGCGGCAGGTCGGTGAGCAGCAGTGTCGGTGTGCAGCAGTGTCGGTGTTCAGTGGCCAGGCAAGACCAATCAGCGGGGGAAGAATGGAGTGGGGCAGAATGAAAAGGGAGCAGAGCAGGGGCAGGATGGAGTGAGGCAGAGCAGGGGCAGAATCGAGTGCGGCACAATCGAGTGTGGTAGAGCAGGCTCCCCCTCCGTTTTCACCCCTGGCCAGCTCCCTCCTCGCCCCCTTCTGTTCTCACCCATGACTGGCTTTAGCGATGCCGGGAGCTGAAGGCTCCAGGAACCGAGTCTCACTCAGTGGAGCGGTCATGTGACAGGGCAGGCTGTGTGATGTCATATCAGCCCGCCCTGTCACATGACCGCTATACAGAGTGAGACTCTGTTCCTGGAGCCTTCAGTGCCCGGCATCGCTAAAGCCAGGCACGGGTGAGAACAGAAGGGGTGAGGGGGGAGGTTGGAGCGGCAGGTGTCGGTGGGGGGAGTCCCGCTGGTGGCAGTGGACGCCATATTGTAGAACAACATCCGCCGCCAACCTGCCAGGGAGTAGTGGGTAGGGCCATCTGCGGCTAATTCCGCGACCAATCAGCGATGCGGGATTTCCGTTATGGAGAGACAGACAGACAGAACACAATTGTATAGTAGGATATATATATATATAATATATATATATATATATATATACATATATATATATATATATATACACTTATGCTGTGGACTTCAGGCAAATGAGTTGTTGGTGAAGCAAGAGAGGCAGCGCTGGTGAGAATAGAGCTGAGTGACAGGGGCTTCAGATCTACCTTAGTTCTTCAGCCTCATTTGCATAACAATTCAAGCACTGATTTCTCAGTAATGGAGGATTAGACTAGACATTTACAGGTATGGCTAGACTTTGCTATATGCACATACAAATAATTTGTGGGTTCAAACTCTCCTGACACATTCTTTTTAAAATATATACTTTTTTCTCCAATCCTCTAGACAACAGACCTAATCCTACATTTCAGGTGAATGTTCATGAGAAAAGACAACTGTGAGGAACTATATGTGTATCCAGTTTATTTCAAAAGAAATGTGCCTGAAGGTGAAACAGAATGTATTTTTTCCTAAGAACTATAAGAATAATTTTACCCTTTTTGATTAATTAAAATATTGAAGCCAAATGGGAAAACACTATCTTAATTCTAGTAGAGAATTGCTATCACTGCAATAAATGTGGATTGTGCCTCCCTTCTTCTTGAGACTGGTCGGGGTGCAAGAACCACACCCCTACCGATTTTACTTTTATGAAAAGTTCGATTGGCATGATGTAGATATCTGTCTTTGGGAAGAAAAAGTCATATTAATTGATTCACATTAGATAGCTCAAACAAAGGTCCTTTATTCAGGGCATAAGCATGCTATGTATTCCTAAGTGGCTATCAGCTTTTACTAATGGAGGGTTGGGTCAAAAGAGTAATCCTTGTTACTAGCCAAGCATATACTTACACAAATATTTTTGGAGAGGTTATCTAACACTAGACCTTTAAAATTGATTAGAATTTAACCACAAGAGTTTATGTCACCGCAATAGCAAAAACATTTTGAGTACTATACTGTATATACATTAGGAATATTAAATGAGGTGTGATGTGCAATCCACAAAGAAACAAATCCCACTTGACATACCTGTTGGAACTCAGGGTAAATACCGACCACTCAAATGGATATGACTTTGCAGGGACTTATGGATTGTGGAAGATTCAAGGTGTTCACTTTTTATCTGGCCTAATTGTTTTCAATTTAAGAAAAATAAGCTGAAAAAAATACATGTTAAAGCTAGGTAACATGTCAGTCATTCAATGCTGTGTCATGCCACCACCTTCCATATAGTAATGGGCCCTACATAGTCCTCCATATGGTATAATGCACCCAGAGTCCTTCATATAGTATAATGGGCCCTACATTGCCTTCCATCCAGTATGCTTCCCCAAAGTCCTCCATATAGTATAATGAGCTACACATTACCTTCCATATAGTAAAATGCTTCCCCATAGACCTCTATATATTATAATGCACACCGCATAGTCTTCCATGTATTATAATGCAGCCTCCATATAATATCATGCAGCTTCCCTTCCATAGTCCTCCATATAATACAATGCAGCCTCCATAGTCTCCCATATATTATAATGCAGCCTCCATAGTCCTCCATTTAATAAAATGTCACCTGCATATAATATAATGCAGCTTCTACAGTCCTCCATAAAATATAATGCAGCCTGTATAGGCCTACATATAGTATAACACAGTCTCTATAATCCTCCATATATTATTATGCAGCCTTTATAGACCTCCATATAGTATAATGCAGTCTCTATAAGTCCTCAATATTATATAATGCCACCTGTATAGACTGCTAAATAGTATTATGCAGTTTCTATAGTCCTCCACATAGTATAATGCAGTCTCTGTAGTCCTCCACATAATACACTGTACCCCATCGCCCTCTAGCCAACGTGTACTCACTGATTGATCTATTAAATACTTACCTCTCCTCAGTTCCCAGCTGCTCCGATCTGCCCCGCTTTGTCCCACGCTCTGTACATCTCAGTACAGCAGTGTGCAGTAGTGACATCCTATTTCTGGAGACGACAGAGTGCAGGCATAGCAGGAGAAAGATGACAGAGGTAGCGCTCCTTGCTATCTTTCATCATTGCTTTTAATATTATGACAATGCGATTAAAAGTGTGATGACGCATGAGGGCACCAACGGGCAGCCCAATGCCTGCACTGGCATTGGCGTCCTTGGCTTATGGGCCCCATAGTGGCTGTGTGGTTTTCCGCCATTGGCGGTATGCCACTGTTTATGGCTTGAAAACTAACTGGCATTGGTATTCTAGCCTTCTCTGTTCTGGTACTTCTTTTCACCTTACAGTCTCCTCTGGGCTCTAACCCATTTTGTGCAGCTAACACCTTGTCTGTATAATGGATAAACTTTCCCATTTCTTATTTAAAATTTATGACTATTATTCCTTTGTCAATTGTATTAACTCTGTGACTAAGGAATAATCCGCAATATTCTCTTTTGTTGTGCAATCTTCTCTTATAATGTATTTTGATACAGGTGTTCTGGCCTTCTTCACTGGGAACAAGCTACAAATATTTCCAATTACAATGATAAGCAAATGAGTAACAATGTTTTGAACTTTTGGCTTTCAGGCTCCATATCTCATTATCTGCTACAGCTTTGAGTGTGAGACTACCTTCGTTTTATAGATAATCATCTTGGCTATTTCATACATAAATTTGACTTGCAACTATTTACCATATGACTAGTTATGTAGATTCTTGTCAGGTCACTCCACTGTGTCCCTCCTAAAAATGTAATTTTAAATTTTTATTATTTTGTTAGTATTTTGTAAATCCACCTTTGGCTTTCAACACTGGCTGAATCCTTCTGGGCATGCTCTCGATCAGATTCAAGCATGTCTCAGACAAAATCTGATCCTAGGTCTCTTATACACATTCCCAATATTGGTCCATACTACTCAACTCACTTGGGTATGTAGACTGTGAGCCTTCATGGGCAGAGTCCTCTCTCATTCTGTGCCTGCCCAAGCCCATATGAGTCGGTCGACAGGGTAGGGGGTACTCGGATACCGGGACAGGGGGTTACTTCAGTGGGGGATCACGGCTGGTCGGTTCCCGATTCCGTGCCCTGGACCCTCAGTGGCAGGTGTGGGGGTGATGATGATGGGGGATTTGTAACGTGACGCCACCTGTGGCTGTGGTACCTGGTAATAGAGTTACCAGCGCTGCGGCCGGCCACTGAGGTGATGGGAATGCAGCTTTGGTAGTACAGATCCCCACAGGTGGAGCTTTACCTCAGGGCAGCGGGGTGGATGGGGGGAGTAGTAGTCCTCACCTCTGTATGCTGTAGAGGCCCTCCGGGTGACAGATGAAAGGAGAACAGACACCAATTCAGCTCAACAGTTCTTTACTTGCACCAGGTGGAAAAGGTACACGGTACAGTCTGGTTTAACGGGGTTGGTAGCCACGGATTCAGAGTTTTTTACAGAGTCTGTCAGAGGTGTTCTTCTAATGGCTTTCTTGGTCTCTACTCCCAGTGGCTCTTGGCTCACTGCTCTCAACCACACTAAAGAGTCCGTTCGCTGGTCCCCAGGTCTGTTACTAAAAGGCACTTCAGGCCTTTTCTGGTACGGACAGGAGTTGTGTAAGGCGAACCTTCCCGCCACTGGTATTTAGTCCTTTTTCCTATTAGTGTCCTGGACCCAATTTGGGACAGTGGTGGGGATTTAGTCCTGTGGTGCTGCGGCTCCTACTTATTAGGCCCACAGCCTGCCGGTCTGTGGTCAGGGATAAACCTTGACTAACTGCCTCGGCTCCGGTGTGCTGGTGATGACCTGGGTCTCCAGCTGGCTCCGACCAGTCCTGGAGTGGCCCCTCTCGTCATCTGGGTCACCTCTCTCCTAAGAGGTGCCCTCCTGTCACGGTCGCAGGGTCCCCTGCATCCATCCTTTCTCTCTTCCTAACACCGTCTGGCCGACTAGTTTCCCAACTGTCACTCCACGTCTCTTGCTCTCCAGCTCCACCCCCTGGGACCTACTGAATATACGGTCCCCTGTACTAAGGTGTCCTGTTGTGTGGGTGATGGGTGCAGACTCTGTCGTTTCCTCCATATCCTTGACTACGGAGGCACTTTTCATGCCCCTTTTCATATGTAAAATGCCATGGAATAAATGGTGCTATAAAAATAAATAATAATGTATGCAGCTTCTTATTCAACTCTACACACAAGTGTTTGATTGGGTTGAGGTCTGGGGACTGTGGGGGTCAATCCAGAACCTTTACTTTATTATCATTGAACCTTTTCTTTGCCAGTCTTGATGTATGCTTCGGGTAGTTGTCCTGCTGGAGCACTATGTTGTAAGTTTCATACCCATAGTACTCGAGTGTTAAGCATTGAGACCAACATTGAACCTGGTCAAGTATCCAACACCTTTGGCTGTGAAACAACCACATATCAGGTTTCCTCAACCAAACCTGATTGTTCGTTTCACAATCTTGTGCCCCTTTTTCCTTGTTTTATTCCAGACCAATCAGAGTCTAGACTATTGACTCTTATCTCACCACTCTATATCACCCATTTCCAATCTTCTACTGTCCACTTTTCTGCAAACTCTAGTCAACACTTCTTATAATGATATTAATCCCTTCATGACCTTGGACGTACAGGTAGATCCAAAGCTGCCTCCCTCCCTTTGATGCGAGCTCATGCGCTGAGCTTGCATCATCCCCCACACATATCACTGATCTGATTAGCTGACATGTGTAGTCTCACGAGACTTTGGGCATTGTGTATTTTCAATGGGTACGGTGACCAGCTCCACTACGCAGGCGCGAGTATAAGCCTGTCAATCAACACCCATACACAGGAGGGGCGAAATTTAAAAAAAGTGGGGCAGCTATTCCAGGCAGGTGCGCAAGGACCAAATACAGGGATCCTCCCAGGCCTTTTCACCGCTAATTATCATACAGCGAGGGACAGACTAAATGTGCATTTCTCAGGTATGCAGGGGAATGTCTGGGCACATAGAGGGGTTAGAGGAACCCTTATTACAGCATGTTACAGATGGTGGGCACAGTTTAGAATGCCCAAAGGGGGTGACAGGTTCCCTATAAGTGAATGCAGCTAAAATATAGTCAATCCTCATAGCTCTGCTGTAATCATCTACAGAAAAAATAAAAAAAAACAAAACAGACTATGAAAAATAACAAGTAGGCATTACCTAAAGGCAGTGAGCACAACTGCAAAACCACATTAATAAATGTGTTTAATAGGATTTCCTATGTTATTCTGGCAGTGCAATATATAGCACAGTTGGGGTCCTTTCTTTGACTTTCCTCTTTACTTTTCAAGGACTCAATATCATTAGGCATACTGCCTAGAAAATGTTATAATGTAACCATTTATGGAAAGGCAAAGATCAGACCCTGTAATTATTGAACAGCGTGTTGGACACCAACGTAGTATCAGTATGTTTAATGCAGGAGTAAAATCTGCCAAACACATTTAAATTGAACATTAAATTATATATTGTAAATGCATGTTTTAAAGGGAACCTGTCAGCACCAAAAATGCTATTTACCTGCAGTTATAGTGGTAATCTACAGCTAAATAGTGTTTTAATAATGTTAAACTGGTTAACTGGAATTGCAGCGAAATTGAGAACAATAAGTTATATTCTCCTCGCGTCTACTAGATGCCAGTTGACAGGGCAGTACTGATCAATTTTTTTTTATTCATACCGATTTGAAATGAGAAAAAAATCTTAGCATGCTGCGATTTGAGGCGCAAATATGATGAGACCCACCCACATTCAAGTCTATGGGTGTATGGAAATGATCGGACTGCATTAGGATGACAAAAATGGATTCCGATTTCCATAGACTCACACAATGGAGAAGATGGAGCAATTTTGTTTTCTATCTCCCTCACATTGTGCTGCAATTAATCCAAGAGAATCGGCGCACACAATTCTGACACTCAGATCAAACTGATCAGAGTTTGATCCCAGTGTAATTTGCATAATCAGCCCTTGTCTCTCAGATGAGATAATCTAATGGGGTCTGACCCTAGCCTGACATGAATTAAAGAAGACATTTCACTAGTTTTAGGCCGGGGTTCCACTAGCAAGAGTGATGCGAGAGTCTCGCACAAGTCTTGTATAATATAACCTGGAACAGCTTTCCGAACAGGAGCATGCCAGCTGCATGTATTTGTTACACCTGTACGTTCCTGTTTGTAGAGCAAGCAGCCGTGCGGGGTGATGAGATGTGTGACTCGTTCGAGTCTCTAGCATTTCTCTGGCAATTGGGACCCCAGCCTAAAACATAGCATGTTAACCTGACCTCATTATGGAACAGTGGCTGAGCTAAATAAAATGTTGCTTTTACTTTTCTGTGGGTGTTGACTTATTTCCCTGTATGACATTGAGCAATTTTAGGCTGGAAGCATCAGGCTTGGAAAAAAAGACCTAGAGTATGTCAGGCATGGATTTCTCTGTGTAATAAATGTAATGACAAATATTTTTCTTCTCACTGATATCACTGCTGGTATCTACTTTAATTTCAAGATTGGGTGTGGAAGAGATTTTGGAGAGTAGACAGCTGTAAGTCATTACAACCATCACTGCATCTGCAGCTCTCATCAGATAGCTCTGTAAGAGCTATTCTACTCCCCCCTCACTGCTTTGTAAGGCTGCGTTCATACTTGTGTTTTTGCCGCGTTTTTTTTGCTGGTGTGTTTTTTCTTGCTTTTGAGGATCTGTTTTTTAGCGCAAGTCAAAAAATGTTTTGCGTTCACACAATGCATTTTTTGATGCGTTTTTTTGCGAATGGGTTTTTTTCTGCACTGTACACAAGGACATTTCCTGTTTTCCGTTCCATGGGATGGAGATACACAGGAACCCTATTTAATTTTTTTATTTTATTATTTTTTTTATTTTTTTGATTATTTTAATATTTTATTTTATTTTTTATTTATTATATTTTTTGTTTTATTATTATTATTTTTTATTATTATTTTATTATTACTTTATTTTATGTTATTTATTATTTAATTATTTTATTTGACTCAGCTCACACATCAGCTGATCATTTAAACCGCCCACCAAAACCGATCAGCTGATGTGTCAACTGATGGTGTAAACCAGCCGGCAAAACCAATCAAGGGCCCTTTCACATCAGCGTTTTTTTTTAAATCGCGGCAGATGCGGTGAAAAAAACGCATCTGCCGCGATTACCGCATACCGGCTGCACTTGCGGCGCGGTTGCGGTTTTTGCCATGCAAAGTATAGGCGGACTTGCGGCAGGTGCGGCAAGTGCGGTTTTGCACTTGCGGCAGGTGCGGCCGCGAAAAAAACCGCGGTCAGCCGCGGTTTTTTTCGCAGCCGCACCTGCGGCAAGTGCAAAACCGCACTTGCTGCACCTGCCGCATGTACCACTATACTTTGCATGGCAAAAACCGCAACCGCGCCGCAAGTGCAGCCGGTATGCGGTAATCGCGGCAGATGCGGTTTTTTCACCGCATCTGCCGCGATTTCAAAAAAACGCTGATGTGAAAGGGCCCCAACTGACACATCAGCTGATCAGTTTTTGCAGGTTGTTTAAATGATCAGCTGATGCTGTCAGGTTACACATCATCTGATTGGTTTGCCGGCTGGTCAGCTGATTCCAGGTCCTTGCAGCATTCGGATGCCACAGTCTGCGGAGATGTGAGCATTTAATTTTTTTATTTTTATCCATTGCTCTTTTATTTTGCTTTAGCAGTGTATGTACATACACTGCTAAAGTGAAAGTACATACATGTCACATGGGAACAGGATTATTCCTGTTCCCGTGTGACATCACTTCCTCCTACGCCTTGGCTCATAGGTGATGGAATACAGCATTGTCTAAACGATAATGCGTACTCCAGCGTTTATAATGGGGCCTGGAAACGCGTGCTTTTGTTTGCAAAGAATTGACATGTTCATTCTTCTTACGCAGGCGCTTTTGGCCCCAAAAGCGCGTCGCTACATTACGCAGCATCTGCACGGCAAAAGTGTAAGTCCATTCACTTTGCTGGGGACGCAGATGCGCTTTTGGGCAAAAGCGCAGCGTAAAAAAACAGCATGTCAGGGCAGCCTAATGGAGACATGTGTTTTTCCAAACATCCTCAATGGAACATTTGTCAACAATACATAATTGTTTTAATATACGGTAATCTGTTTGAGAATTTCAGAAAATGTTTAGAATGAATGTTTATGCTAGCCATGAAGATGAACAAGCATGTAAACAATGATCCAAATTTGACAAATTCTTTTGTATTTATTTTCGTCATTGAAATATAAAAATATTCTTGACTATCTTTGCTCCACAGCTCTATCTCACAGCCAGGTTAACAATAGTTTAGAACACATGTGGAAACTTCATTTATATAGTAAAAGTTAGTAAGCATATAAATACATTATATAATATTGCTAATTTTTAGGTACTATGTAACAATTGCTGATTTTAACTTCAGCCATCTAGTAAATCAAAGTGTCTTTCTTTCTTTCTTTCTTTCTTTCTTTCTTTCTTTCTTTCTTTTTCTTTCTTTCTTTCTTTCCGCTTCACACTGCGGCGTGATCCGATCCGGGGCTGTCCGGGATGACCCAGACAGCCGCGGACCGGATCAGCACACAAGACTGGGGGGCTATTATGCCCTCCGGTCCGGTGTGCAGCGCATGCAGCTGCAGCCTCTGACAGGTCAAGATCGCGGCGCCCACGGTCCTGACTTATCAGCAGTGGGAACTGCGTGCGGCTGCCACACCGGACCGGAGGGCATATTAGCCCCCAAGTCCTGTGTGCTGATCCGGTCCGCGGCTGTCAGGGTCATCCCAGACAGCCCCGGACCGGATCACACCGTAGTGTGAAGCGGCCCTTTCTTTATTTCTTTCTATCGAGCCCCCGATCCTGAAAAGTCATGAACTAAGGGCAGCATATGGATGGTGTTTGTAGGTATTTTGTTTGATTGCTGCAGGTTCCTTCCACACCCCAAAGACATACTGACAGGGAAATTAGAGTGGGAGCCCCAATGAGGTCAATGAGTAATCATAATGTCTGTAAAGCATGAGATATTTTGGTATTATATAGGCAACAGAAAAATAAATCAATAATAAACAAGTTCTCACAAGCCCATAGCTAAAGGATGAGACCACACTGGGCTGGATCTCATCTATCCAGTGGCCCCATAGCAGCCCTATGGCTTGCCTCTTCAGTATAAATCCATCCTGATCAATAGAACAATATTTAAGCAAAGGTCCATATTTTTGTACCAAAGTCACATGCTGTACAGTGTTCATTGCAATTTATGCATAATTAGAGAACAGAATTAAGAACACAGACATTTTGTCTTTCCATTAATCCAAAGAGATCTTATGGAATGATTTGTCATTGTGGCACTTGTGACTCAGAGAACAGCTATAAAATATTAGGAAGGAAATGATAAGATGCATTATCACCTTTATGTTAGTTGCTACACTTGGGGATATTTTGTGAAGACACATCCCTTCGATCGTATTATACAGTCCAAGGTCAAGGTCAATATAAGATCAGAAGTAATATGAGATAGTACAGATCACTCACTGTCATCCCTTGAGGTTGTATCCATCTGCAATATTCATAATGGATATTTACAATAACACTAATAGTCGTCATACACTGAAAACTCACCGCAGATGGAAAGTGGAAAGTTGGGACATAAAGGTTCAAAAAGTGAATTATCAAGGGAATACAATGATCTAGTGATAGAGATCTGCCTATCTGACTGAAGTATGAGGTTATGCGATTATGAGTTTTATTCTTCATATATTTTTATATTTTGAAAATTATGTAAACATTACAGGTACATAGTGGAAAAGGAAACCATTTCAAAGAAGAATGGTAACAAAACAACACCAAATGTGTGATTGCATGTCTACTGGAGAAGGTCCATCACTCTGACCAATTCATTGCTTTCTGCTTTATTTTCACTTATTACTCCTTATTCAGTTGATTATAGGTAGATTAAGTGTAATGTAGATCAGGGCCGCCATTAGGGGGTTACAGCTCTTACTGAGTAAGGGGCCCAGGGCCTCAATATAGGGGGGGTGGCAATTGGATCAGGGGCAGGGAGGCCCGGCTGTGACTCTAGGGGGCATGGCCATTTGGAGCATGGATCATGATGCATTGGTCTGATATTACAGGGGCTGCTGGGATTTGTAGTCTAGCAGTACATGCATTGGTCTGATGTTACATGGGCTGCTGGGATTTGTAGTTCTGCAGTACATGCAGTACATGCAGTCTAGCATTATGCATGTACTGCAGGACTACAAATCCCAGCAGCCCCTGTAACATCAGACCAATGCATGTACTTCAGGACTACAAATCCCAGCTGGCATTTGTAGTCCTGCAGTACATGCATGATGCATTGGTCTGATGTTACAGGGGCTGCTGGGATTTATAGTTCTGCAGTACATGTATTGGTCTGATGTTACAGGGGCTGCAACATCAGACAAATGCATGTACTGCAGGACTACAAATCCCAGCAGCCACTGTAACATCAGACCATTGCATCATGCATGCAAGTTACATTATCAGAAGCTGCTTCCTCTTTTCTCCTGGCCTGGCACATTACAGAAGGGGCTAGTCTATTATAGACAAGGCTAGCTCACTGTGGACAGTGCTGACCCATTACAGAAGGAGATAGCCTATTATATACATTGTATACAACCCGCAGCAGTCTCTAATGTGTATATGACTCTCAGCAGTCTCCAATGCGCATAGGTCCCACAGCCATCTCCATTGTGTATTTGTCCCGCACCCATCTCCATTGTGTATGTGGCCAGGTCAGCAGCAGTGTCTATTGTGTTGTGTACAGCCAGCAGCCGTCTCTATTGTGCATTTGTCCCGCACCCATCTCCATTGTGTATGTGGCCAGGCCAGCAGCAGTGTCTATTGTGTTGTGTACAGCCAGCAGCCGTCTCCATTGTGCATTTTTCCTGCAGCCATCTCCATTGTGTATACGGCCAGCAGCAGTCTCTATTGTGTACAACCAGCAGCAGTCTCTATTGTGTATTCTCTAGTGTGTGTATAGCCAGCAGCCGTCTCCATTGTCTATACGACCCGCAGGCATCTCTATTGTGTATACAGCTAGCAGCCGTCTCTGCTGTGTATTCTCTATTTTTATGCAGCTATTGTGTATTCAGCCCACAGCAGTCTCAAGTGTGTGTGTAATATATAATAGAGAGTGTACAAAAAGGAAAAACAGCACAAAAATATAGAAAAAAGTGGACTTTATTGCCCAATGGTGTGGTCACGCATTGGGAAATAAAGTCCACTTTTTCTATTTTTTTGTGCTGTTTTTCCTTTTTTTACTGTATTGTAAGGAACCATCTGGATTGCTGGTTGGGATAGCTTTGCACATAAATTGAAGTAATTTTTGGTGCTGTTCCAATTTTTCACTATAAATATATGTTTGGGTGGAGGCGGAGCATGGGTGGAGGCAGAGCATGGGTGGAGGCGGAGGCGGTTGAATGCTAAGTGGAGTCTCAGGGGGGCCCCAAAATTTTGGCAGTAAGGGACCCCGAAATTCCTAGTGGCAGGCCTGATAGATAACCTTAACCTGAATGTTGTATCTTCTGTCCTTGTCCTCAGCGTGTCCATGGTTATAGAGTAAAACGTATTTGAGATGATGACCGAAACGTGCAGTGAAAAATAGTTTAGTCAAAGAGTGATCCTCTCAGGCTAAAGACTAATATAAATAAGATATAAGAGAATAAGAGAATTAAAAATCTGTTCCAGAACAATGTGTTCTCAATCAGCGGTGGTCTTCTCATAGATGTAGTGCTTTGGAGACCTGTCACTGTACTACTAATTAACAAGTCAAAAATGGATGCAACATACTTCTACAACTGCTGCTTCAGTTCTTTATTCCACTTACAAGTCTATTTCTCCCTGCACAGAAGCACCATGCTGCCTCCTTCCTCTGCCTTCTTCTTGTCCTCTGTCCTTCTCTGTTGTTCAGGTAAGTTCTGAATGTTTCCTTAATTTCCATCATTTTATTGCTTGCTTCACTTACAGTCTGCTTTTTTTTTCAATAACAACCAATGAATTCACATTTCTAATGTTTGTTATCATTTTTACATGTTATGGCTCATAAAGACATTTGTGCACATCAGTCCGATATCGGCTGGAGCATGACAGCTTCATATATTTTATGAGGCCATGATGCTCAGGCTGGCATAGCCATGGCCAGTCCATGCATTGTGGGACAAGATTCGACCCATATATAAGGGTGTCTGAATGTGCACTAAGTCTTATCTTTATAAATGGCTAAAATTGCAAAAGTACTTGTAGAAAAATATCCTCTGTGTTCTTAAGGGCAGAAGGATATTTCATTATATTTTATTTATAATCAAGGAAGTTTGTGTTTGGGGTCCGTGCATGCACACTAGGTGTCGGTACAAAGACTGAACTTTACAGTTAGGGTTCAGTACAGTTAGGGTACAGTTAGTTGATAGCCACTGTTGCAATTCTATTAGCGGTCGAACATGTGGAGTGCTTACAAGCTATTTGCTATAAAACTTGTGAGCACTGTTTTGTAGCTAGCCAGATGGCAGGATCTGATCAGCTTCAGTACCATTGAACTCCTCTGGTACTGCTTGCAGCATTTGATATCATGCAGTTTGAACTGTCAGGGTAAGCCATGCCCCTGGACCGAACTGTTAATCATGATGGAGAACATGGGACAACCTCATTTAGTTATGTTGCCCATGGAAAAGCCGTGTAGAGCTGTACATTCTCATGAAGAGTTTCTGTGGCTCCACAGTACAGTATATAGAGATGAAAGAACTCTTGTCTGCTACTATGTCTCACTCTGTAAGTCTCTGTTTAGGGTCATGTGCATATGTTGAGTATTAAATAAATGTTTTCCCTCACTGTAAGCCAAAATCAGGAGTGGAACAATCTGAGGAAAAGTATAATAGAAACAAGTCACCACTTCCATATTTTTTCTCCATTTTTGGTATTGGCTACAAATACTGAGGTAAAAAACTCACCAAATACTCAACATGAGCACGTGGACCGAAATTGGAGTCCGTTCAAAGCTTACAAATAATACAGGCACGATTGATTATTGCATTTTCATGTGTTTTTGTTGAGCTTTTTTAATAAGATGTGCCAAATTAATTTAGAGCTGCACCTAATGAATTAGGCTCATCTTATCAGTGGAGTGTGGCTCCAGTCAGAGAGTCAGGGACCCACAGTAACTTTTCTGGTGTAAGGCTACATTCACACACTGCGTATTGTAGCATTTTTTTGAGGATCTGTAAATCCAGTGAAATTGAGTGCCGTTTCGCTTCCCAGCCAAGTCAATGCCTTTCCCGATTTAGCGTTCAGACGCTTCGTCTTTTTGAGGATCCGTTTTCACTGCAAAGCGGATCCTCAAAAAGAATGAACATGTCAATTCTTTGGCACTTTTGAGGATGTGCTTTTCTATTGCCCCCATTGTAGAATGGGCTCCAAAAAAAGTGTATCCTGAGAAGCGCACCGTGTGAATGGTGATGCGTTTTTTTTTTTTAGAAAAGCGCATGGATCCTCAGAGAAATGCTGTAAAAATGCAGCTAAACGCAACGTGTGAATGCAGCTTAGGAACACCATCACTTTTATTGTGCAATTTATTGTGCAGGCATTGTTACACCCCATCCTACCGTGGCTCCTGGCCAGTCATACACATTTTGGTGGAGATGCGGAAAGATGACATGAAAAGGCTGATAGTCGTTACATTTCTTCATTTTGCCCAAAAAGTCTGCACCATGTGAACATGTTTTAAGCCAGAATTCCGAACAAAAAGACTAGGCCTTAGTCTGGACTTTTTGATGCCAGCTTAACAAAAATGTCCAATGCAACAAAATAAAATGTCAATATCTCTGTAGATACCTAGTTTTATATACAGTTGTGGCCAAAAGTATTGACACCCCTGCAATTCTGTCAGATAATACTCAGTTTCTTCCTGAAAATGATTGCAATCACAAATTCTTTGGTATTATTATCTTCATTTAATTTGTCCTCAATGAAAAAACACAAAAAGAATTGTTCTAAAGCCAAATTGGACATAATTCCACACCAAACATAAAAAAGGGGTGGACAAAAGTATTAGCACCCTTAGAAAAATCATGTGATGCTTCTCTAATTTGAGTAATTAACAGCACCTCTAACTTACCTGTGGCACCTAACAGGTGTTGGCAATAACTAAATCACACTTGCAGCCAGTTGAAATGGATTAAAGTTGACTCAACCTCTGTCCTGTGTCCTTGTGTGTACCACATTGAGCATGGAGAAAAGAAAGAAGACCAAAGAACTGTCTGAAGACTTGAGAAACCAAATTGTGAGGAGGCATGAGCAATCTCAAGGTTACAAGTCCATCTCCAAAGACCTGAATGTTCCTGTGTCTACCGTGCGCAGTGTCATCAAGAAGTTTAAAGCCCATGGCACTGTGGCTAACCTCCCTACATGTGTACGGAAAAGAAAAATTGACGAGAGATTTCAACGCAAGATTGTGCAGATGGTGGATAAAGAACGTCGACTAACATCCAAACAAGTTCAAACTGCCCTGCAGTCCGAGGGTACAACAGTGTCAACCCGTACTATTCGTCAGCGTCTGAATGAAAAGGGACTGTATGGTAGGATACCCAGGAAGACCCCACTTCTTACCCCGAGACATAAAAAAGCCAGGCTGAAGTTTGCCAAAACTTACCTGAGAAAGCCTAAATCGTTTTGGAACACTGTTCTCTGGTCAGATGAGACAAAAGTAGAGCTTTTTGGGCAAAGACATCAACATAGAGTTTACAGGAGAAAAAAAGAGGCATTCAAAGAAAAGAACACCGTCCCTACAGTCAAACATGGCGGAGCTTCCTTGATGTTTTGGGGTTGCTTTGCTGCCTCTGGCACTGGACTGCTTGACCGTGTGCATGGCATTATGAAGTCTGAAGACTGCCAACAAATTTTGCAGCACAATGTAGGGCCCAGTGTGAGAAAGCTGAGTCTCCCTCAGAGGTCATGGGTCTTCCAGCAGGACAATGACCCAAAACACACTTCAAAAAGCACTAGAAAATGGCTTGAGAGAAAGCACTGGAGACTTCTAAGGTGGCCAGCAATGAGTCCAGACCAGAATCCCATAGAACACCTGTGGAGAGATCTAAAAATGGCAGTTTGGAGAAGGCACCCTCAAACATCAGGGACCTGGAGCAGTTTGCCAATAAACTCATTGATGGTTACCAGAAGCGGTTGATCACAGTTATTTTGGCTAAAGGTTGTGCAACCAAGTATTAGGCTGAAGGTGCCAATACTTTTGTCTAGCCCATTTTTGGAGTTTTGTGTGAAATGATCAATTTTTTGCTTCATTCTCTTTTGTGTTTTTTCATTGAAGACAAATTAAATGAAGATAATAATACCAAAGAATTTGTGATTGCAATCATTTTCAGGAAGAAACTGAGTATTATCTGACAGAATTGCAGGGGTGTCAATACTTTTGGCCACCACTGTTCTTTGGAATATCATTTTTAAATACCGTATATACTCGTGTATAAGCCGACCCGTGTATAAGCCGACCCCCTACTTTTGCCCCAAAAATCTGGAAAAACCTATTGACTCGTGTATAAGCCGAGGGTGGACCTCAGCACAGGTATATAGCCCCCAGCAGTGTGGTATACAGGCCACCCCAGTGGTAGTACATAGGAGCCCCAGCAGCCCCAGTGTAGTACATGGGAGCCCCAGCAGCCCCAGTGGTAGTACATAGGAGCCCAGCAGCCCCAGTGGTAGTATATAGGAGCCCCAGCAGTATACAGGCAGCCCCAGCAGTATACAGGAAGCCCCAGCAGTATACAGGCAGCCCCAGCAGTATACAGGCAGCCCAGCAGTATACAGGCAGCCCAGCAGTATACAGGAAGCCCCAGCAGTATACAGGCAGCCCCAGCAGTATACAGGCAGCCCCAGCAGTATACAGGCAGCCCCAGCAGTATACAGGAAGCCCCAGCAGTATACAGGCAGCCCCAGCAGTATACAGGCAGCCCCAGCAGTATACAGGCAGCCCCAGCAGTATACAGGAAGCCCCAGCAGTATACAGGCAGCCCCAGCAGTATACAGGAAGCCCCAGCAGTATACAGGCAGCCCCAGCAGTATACAGGCAGCCCCAGCAGTATACAGGCAGCCCCAGCAGTATACAGGCAGCCCCAGCAGTATAACAGGCAGCCCCAGCAGTATACAGGAAGCCCCAGCAGTATACAGGCAGCCCCAGCAGTATACAGGCAGCCCCAGCAGTATACAGGCAGCCCCAGCAGTATACAGGCAGCCCCAGCAGTATACAGGCAGCCCAGCAGTATACAGGCAGCCCCAGCAGTATACAGAAGCCCCAGCAGTATACAGGCAGCCCCAGCAGTATACAGGCAGCCCCAGCAGTATACAGGAAGCCCCAGCAGTATACAGGCAGCCCCAGCAGTGTATACAGCCCCAGTGGTAGTATATTGCAGCCCCCGCGGTAGTATACAGCAGCCCCCGTAATCCAGGCCCCCCCAGCCTCTCTCCGGTCACCTGGAAAGGAAACTATACTATATCACTGTCCCGCTGTCCGTGCCCGCTCGCATCTGCCGACATCGCGCTCCTCCATCTTCATGCGGCGTCTTCCTGTTTCCTGTGCGCGTCGCAAGGAATGACGTCATTGCTGCGACGAGCACAGAAACAGGAAGACGCCGCATGAAGATGGAGGATCGCGATGTCGGCAGATGCGAGCGGGCGCGGACAGCGGACACTGATAAGTATAGTTTCCTTTCCAGGTGACCGGAGAGAGGCTGGGGGGGCCCTGGATTACGGGGGCTGCTGTATACCGATGTATACATCGGTATGTACCGATGTATACATCGGTATACAGCACTGACTCGCGTATAAGCCGAGGGGGGTACTTTTCAGCCCAATTTTTGGGCTGAAAAACTCGGCTTATACGCGAGTATATACGGTAAGTCCAATTGATTTTTAACTAATAGGCAAAAAATAACTCAACTGATAGCCACAAGAAAATATCTGAATTATCAAAATTTAGAGTCATGCCAAGAAATAAGATCCAACTTCTAGCTCACTATATATTTAATACTTTATATACACTTAAACCTTATAATATGAGGATATTTTGCTATGTAAATTACTTCCTGTGTTGTTGAGTGCGCTATGCTATTCTCAATGTACAGTGCTCCGACAGAAGAAACAAAGGATCCATTATTAGAAATAGTGATCATGGGGACTACATCATTCATAATGGAGAGGCATGTGTTTGCACAGATGGAATAAGAAGCATTTGTGATCCATCTGATGTTCTCTACCATGACTATACCATAGCGATGGCTATTCTGCGATTTGTTACAAGAGCCAGAAACCCATCAGTATAAAATATTTCTAATTGAAACCTCCATTAACGGAGTCCCTTGTATGATATAGCTTTGAATGTTTTCTTCCTCTGTGTAAACAGAGCATAATGACAGAGGGTAATAAGGTTACTGTAAATTGTCATCGTGGGAGTAGCAGAAAGAAGCAATAGAGATCAACATGAGAACTTTGAAGACAATAGATTCCAAGATATTCTAATACATATAATATTTGATTATGTTTTCTTTGAGGCCATGCTCCCATCATGAGCATTTACTGAGTGTTTGATGTTGCAGATTATCTGCATTTCTGCACCTATTTAGGCCCATTTCACATCAGCGTTTTTCGCTGATTCGACCAATCCGGCAGATTTACCACATCTGCTGCCTAATGGCCATACTTGCAGCACACTTGCGGCAAGCCCCATAAATTGTCTGTGGGGCTTGCGACAAGCGCGCAAGTGCGTTATTGTCGCGATCCGGCACTTGCGGCAGCTGCGGCCAACGAAAAAAACTTGGTCAGCCACAAGTGCTGGATCGCGGCAATACCGCACTTGCCGCACTTGTCGCAAGCCCCATAGACAATGCATGGGGCTTGCCGCAAGTGTGCTGCAAGTGCGGCCATTAGGCGGCAGATGCAGTAAATCTGCCGGATCTGCCGCAATCAGCGAAAAACGCAGATTTGAAAGGGGCCTTGGATAAGGTAAATTACAGTATGTGGCTTGCATTTTTGTGCCTTTTTTACATTTGTTTTTATTGGCTTTTTGATGCTCTGCTTTTTTATTGATGTGTTTTAAATAAAGCTGATTTTGACTTTTCTTATACTTCCTGGTATTTGACTTTGACAAAACTTTATTGATACAGACATGTATGCATTACATGTGTTTAAAGGGCATTTCTGAAGCAAAAAAAAAAAGAACTAAAAATGCATATGCCATTTTTTACCTGTACATTCTATAGGGAAAATCTAAACAAAAAACTCAGCATACCAAACGTACCACTGGTCAGTTTACACTAAAGCATCGTGAGCATTTCTATGGATCCACATTGCTGGAACTATAAAATGCTGTGATTATTGTATAGCAAAAATGTGCAGCAATAAAAATTCACTAATAACTCACCATAGGAACTTAACCTAATAGTTTCTATGTCTCACCATACGAAAAAGCTCCATTCAAAATAACATTTGTTGATTCCTGAAAATAACTTATTTTTCTAATTAGCCTTCAACCCCATAAAAGGATCAAATGGAGAATATGGACCTGTGTTTGAGGAGCAGCCACAAAACACTTTGTTTCCAGAGGGGTCAGAAGAACAACTCACCCTGGCTTGCCGTGCCCGGGCCATCCCGCCTGCCACATACAGGTATTATTGAAAGACGGGATCACAGATTTAGCCAATATCTTTAATCATTAGCCACAGGTTCAGTTTCTAGTAATTAGTAGTGGTTAGATATATTACGCTCTGGCTTTCTTGCAGATGGAAACTGAATGGAACAGAAGTCAACATTATGGCAAACTCCAGTTACCAATTAGTAGGAGGAAACCTGGCAATCTCCAACCCGACACAGTCTAAGCACACAGGAACCTATCAATGTGTAGCCTCCAACCCAAGGGGTGCCGTACTTAGTAATGAAGTCTCCCTGCGCTTTGGATGTGAGTGTCTAAAAGTTATCCGCCCTCTATTTTAAAAATTTGGCTTGTAAATAATTATTAATTAAAAAAATAATCTTTTGTTCTTTGTCTTATATCTCAGATTTGCATGAATTCCCACCAGAGGAGAGAGATGTAGTTAAAACAACAGAAGGATGGGGAGTTATGTTGCCTTGTAATCCTCCACAGCACTACCCTGGTAAGAATCTGCCAGAATACATCTCCTATCTGTCTCTATTGTCACTATCTCATCAAGTCTTCTTTGATAAAACGTGATGCATTATTATTTTAATTCAGTGAATTTTTAGTTTTATGTTGGCGAGTATTTACAGTCATTAGGACATATGTTATATGGATGAGGGTCACAGCCTGGAGATGAGTGGCAGAAGTTACCCACCCCTCACCCTTGTGTATAACCATCTAAAGGAGTCTGGATCTTATTATGTTCTCCCAGACATGGCACTTCATATACTGTCCTATTGGCTGCAGCCCTCTTGCTATGCCCTTCAAAAATAATATAGAAGAAATGGAGATGGCAGGAGCTTAGGGAAACAAATAAAGAGATAGAACAAAGAGTAAAGCCCTCGTCACCTGCTAATCCTTGCAGCCACTAGCGGGTGTCACATCTCATACTGTGAAGAACATCCCTGAACATCTGCTGACCCTAGAGAGTCCTATCACTAAAATATGCCAATGGGTAAATCAGCTCACCGGTGGCACAAGGGGTTTCTGTCCTGCCTTGTAAAAGAAAGCAAAATAATTATTAAGATGTAAAAATATACTGTCGGGGTAAGTGTACTTAGCATATTATGCTTTATATTAAAAATACAAAATAAAACATATAAATTAAATCTCAGACCTAAATAATAACCTGGAATCAGATAAAATTAAAGAGTGTGTCTGGCACTAAGGTGACTGCAATGTATATTATTAGGTAGTGCAGAATAACTGCCCATCATTAACCCTTTCCTCACTAGGATCATTTTCACTTTTGCGATTTTGTTTTTTTTTCTCCGCCCCTTTTTCCAGCAGCCACATCTGTTATAATTCTACATATACGTATATGAAGGCTTCTTCAATTGTTTTATTTTTTTTTTTTGCATGATGAGTTGTAGTTTTAAATAGCCTCATTAATTTTACCATATAATCTATGATAACGGAAGAAAAAATTGTACGTATGATGAAATTGGTTTTGCTAGGCCGGGGTCATACTGGTGTTCGTGCCACAAGCGTCTGTACGCAGAGACGCAAACGCATGGAGGAACACATCCATCCTGATGGCAACGCAGCATGAATTCTCCGAATGTGCAGAGATTGAAAACTCCATAGGAATCCATTATAGTGGTCTGGCAAAGAGAGAGAGAGAGGCCGGCAAACCATATACAGGGCGTCCCCATGTTACACATAGGGACGCAGGACGCATGCATAGCCGCACACAGTGAGCCATCTGCCTGCGCAGCGCGGACGAACGCTAATGTGAAACCAGCCTTATATAAGCACTGGGGTCTTGAAGTCCTGGGTTCAATTCCCACCAAGGACACTAAGGACAACATCTGCAAGGAGTTTGTATGTTCTCTCTGTGTTTGCGTGGGTTTCCTCCGGGCACTCCGGTTTCCTCCCACATTGTAAAGACATACTGATAGGATGTTTAGATTGTGAGCTCCAAGCGAGACAGCATTACCCATGTATGTAAAGTGCTATGGAATCAATAGCGCTATATAAATGAATAAATTATTATTATATTATTATTATTATTATTATATGACTCTGGTAAAAAATGACCTGACAAAATGATTCTCCAGCTCAGTATAATAATGGCTATACTAATCTTATGCCATTTTTTATTTTAGTGGATTTAAAATAAATTCAGATATTTCTACAGAAAATAAAGTGTTTACATGGCTATTATCCAATAAACACTTATTTTTTGGATAGTTCAGCTGTTTGAGGTCTTTTCTTTTGCAGGGCGTGCTGATATTGTCATTAGTACAATCTTGGGGTAAATTCAACTTTTTTATATATACTTTTATACCAATAAGGGTGCTTTCACACTGGCGCTTTTGCCCGGATCCGGCGGATCTGGACAAAAAAAACGCATCTGCCGCAAGTGCCGCCTAACGTTTTTTTTTTCGCGGCCACATCTGCCGAAACTGCACTTGCCGTGTCTGCCGCACACGTACCGCAAGCCCCATAGACAATGCATGGGGCTCGCCGCAAGTGCTGCCGTTAGGCGGCACTTGCGGCAGATGCAGTTTTTTGTCCGGATCCGCCGGAGCCAGGCAAAAACGCCAATGTGAAAGCACCCTTATTGGCAGGTAAGGGGACCAAAAAAAATGCTAAAAATTTTCATCTATTTTTTTCTTTAACAGGAATCTTTCTATGAAAACGACCCTCCTGAACTGTCTATGTGGACATGCAGGTCATAGGAATTGTAATGAAATGATACCTTGATGCCTTATTACAGAGAAATCCACATTTTTCTTAATATGTAAATGAACTGTTAAAATCTTTGGGCAGGACACATATCTCCCCAAGAATCTGCCTCTTGGGCCTATGAAAATGGGCATTACTAGTGTGAGACCTGTACATCAGAAGAGCAGACTGCATCAGTCATTATGTCTAACACTGGTAATGCCACCTTTCATTTAAAATAAGCTCCTGAGGCAGATTTCTGGGAGATCTGTGTCCTGCACAAAATGATCTTAAAGGGAACCTGTCACCAGGTTTTTGCAACCTAATCTGTGAATAGCATAATATAGGACCCGAGATCCTGATTCCAGCGATGTGTCATTTACTGGGCTGCTCAGTGTAGTTTTGATAAAATCATTGTTTAATCGGCTGGAGATTATCATTAGCCTGCTGCCAAGTAGTCTGGCATATTCACAGACTGCTAAATCTGCAACAGAGAAGATACTAATTTTATCAAAATGACAGCAAGCAGCTCAGTAAATGACACATTGCTGGAATCAGGGTCTCCATTTCTACATTATGCTGCTCTCAGATGGGATGGCAAAAACCTGGTGACAGGTTCCCTTTAACAGCTCATTTACATATTAAGAAAAATACAGATTTCTCTGGAATAAGATCCCAGATCACAGATGTCAAAGTATTTAATTCTTCCTTTTCTGACCTGCATGCCTATGTAGATGGCTTAGGGGGGGTCAAACATGCTGACTTTAAGGTCCCTACCATATAGCTTAAATAATTTTATATTTTATATTTTGAAAGAGCAGACTTTTACATATGCAAATACGTTTTTTTTGTTTGTTTTGTTTTAATTGGGAAAAGGGAAATGAACTTTCACCATTCACAACCACGGACGTACATGTACGTCATTGGCCATTTCTCTCCCCCTGATGCGAGCTCACATGCTGAGCTCACACGGTGAGCTCGCAACCTCTCCCTACATGTCAACTGATGTCATCAGCTGAGATATGTAGCTAACACCACCGATTGGATCAGCAATCTGAAGTGTTAACCCTCTGGATAGTGACTGATAGCCCGATTCAAAGCCCTGCAGCGGGGATCACGCCATTCCCTGCTGTGATCAGAGGCTCCGTGATGTGATCACGAGACCTCCACTGTTACCTTGATAGCCCCGGGGTTCTGTGATGAACCTGGAAGCCAGGGCCGGCTCCAGGTTTTTGTGGGCCCCAGGCAAAACAATCTCATTGGGCCCCTTTAACACATACCACGATTCATAAATATAATATAGAATCTGCATATAATATAGAGGCTCCTGGGTGGGCTCTATATGTAATATTGAGGCTGTGCAGGGCTGCATATAAAATAGAGGCTTCTGGGCTGTATATATATATGGAGACTGCGGAGCTGTATAAATAATATAGAGGCTGTGAGCTGTATATATTTGAAGGCTGTGCTGGGCTGTATATACATAATAAAGAGGCTCTGAGCTATGTATATTATTTGGAGGCTGCTGCTGGGCTGTATATATTATTTGGAGGCTCTGCTGTATATACTATTTGGAGTCTGTGTTGGGCTGTATATATTATTTGGAGGCTGTGGCAGTCCAGTAGCAGCCTCCAATATATACAGCCCAATGCCCAGCACAGCATCCAAATAATAAATATAGCCAAGCAAGCCTCTATGTTATATATACAGCACAGCATCCAAATACTATATACAGCTCAGCTTCCAAATACCATATACAGCACAGCAGCAGTCTCAATATTATATATACAGCACAACACAGCCTCAAAATAATATATACAGGCAGCCTCAAAATAATATATTCAGCAAAGTACAGTCTCCATATTATATATAACATCAAAGCACAGTCTCCAAATAATATATAGAGCACACCCTACATTTTATATGAACATTACAGCTTCCAAATAACATATACAGCACAGCACACCCTCCATATTATATATACAGCCCAGGACAGCCTCCAAATATTATATACAGCCCAGCTCAGCCACCAAATAATATATACAGCCCAGCACTACCTCCAAATGATATATACAGCACAGCTTCCAAATAATATATATAGCCCAGCACAGCCTCCAAATTCAATTTACAGCACAACCCCCCAAAAATATATACAGTACAGCCTACATATTATATATATAACCCAGCAGCAGCCTTCATATAGCCCAGCAGCAGCCTCCATAGCACAGCCTCTATAACCCAGCAGCAGCGTTTATGGCCCTGCAGCAGCCTCCATAGCTCAGCCTCCATAGCCCAGCAGCTGCCTTCATAGCACATCCTCCATAACCCAGCAGCAGCCCCTATGTCCCAGCAGTAGCCTCCATAGCACAGCCTCCATAGCACAGCCTCCATATACCCCAGCAGCAACAGCCTCCATAGTACAGTCTCCATATACCTCAGCAGCAGCCTCCATAGCACAGCCTCCATAACCTAGCAGCAGCCTCCATAGCACAGCCTCCAAAACCCAGCAGCAGCCTCTATGTCCCAGCAGTAGCCTCCATAGCACAGCCCCCATATACCCCAGCAGAAGCCTCCATAGCACAGCCTCCATATACCTAAGCAGCAGCCTCCATAGCACAGCCTCCATATACCTCAATAGCTGCCTCTATCTCCCAGCAGTAGCCTCCATAACAAAGCCTCCAGATACCCCAGCAGCAGCCTCCATAGCACAGCCTCCATAACCCAACAGCAGTCTCCACAGCCCAGCACAAGCTCCAAGCAGCCCAGTGACAGCCTCTATAATTCCCCATCATGCTGCACATAGTAAAAAAAATAAATAAAAGATTATGCTCACCTTTCCTCCCCTCCCCCGAAGCCCCTGTCCTCCTCAGTTGCTGTCTGTCCCTACATGTCATTACGGCAGGCTCCCGTCCAGCTCCTTCTCACTGCCAGCATGGCTGCAGCAGTGTGATGAGGTCGCAGGTTGATGACTCATCACTCTCTACAGTCGGTCGAGGAGGAAGCACAGATGGGAGTCGGCACATGGCTAATTTGAATCACATTCAAATTAGCTGTGTGCACTGGCAGCGCTACTGAGCACTTGTCCCTGATGGCCAGTAGGCCCCTCAGCTGCTCAGGGCCAGGGCACTTGCCTGGGAATGCCGGGTGCTGTCGCAGGTCCTGCTGGAAGCTGTCAGCAATAACTTCCTACTGGCGAGCTCCCAGTGAGGTCACAAGCAGAAAGTGATCAGTTCTCCTGTGTTCTGATGCTGAATCAGCTCATTGGAACATAAGAGAAGGGAGCAGAGTATGCAGCACTGAGGCCCTCTAGGAGGCCAAGTAAAATAAACAAAATATTTTTTTTACAAATGAAGTACAATGGAATAAAAAAAAGTAAAAGGTCAAATAAGATAAGATAAAATAAGATAAGATAAACTTTATTGATCCCAGAGGAAATTACAGTATTACAGCAGCAGAACAAAGATCAAGAACATTTCACACTTTACAAAATAAGTCTATATGGACAGCAGATGCGGGTAGACTGGTACATGTACCTCACCTATTCCCCCCATACACATAGAACTTCACATAGTCTTGGGATGCTTTACACTTATACATTTGTTAAACATCCCCACAGCTGTCGGAACAAACGATTTTCTGTATCTTTCCTTTTATCACCACCCTTTTGCCCAATTGAAAATAAACCTATATATATAATACACATATTTGGTATTGCCGCTTTCAGAAATGCCTGATATAGCTAAATATAATTAAATTAATCCGCTCTGTAAACTGCGTAACGGAAAAAAAAAGTCAAAACGCTGAAATTACATTTTTTTTGTCGCCGCAACATTGCAATAAAATGCAATCACAGGAGATCAAAACATTGCATCCACCTAAAAATGGTATCATTAGCAATTTCAGCTCAAGCCACAAAAAATAAGCTGCCACACAGCCCCAGATCTCAAAAAAATGGGTCATGGAAAATGGAGCAAAAGTGCAATTCTTTTTCTTTAAAAACTTCTACATTTTTTTTTCACCACTAAAGCCCCTTTCACATCACAATTTTTTCCTGTCCATGGGAATCCTGTTTTTTGCAGGACCCCACGGACAAGAATGGACAGGTCTGGATGTGTGCCTCAGTATGCCATTTCTGTGTCCGGACTGTGATTCTGACGGATCCGGACACAGAAAGAGCTGGGAGGAGCACGAGCCTGCAAAGCGCAGACAAGTGGTGTCGGGTCTGAATTTCACTTTCGTAATGTATCTACATACATTGCGAAAGGGAAGGCAATGGTTAAAAATTAAGAAAAAAAATGCTCACCTCTCCGCCGAGTGTCCTGCGATGCACGGCATGCACCTCCGATGGCTGAAGGAGCTTAATCAGCTGAACGGAAGGGGCAGGGCAACCCAATCAGCTGATGTGTCACATGACCGCGTTAGCTGAGTGGTTAAAATCGCCCACCAAAGGTGGATGCTGCACATCGCAAGACACTTGGCGGAGTGGTGAGCATTTTTTTTTTATTTTTAACTTTGTACTTTAATTTCACTTTAGCAGTGTATGTAGTTACACTGCTAAAGTGAAATTACATGGTAACAGAGCGGTTTTAGTGTATTGAGCATGCTCAGTACCCTAATATCACATCCGGGAAACAATCTTGTTTTTTCCCAGATCTGCGCTATATAGGCCCACATTTTATTTGCTGCGGACCGCGCCGGATCCGATTATGTCCGATTTGGTCTGCTGTGCCCAAAATTGGAGCAGTCTCCGATTCTGGGTAAATCAAAACATTGGACACAATCGGATCTGTCACAATTTGGACACAATCGGAATGCCATATAGGACCCATCTGTGCCCATAGGACTACATGGGGTCAAATCGGATCTGTGGCTATCAGTTTTACAATGGATAGCCAAGGATCCCAAAAATTATGAATGATGATGTGAAGGGGGCCTTAGAGAACAGTAAAAGTATATATGTTTGGTATCTACAAACTCGTACTGACCCGAGGCATCGTACTGACGTGTCAGCTTTACCATATAGTGAATATGACGAATAAAAAAACCCCTAAAAGACAAAAGTGTAATTGCACTTTTTTTTTGCAATTTCAGTGCACTTGGAATTTTTCCAAAGGGGTTAAAGAGGATAATTTAATACTCTTTAAGAAAATAAAGCTTTTATAATAGACAATGATTTTGTATACTGTTTTCTATTTATATATCTGAAGTTTCAGGATATATTTTGTTTCTAGCCAGCTGGAAATAAATCCAAAATGCTTGCATAGCACACATTAGAAAACATATTATTCACATATGATTGTTCTGTTTGATATTGTATTAACACATCGTTATTCAATTGATCTACTTTACTTTACAGCTGTGAATCATGTATTGTCTTTAGAGACATCCAGACAAAACGTAAAGAGGTTTTTCAATATTATGATATTGCCAGTCTAGCTGCTTTCATTGGGCCCAGTGAATATGTGAATATTGTGCCTGTAACATTTCGGCACAGTCATAACAGTGATGGTTACTATTTGTTAGTCTGTTTCTCACTATTTTGAGTTGTAAAAAAATCAACTCTCCAAATTACTTTGCTAAAAAAAAAGGAAAGTTATATAAAAATATAAGTGCCTTCTAATCATACACAACACCCTCCCCCTGGCACAGTGATCTTAACTAGGGTATGTGCAATGCCCGCTAGGGCCAGGGGTACTCTATAACCGGGCGGGTTGGTTTGGTGGGAGGTCACGGTGGCTGTGACCTGGTTTCATGGCCCTGGGTGTGCAGTAAAAGGGGATTATTTACAAGGGAAAGTTTGAGAGGCTACCTGTGGTTTTCGGCTAGGGATGGCTGACGCTGCAGGATATGACCACTGTGGCAGATGGTAGTGTAGCTGGGATGATAAAGCTCCCCACAGGTGGAGCTGGGCCCCATGGATGGTGTGATCAGTCTATCAGGAAGGTAATGGTCATTGGGGTGCAGGACAGAGGGTGCAGTAAATAACTGGAGGACACTGAAAGGTGCAGTTTCTGTTACCTTTACTTTGCAGTTGGTATTGCAAACCGGGGTACTGGTTACAGGTGGTAGAAGGGATCCGGCCAGCCTGGAAGCATTCGGGGAATCGACCTCGCCAGGTGGGATTGGAGGCTTTCCTTCTGTACTCTCTCCTTCGGGTCCCTGCTCCATATAGCTAAACTGTGGCCCTCTTCATGCTGGATGCTTCTTCACCCGTATGGCAGGCAGGTCAAGCCTATCACAGGCACCACCGTGCTATTGGTGGCTCTGGGCTCTCAGGACGCTGCTGTGCCTCCGGGGTTCAGTGTGGCCAGGAGACTTGCAGTCAACTGCCCTTCAGATTCAGCTGTCAAGGCGTACAGCACCCACACAGCCCAGGACTCTAGCATCCTTTTCCTGGCGCTCCGCTCCAGGGTGAGCTCATTCGCAGTTCACTCCCCAGAGCACTTCTCATCACTCCATCTTCCCTCTCCTCAGGCTAACTGACTAACCCCTCTTCCTGGCCAGAACCAGGGCAGCTCCCCTGAAGTTGGGTTCTAGAGCTCCCTCTTCTGGCCTGGAGTCAGGAATGGTGTTCATGCTAGTGTTACCTAGTGTGGGGACTTCCTCCTGCTTCTAGGCACGACATCACCTACTGTGAGGGAGGCAATGCCACTGTGGCAACCGGAACACTGGGCTGACACACATGTTATAGATCAAAATAACCCATCATACAATGGTCAATAAAATACAGATTTTATTTTAAGACTTTCATGTATATTATTAAAAATATCAGTTTGAACATAAAAATAGTAATTTTACCTTTGTTGCAATGTCTTACAGGTTTGTCATACAGATGGCTACTGAATGAGTTCCCAGCATTTTTGTCCATTGATAACAGGAGGTTTGTCTCCCAAGTAACAGGGAACTTGTACATTGCGCGCACATCCGTCCACGATGAGGGAGGATACTCCTGTCTGACCACCAGCCACATTACTTTTACAACCAAAAGTGTTTACAGTAGCTTTACTCAACTTAGTATCACTCCAGAAGGTAAGTTATGCTTTAAAGGGCCAAGTTTTAGCCCAGTGTATCAGAAAGGTAAACCATGAAAATGAATAAAATGTGTAACCCGTGGAACATGTAGGAAAGCATGGCCTAATATGTACAGTGCTGTGCAAAGAAGCTGCTTCAAAATCCATAATTCTTATTGACTAGCTTGTATAATTGCCAGAATCACTCCATCACCTTTGTACGAGAAGATCCGTGTGGGTTGACTGAGGTACAAGGTGTGGGCTACCACCAGCACTGGACATAGTAGATTAACATCCTAAGGGGATATCATATCAGCCGATGAAAAAATGTGGTATAATGAAAGTAAGTGCTGAGAGCTAAAACAGGATACACAATGCTCTTGAATATATTACCTTTAAGTTTAATTCATTCAACAATTAAAAGCCCTCCTGCCACAACGCGTTTCGCGTACACACCCCCTTCGTTAATGATTGGCTGCAATAAGATATATATAGTAGGAGTAATCATTAGCCTGACATCCACTTGAGGAAGACGCGGTTAGCGTCGAAACGCGTTGTGGCAGGAGGGCTTTTAATTGTTGAATGAATTAAACTTAAAGGTAATATATTCAAGAGCATTGTGTATCCTGTTTTAGCTCTCAGCTCTTACTTTCATTATACCACATTTTTTCATCGGCTGATCCACAATCTCCTTTCGGGGAGCGTGGTGTTGTGAGCTGCTCCGGAGCAGGACCTGGCTACACGTCATTAATCCATTCCTAAAATCGGCACATGATCCTTCACGCGAGCCAGCTAAGGAGAAGGCAGGAATTCTATATTAAAAACGGTGAAGGGGAAGACTAGATCGGATATATACTAAAGATCGGAAGATCAGTGAATTTAAACCTTCACGCACCACAAATCTGCAATCTAGTTGTGCGGAATCGGCACAACTAGTAAAGGTGAGTGAAAATCTTGAATATCGATAATCGAGATTCCCCAATGCAGTGTGGCGCAACCTTTGTTTTTTCTTTTGCATGCTAAGGGGATATCATAGGAACAATAGGGGAGGGGATCTAGAATAAGTATGTCACAGCAATCTCTAGATAATGGAACATCTTAAATTATTCTAATTGAAATATGGTTGTACTTTGTGTGATCTACCAGATACAAATAATATTTATTGTTGGGACAATCTCTCTAGAGGACATCTGTCACCAGATTTAAGCATACAAATTGAATACTTGAATAACTAGACCTCACAGACCTGATGAGTCTGGCTTACATATTTTAAAAATCCATGTCACATTGATTGTACAATCCTGAAATGAAAACTTGGACTAATCTGATTGACAGCAACTCAGTGTCCCTCTGCCCTGCTGTTGCTGAGGTCTTACACTGCTCAGTGCAAGCTCCACAAGTCATTCATCCTTGGTGGGTGGAGACTGAATACATGTAGACTCATCAGATCTCAATCTTTAGCTGGATTCATAAATTGCTCAAACAACCACAGTGTAAGTATACCAATCTCACCAGTCCTAAGTGATTTATTGATTAATGTATCCATATAGTGTTATGAAATCTGCTGGCAGATCTGCTTTAAAAGAGAATCCACATTCTGTGTTTATTCTTTATCAAAGTCTGCTTCTTTGTGCCACCTATGCCGACCTATTTGGAAATGTGTCAGCTGAGCACTTACATCTTCTACACAGCATATCCAGTTCATACAAAGAAATCTGGACTGAAAGCTTATTGATCAAGGTTGGCTTTACAAATGGGTGATATCTCTAAATTGGCATTATTAGTGCACCATAGGAATACTGGCTAATTCTAACATAGATTTAGATTGGGAAGGGCTAAAATGTGAAAGGTTTATTATAGCAGATCATTCTGTTTGATAAATGTGGTGTATTTTAAAACTGTCTAGCCTAACTTGACACCACGTATTAGTTGGCATACTTTGTGCCATAAATGTGCACTGTGCCCCTTTACTTATAAACTATGTCCTTTTAATGATAAACCATGCCCTCTTGTCATACAAGGTGCAAAAAGTGTCTAAAACACATGAAACAGATGATATGGTACCCTTTCCCTCCTGTTAGATGTAGGCATGCTGTATATCTTCTTATCTACATACAAAAATATTAAAATCTGAGAGTCCTTAGTGGCTGATACCTTTTAATGGCTAACTGAAAAGATGGTAAACATAGCAAGGTTCGGGACACTGGGGCCCCTTCGTCAGTCAGATAATGACACAGATTCTGGAGACACATACATATATACATAAGCAAATAAAAAACAAACAAAAAACAAACAAACTGTTAGATGCTGTAATAAATGCGCCAGGTGATGTAAAGCAGAGTCAGGCTAGGGAGGAAGAGAAACTGAAAGTCTAAGATAAGCAGAACAAATTGTATTATTGTTATATGGTAGTAGTCTGTGGAGAACTGAGAATACTTAAATGAGTTGGGGAAAGCAATAAAAGGAAGCGAGGGTGTTCACATAAGAAGTGTCAAAAGTTCATTGTCCTCAAAATGGAGTCTGTTGGAAGATGTGATATCCCCAAATGTCTTTTCAATTTATTATTACTATTATTTATTTATATAGCGCCATTAGGTTCCATGGCGCTTTACATGAGGATAAGGGAGACAAGAACAAGTACACTAGATCTAGGCGATCAGGACGTACAGGTACAGGAGGGGAAGGGACCCTGTCCACGAGGGCTCACAGTCTACGAATTTTATATAAAAACGCATGAATCTGTGATGTCCCCAAATGTCCATTCATGTTATATAAAAAGCCATGAATCCATGTGATACATTTAATCCTGTTTTGAATGTGTCAAAGGTCGTTATCAATTTGTATTCCCAAATTCTTCTCTCTCTCTGAGATTTGAAGTTGCTTTTCAAGATGAGCAGCCCCATATTGGCTTCACTGTGGTCAGGGCTGGAAAAATGTTTTGCTACAGGTAGGCCCATACGCTTTTCTTTTATTGAGTAGCGATGAGAATTAATTCTTGTCCTGAATTTTTGCCCGGTTTCACCTATGTACATGCCACCTGTTGGACATTTGGTACATATGATCAAATACACCACATTGCTTGTGGTGCAACTGAAGCTACCTGGGATCTTGTAGTCCTGATCTGTCCCAGGAATCCTTATCTTGTCCATTGTCATTATAGATGCACAGGTTTTGCACCTGTTCTGGTTGCAGGGAAAGGTTCCTGTTGCTGCTGGAGAGGACAGGGCGCTTCTGACAATGATGTTTTTTAGATTCGGAGGTTGTCTAAAACACAAGAGTGGGGGATCCGGAAATATTGATTTTAGTCGGGCATCTTTTTGTAGGAGTGGTTGCATTTTCCGTTCAGCCCCTTTTAACACCTCCAGACTTGGATTGTAGGTGACTACGAGAGGAACTCTGTTGTTTCTTCTCTAGTTTTGTAATGTAGGAGATGATTCCTTGACATTCTGGTGGCTCTTGTAACCTGGTTCTCGATTGTTCTTGGATGGTAGCCCTGGTTCAAAAAGGTCTTTCTGAGGTCCTCAAGGTGATTGTCTCTATCTTTAGGGTTAGAACATATCCGATTGTATCTGATGGCCTGGCTGTACACAATAGAGTTTTTTATGTGCTTTGGATGAAAACTGTCCCATCGGAGATATGTTGGACGGTCAATTGGTTTCCGGTACAGGGATGTCTCTATTTCATTGTTCTGTAGCTTAATGATGGTGTCCAGAAAGCTGATTTCAGTGTAGGAGTAGTTGAGTGTTAAGTTGATGGTGAAACTTGGGTCGGGTCCTTGGAAAGCTGGCGGCTGGGTATGTGATTATAGTGATTATATTGTATATACCTGAGGTTTGAGTTGGCTGGCAGATAACTCTGTATCCCTGGCCCTTTTGCAGGACATTTTAGAGGGTGTATAGGACTTTATGGTATTCTTATATGGTGAAGCTTGGAGGGATTGGCCCTGACCATAATTACAGTTAATAGGGCACAATTTGCCATACTGTAATTTGATTGTAAATTGACTGTATTTGAGACATTTGTTCAGATCTGCCTGCAAATTATATTGTACTATACTCTGACTTGGTATCATTGCTTATTGCTCAGTAACCTGTGACTCACCGTAGCCGGGGTGTTCACGTCGTAGGCGTTGACTCTCTTCTTGTCACGGAACCGCGCCTGCGGCTGTGAGGCCCGGTGGTCCAGATCAATAGGGGAATGGCGGAACAGTAGGGGTTAAATGTCTTCGTGACGCCACCTGCGGGTGTTCGGTAACTGTACCGACGCTGCTAGGCCTCCGGGGAATGTTAGGCAGCAAGATGGATCGCTCCCCACAGGATGAGCGGGAGTCCCCGGAGCCGGGAGCTGCGCAAGGTGTTGTGAGGCAGCTGCGGTAGTACTGCTTTTAGGCCCAGGAGTCAGACAAAGACACACTAAAGTCTTTTAAGTACCTTTTACTGGTGGTTTTCAGGTACGCCAGACCGGGTTAGTGAAGTTAGCAATCCTGGAGATTCACAGCAAGCAGTTGTAGTAGGCTTCCTTTCTCTATCTCTTTGATTAAGGTCGGGTGGATGTGGAATCCAGCCGGACCGGGCAGTGTGTTCAATGGAACTTGCTTCACCTGGTTAACAGCACTGAGGGCACTGTAAAAGGGTCTGAGCAGGATCAGTACTCTTCCCTGGGCTCTTGTGGGTAGGTGCATCAGGTGGGACAGGTGGCTAAACCTCCTGTTAGACGTGCTGGTTCTCTGTGGTGGCTGGGTAGCTCTCACAGCTTCGGTTCCAGTAACCGGTTAGTAAGGAAAGAGTCAGAATAACTCTGTTTTCCTTGAGAGGTGTTCTCCTTCTTCCTCTGACCCCAATTGCAAGGGTCTCCTCACTGGCTAGCTGGCTGGTGGGGCCTGGTGTGTCCCTCATAGACTGGAGGTTACACACAGGCTGGCAGCTCTTGTAGCGACTGCACACACTCTTCACAGTTCTGAAGTGACTGCACACTCTGAAGTTTCTCCCTCCAAGACCCTATGTATAGGGGAAACTGGCTCAAAGTGACCAGTGGAGCTCCCCCTAGAGGCTCGGGGTGAAACCAGGTGTTCTAAGGCAGAGGTCCCCAACTCCAGGCCTCAAGGCCCACCAACAGTGCAGGTTTTCAGGATCTCCTTAGTATTGCACAGGTCTTGGAATCATTACCTGTGCAGATGATCATATTAGCACTAGTGATGGGCGAATCCTAAATTACTCGGAATCGCTTGACTCTAGCGAGTCCGAGCACAGGACTCGCTACTCGTTGCGAGTCTAGCGAGTCCAATGTTAATGAATGGGGAAGCGAGTAATAGCGAGTAGTGCGCGATTTACAAATCACAGATGTGTCTCGGAAGCTTCAGCCTGAAGCAATCCTAGTTTTGCCATTGATTTGCATTGGACTAGTTTACTTTGCAAGTAATCGCTGGGAAACTCGCACAGATAAGAGTCCTGTCTGCTCTGTGTGCTGGCTGCAGCAGCTCCAGGGTCCTAGAGCCCACCTGCTGCCTGATGTAGCAGAGATGAGATTGTTCTCAGTCTGCTCATTCCCTGTGCATAGACATCTATATCTATGCACAGGGATGAGCAGAGAGGACATCGCGTTTTGGACTACGTCGGACGGAAGAGGATTTTTTTTCATTAAAGATGGAGTCCCTAATGGCTTTTTTTTTATTTCTAATAAAAATTTTCTCTGTGTTGTGTTTTTTTTAAAACAATTTAATAGAAATTCATGGCAGTCATGTCTAATATTGGCGTGACCGCCATAAATTTCGGGCTTAGGGCCAGCTGATAATACAAAGCTGGCCCTAACCTCTTTATTACCCAGCGTGCCACTGCCACCAGGGCCGCTGGAAGAGCGGGGTTCAGCGCCAGAGGATGGCGCTTCAATGAACGCGCCATCTTCTGGGGCGGCTGCGGGCTGCAATTTGCAGCGGGTGGTGCCCAGAAAGCTTGGGAATCCCTGCGCTGCGGATTCCAGCCCCCAGCTGCTTAGCTGTACCTGGCTAGACATAGAAATTGCGTGGAGCCCCACGCATTTTTTTTTAATTATTTCATGAAATTCTGAGATTCTGACTCTGAGACTCTGACTCTGAGAGTCTGACTCTGACTCTGAGACTCTGACTCTGACTCTGAGACTCTGACTCTGAGACTCTGACTCTGAGACTCTGACTCTGACTCTGAGACTCTGACTCTGAGACTCTGACTCTGAGACTCTGACTCTGAGACTCTGACTCTGAGACTCTGACTCTGAGACTCTGACTCTGAGACTCTGACTCTGAGACTCTGACTCTGACTCTGACTCTGAGACTCTGACTCTGAGACTCTGACTCTGAGATTCTGACTCTGAGACTCTGACTCTGACTCTGAGACTCTGACTCTGAGACTCTGACTCTGAGATTCTGACTCTGAGACTCTGACTCTGAGACTCTGACTCTGAGACTCTGACTCTGAGACTCTGAGACTCTAACTCTGAGACTCTGACTCTGAGACTCTGACTCTGAGACTCTGACTCTGAGACTCTGACTCTGAGATTCTGACTCTGAGACTCTGACTCTGAGACTCTGACTCTGAGACTCAGACTCTGAAACTCTGACTCTGAGACTCTGAGACTCTAACTCTGAGACTCTGACTCTGAGACTCTGACTCTGAGACTCTGACTCTGACTCTGACTCTGACTCTGAGACTCTGACTCTGAGACTCTGACTCTGAGATTCTGACTCTGAGACTCTGACTCTGACTCTGAGACTCTGACTCTGAGATTCTGACTCTGAGACTCTGACTCTGAGACTCTGAGACTCTGACTCTGAGACTCTGACTCTGAAATTCATGAAATAATAAAAAAAATGCGTGGGGCTCCGCGCAATTTCTATGTCTAGCCAGGTACAGCTAAGCAGCTGGGGGCTGGAATCCGCAGCGCAGGGATGCCCAAGCTTTCTGGGCACCCCCCGCTGCAAATTGCAGCCCGCAGCCGCCCCAGAAGATGGCGCGTTCATTGAAGCGCCATCCTCTGGCGCTGAACCCCGCTCTTCCAGCGGCCCTGGTGGCGGTGGCACGCTGGGTAATAAAGGGGTTAATACCAGCTTTGTTATACAAGCTGGTATTAAGCCTGAGATTCTTAATGTCAGGCCACGTTTGACCCAGCCACTAAGAATCTCCAATAAAGGGTTAAAAAAACACAACACAGAGAAAATTTTTTATTTGAAATAAAAAAAAAAAGCCATTAGGGACTCCATCTTTAATTAAAAAAATCCTCTTCCGTCCGACGTAGTCCAAAACGCGATGTCCTCTCTGCTACATCCCCTGTGCATAGATATAGATGTCTATGCACAGGGAATGAGCAGACTGAGAACAATCTCAGCTCTGCTACATCATCTCTGTGAGCAGGCGGGCTCTAGGACCCTGGAGCTGCACCGAGAAGACAGCTGGACTCGGCTCGCAATGTAACAGCAGTTACTTTGCCAGTTTCCCTGCTATCACTGGCACAGTAGCCGAGTCTAATGCAAATCAAAGGCAATCCTAGTTTTGTCAGCGTTTGCCATTGATTTGCATTGGACTCGTGCGAGTAAATGCTGGGAAACTCGCAGAGTACCGAGTCCTGCGAGCCCCTTACTACTCGCCGAGTAATGAGTCCTAGCGAGTAGATTCGCCCATCCCTAATTAGCACCTGTGCAATACTAAGGAAATCCTGAAAACCTGCACTGTTGGCGGGCCTTGAGGCCTGGAGTTGGGGACCCCTGTTCTAAGGTGTTGTAGTGTTGTTAGGTGTTTGTGAGTATTGCATTGCTGTTAACTCCATTCATGCCCTAAGGATTTCTGTGGTGCCCAACAAGGTGCCAGGGTGCCACACCTGTACATACCTTTTGTACACCAGCTTTGTAACAAATTTTTTTGGTTTTAATTGTTTTTATTTTTTAGAGAGGTGGTCAGTGGTGTTTTGTGTTTTTCTATTGAGTTTTTTATATAAATAAAGATTGATTATAGTGATCATCCCTGTTGCTATGTTCTTTTTCTTTTTCTTCAATTGCTACATGTTTTTTGCATAGTGGGATGGATCCTACCTATATGTGATAGTGATGCCCCCAGACCCTAACTTTGATGAAAGTTGATGGTGAAATAAAACTGATTAAAGTGTTCATGGAACGTCTTCAGCTGTTGCTCAGGCTCCGTACAGATGATTAAGATGTCATCAATATACCAGTAGTAGGCCAGAGGCCTGATAGGACAAGAGGATAAAAAGTCACCTTCAAGCTTGGCCATGAAAAGATTTGCGTGCCATTTTGCTTCCCATTGCTGTGCCAGTCTCTTGTACATATATGTTGTTGTCAAATGTGAAGTAGTTGTGAGTCGGGGCAGCAGGAAAGGGGTTACTCGGATACTGGACGGAGGCTTCGGTGGGGGGATCACGGCTGGTCGGGTCCCGGTTCCGCGCCCTGGGCACTCAATTGGCTGATGGGGGTGATGGTTGGGGAACTTGGGGATAGGGGAACGTGACGCCACCCTGTGGTACCTGGTAATATGGTTACCAGCGCTGCAGCCGGCTGCTGAGGTGACAGTGAAGCAGCTTTGGTAGTACAGCTCCCCAAAAGCGAAGCTTTACCTCAGGGCAGTGGGGTTAATGAGGGTAGTCGTAGTCCCCAGCTTCTATGATGCTGTGGAGGCTCTCCGGGCGACGAATAATTGATGCCAGAGACCATATTAGCTCAAACAGTTCTTTACTGGTACCAGATGATAAGGGTACACGGTACAGTCGGGCTCACCAGCGTTTGTAGCTGTGGATTTTGGAGGCTTTTCCAGAGTCTGTCAGAGGTGTCTCTACAATAACTTTCTTGGTCTGTGTTTTGCTTTAGCTCTCTTGTCAACCACACTAAAGAGCCCGATCGCTGGTCCCCAGGTCTGTTACTAAAAGGTACTTCTGGTCCTTCTTCGGTCCGGATGGGAGTGGTGAGAAAACAATCCCTCCCGTCACTGGTTTTTAGTCCTTTTCCTTTATTAGTGTCTTGGACCCACTTTGTGACAGAGGTGGGATTTAGTCTTGAGGTGCCATGGCTCCTACTTTAGTCCCACAGCCTGCCGGTCTGCGGTTTAGGATAAATCGTTAACTAACCGCCTCGGTTCCGGTTTACCAGTGTTGACCTGGTGTCACGTCTCCCGGTTATCTAAGCTCCTCTCCCCGGGACCTACTGAATACCAGTCCCCTGTACTAAGGTGTCTTGTGAGCGTGTTTGTGTGCAGACTCTGGGTTTCCTCCTCATCCACGACTACAGAGACACCACACATTCTGTTTGGGGTGCAGTACCTACCTGTGGCGTCCAGCCAGAGGGGCACCACAGTTGTGCAAGAGGATGAATTTTATAAGCTTCACCACAGAGTCAGCATCAATCCCTGTGTCCTCCAGAAATGTTTTGCAGGCATTTAATCCATCCTCGTGTGGGATTTTACTGTACAGAGATTCCACATCCATGGTATCGAGGATGGTTCCTTCTGGTAGAGGACCTATTGCTGACAGTTTATTCAATAGGACAGTTGTGTCCTGAATGTAGCTGGGTGTCTCTTTTACCAGGGGTTTGAGAACACCTTTACCCACTCAGAAATTTGTTCGGTGAGGGTGCCCACACATGAAATGATTGGTCTTCCTGGAACTCCTGATATGTGAATTTTGGGAAGCATATAGAATGTGCCTGTTCTTGGACTTTCTGGTATTAGGTCATCAGCTCTTAAGGATGTGTCATGTAGACAAGAAACCAGTCTGCTTAATTCCTTCTGAAAGGTATTAACCACTGAGGACTCTCAGATTCTAATATTTTTCTATCTACTGGCTAACACAGTAAAACCATTTTTTTACCTTATCTACACACATATTCTCTCCCATCTATAGGTTGGACTTGATTGACCTAAATATATTTTCAGTCATACTATGTAACATAGATATTACATTAGTTCTATAAAATATATTCTGTAAAATAATAGTATAGTCATTACTATGTCCTAGTTCATTAATGTGCTTAATTTAAGCTTTTTTTATCTTGCAGCGGAGCCACGGTTATACGCCCCCAGTATTAAAGTGCGTTTCCCGGCGGAGACATATACTCTTTCCAGGCAGTCAGTGACATTGGAGTGTTTTGCCTTTGGAAAGTAAGTAGCTTCAATTTATGTCCACAGTACATGGAAATGTTGGTTCGTTGACATTGATTTAAAGTGAATGTATAATAAGAAGATTAAAATTAATTTAAATCAAAATTTCTTGTTAAGTTTATCTTTAACACTTTTTCTACTGGTTTTTGTTCAATTTTCATATCAAATTTGGCTAAAAAAATTCCCAAGTCTCACAATTTTCACACTGAGCACCTGGGACCTTATATTCAGGGGCGTAACTACAATAAGTGCAGGGGTTGCGATCACACCCGGGCCCTGCAGCCTAGGGGGCCCCAAGAGTCCCTTTGGCCTATAGAAAAAGACTAATACTATTAAAGACTTGCAGTAATTGGGGGCCCCGTTGGAGCTTCCGCACCGGGGCCCATGGGCCTGAAGTTACGCCACTGCTTATATTAATGATGCACCCCTAGGCTATGGGGTACCCGGGAACCGGGCCAGTGCTGTCTCTCTGGGGTATCACGGTAGTCGCCTGGGATCAGTCCAAAAAGGGGTATTTACAAGGGATTTATTGTGACGCCACCCACGGTATGTGGTTAGTAGAACCACCGCTGCTGTATTCCTGCTGGTGATGGTGACTTGGGCAGCATGGATGGTAAGCCCTCCTGAGGGTCCCCAAGACAGGTGTAGGAAGTCTATGTACAGGGTGCAGGGTAACGGGCGCAAGTAACAGGCAGACTCACGGTTTTGTAGTTTTCTCAGTCCTTTACTGGAGCAGATGTTAAATGCTGTCCACGGAGTCTTGAGAGCAACTTGGGGTTATTCTCACCCGACTGAGTCTTTTTGGCTCCCTTGCTGCGCTTGTGATTTGGCTCCTGCATTTGCTTAAGCTAGGCTGCCGACCCTGTCTCATCCTGCCGGGTACCAGTATAACAGGCAACTCGAGTCCTTCACTCTCTCTACCCTGCAGCTCGGTGTCAATGTTGTTGGAGTCTATGCGTTGCTGTGTTTCTGGTACAGTGTAGCTGGAGAATCTGGAGTCCCCCACTTTCCGGTGTTGACTGCTGGGATGTGTAACCCTTCACAGTCTCGGACTCCGGTGTCCATTCTATGCGCTTGTTCTCTGGGGAAGGCACGATGCTGCTCAGCCTCCTGGGGTGTTTCTTGATCTCCTTTCCTCAGACCTTAGCCTTAGGCCTGGAACAAGTTAGCGATCCTGGGATGAACTAAGCAGCTTCCAGTCCACCAGGATGTCTTCACAGTGCTGCTCCGCACTGCACTGACTTGCTCCTAATCAGACCGGAATATAAGGAAAGCTCACCCTGAACCCGGGCTTGGTCTCCCACGTCTGGTTTGGAGGTGTTAGTGTTGTGTGTGCCTGTTGCCTGATGAGAATACCATTTTTTCCTCTCTGGTGACACCACTACCTGGGGGCAGTGATGACACTGTGGCACATCGACCCTGGGGGAGCCACATTAACTTCATACTTTCTGTACAGCTGACTTTTCAGCAATCTTAATATTAATATAGACCGGATTACAATGAAAGATAAAATGCCTCTATAAAGTAAATAATACAAAATCCACCATTTAAAATATGTGATATCACAGCTCACCTCTTCCCACTCCCTTCATAATGATCTTTGCCTTGAGAGAGCCTGCTCATTAAAGAGGACCTGTCACCCCCCTGGTTCTATGCTAACTGAATGTAGCACTGAATGCAGCATGTCTGCTGCATTCAGGGAAGGGGTGCCCCATGTCTCTAGACTCCCCCCCCCGTAAGCTGTTAAAAATACTTTAGAAAGTGTACAGATAAGTCATCGCTGTTGCTGGTGTCCTCCCCGCCTCCAGCACCCAGGAGGCTGAACAAAAGAGTGCTAAATGTGAAACACAGAAGGCTGGAGGCGGGGAAGAAGGTAGACACATAAAGGAGGCTGAACAAGAGGTTGCATAGAGAGGGCTGGAGGCAGCACTGAGGGGGCTGGAGGTGGCGCAGACAGGGCTGGAGGCAGGGAGGACGCCAGCAACAGTGATGACTCATTACTGAGTAAGTCCTTCTGGACTCCATATCTATACACTTTAGAAAGTCTTTTTAACAGCTTACAGGGGGGTAAAAACATGGGGGACCCCTTCCCTGAATGCAGCGGACACACTACATTCAGTGCTGCATTCAGTTAGCATAGCACCGGGGGGGTGACAGGTCCTCTTTAAATACTTCAGTACAGTTCAGTATGGTTTGAGTCATTGTCTTGCTGCTGTTACTGCGCAAGAAGTAGTCTAATTTTGGGTTTAGTGGTCAGTGTGAAAATTACAAGTTTTTTTTATATACTGAAATGAGATAAAAAAAATTAAAATAAAAACAAAACATTTAACTAGAAATGATTGACTCTGCTGAGGTTCAAATTTGAGCTTCAAAACTGTAAGGGAACAAAAGCACAGAAGACCATCAGGTGATACCCTTTTAAAAAGAACAGTATAGGAAGATGCTCATCTGAGCAGGTTGCTACCTCATGGCTATGGGATAAGTTACCAATTTTGACGTTATCATGATTTTATGAAAACAGCAGAAACAGACATGACATATTAGAAAGTATGGGAGCACACCCGTGATACTACAAAATATATACAAAATTTTATTAGCACAGTGTACAGACAAAAGGAAGTTAAAATCATTTAAAATTGGTAATTAAACCAGACAGGGGCACCATTATATTTGACAATGTCAGATCAAACAACTTAATTGCAGCAATTTATACATCAGCATAGACAGTCAAAAAAAATATAAATCAGAACCCAGCGGGGCTCGGAGTTTAATGTATAGGGAACAATAGGAGGTCACTCCTGGATCAGAGGATCAATCAATCTGGAAGTGAGAGTATGTCACTCCAGTTAGGAGTATAGTCTCTCTGCTTTACAAAGAATATACCATTATCTATGAGGGTTCACAAATCCTCTTACATAGATTTATCACTATATAGCAAGAGAGACAAACTCAAGGTTGAAGCACCCTGTTAAGTAATCACATGTATATATAGAGTATAGTGTGAGTACACCCTGTTGTGGACCCCTCAGTAGGGTAACTATTAACAAGTAAACAATATTACCAGAGGTTCATGATGATACCGGGGTCTATAGTGTATACGCCTGTTAATGAGTGACCAACAAGTCCCCAATACAGTCAATATGAACAGTCAAATAAATCTGTGAAGCTGCAATTAACAACTGGTATCACTGGTATCTATCACTTCAATATCCCCACACACAGCCTATTATCATTGCAATAGCCCTGATCAAAGTATTACACATTGCATATCACTGCACATCAATCTATCAGGGCTGTGCTTCCCTGCTACACATGAATGCCATAACAATAGCTTTGCATTCAGTAAGCATGTGCTGTGTACTGACCAGTTGGTCAGAAGGATAGGGGGAGAAGGGAATGAAAAGGAGGGAGATTACCAGTCTGTGATGTTGGTGCCCGAGTGGGAAAAGACCCACTCGGGCACCAACATCACAGACTGGAATTCTCCTCTCCACCTCTCCTTCTGACCAACTGGTCAGTACACAGTACATGCTTACTGAATGCAAAGCTATTGTTATGGCATTCATGTATAGCAGGGAAGCACAGCCTTGATAGATTGATGTGTAGTGATATGCAATGTGTAATACTTTGATCAGGGCTATTGCAATGCTGTTTTCATGTGTTGGTTCCATGACATGGTGAGCACCCACCTTTTTATCTGAATAGAACCTTGTGGTGCTCCTCTTTCTCTTAATTGTTATCATGATTTTAGGCTGCGCTGCTGTAATGAAGAATCCTTAGGACTAAGATGAGTTAAAATGTTTTTACTTTCTTCACCCAATTCAACACTGGACTAGCATTTTTTTCAAGTGAAAAAAACTATTGCATCAATATGATATCACTGACATAATAAATTAAAAAAATGTCAAATTGAAAAAATAAATAAATAAAACTAATTAATTAATAGAAATTATCAAACCTGCTAAGGTTCAAAATTTGGCAAATTGCTCAAATTCTGCAGAGAAATTGGATTTGCATCAGAATTATTTAATAAAAATTGAATGTCCTTTATTATAGTATGGAGGCTTTCAAGATCCCAGAGCAAAATAAAAATGGGCTATTAAATACAGGGGATACACTGAGCACTTGAGGTTCATAGTTGTTCTCTTGATGGTAGTTGGGTACTATCTATTCGATATTGCTATTGCATAGAACCTCCAGTTCTCTCCCTTTCCTGATTACTGACTCAAAATGCTTGCAAGCTTCTGTACGTTTATTGTATTTTGTTATTTCAATACATTACTATGTATACTGTATCATTTTCTATATTTTTATTAATAAAAACTAAGTTTATAAAAAAAATGGTGAAAATAAATACTAAGCTCACCGTTTACCTGGCCTTATGACACACCTCACTATCTGTTGCTTTGAGTGCCCTCTCGTATCTTCTCCTGCAATCTTCACGGTGCCAAGTAGGCTTCAAACATCACAACATTACGAGGTTGTGATGCTAAGGCGCTGCCTAAGTCTTTGGGTAACGCGAGTCAATAAGTCTTAAACCTATTCAGTGTCTGAAGCTCTAGTGAAATTCAGGGAAGGAAACACGGGAGGAGGTGAGGTGCATCGGCCAGCATGCAAGTATTTTTTTCCCATAATTATGCTCCCTGGCCAACATTTTGCTGAATTTGTGTAAAGCGACTGACTTAAAAAAAAAATCTAATTTTGTAGAATTTTAATTTTGAAAAATTTGAGGTGAATTCAATTTGTCTCAAACTGAGTCACTCATTTCTACATTTAACATGAAAATGTGATTTATATAATAGTTCATTTTTGATGACATGTTTCCTTTAAGGTGATATGGGAGAAACACGCTTTCATAACCACTTACTATACATCACTACTCAATTGTCATGTTGCCTCTGTAGCAGTCCGCATAGCAGTTTCCATAAAATAATTCATTAAAAAGTATCTCCACATACTAGTCTTTTATGGGACTGTATAATGATGCATATTGTTACGTCAAACGATTGAATGCCTACTAGTCTGGACTAGATCAGTTTTCACTTAAAACATGAAATATCATTTATAGCCCAGTGCCTCGCATTCGATGGAGGAAGGTAGATACATCACAGCCCCCTCAGTGGTTCGATTCAGACTCCATTCTGCATATTGAAAGCGTCAGCTTTGAGGATGATGGAACCTATGAGTGCGAAGCTGAAAATTCTAAAGGCAGAGAAACCTATCAAGGTCGTGTGATAGTGCAAGGTGAGAAGTCATTGTATACTGCCTCATTCTTCTTGAATTGCCTCTATAAATCTTAAGTTTCTTCAATTTGTTTGCTAATCATAAATCCAAATTCTTGGAAATTTAACCTCATTTCACTCTTAAGTGACATCTGGGAGTCAATTCAAAAAACAACACAATTTATCAGATAAATAGAAGGTCTATTATGGTGTAAAGAAAAGTGAATGTCAAATCTTGATTGTTTTCTTTTTTTAAGTATTTTTTATATACCTCTTTTTGGGGTTATTTGGACCATATTTTCATTTTTCTCTAAATCCCTATCATAGATATGTAGTTAAAGGGGCGGGCTGTCCAGGTTTGGGGTTAAAGTCTGCAGTCACCCTAAGTGACTGCAGACCGTGAATCCTGACAGTGTGCACATTGCACACTGTCAGGTTTCTATGGTGCCAGCACTAGGAGCCGTTGGGCTAGTGACCACAAGTATGCAATTTGCACACATACGGTCACATGTCAACTAGTTGTGCACAGCCTCCCTCAATTCAAGTGAATTAAGAGACGTCGAACACGTCAAGTTGCAATTTGGCCAGAAATATGCAAATTGCATATTTGCGGTCACCTGGCTGCCCGCTCAAGGCAGTGGAGACTCATGATAGTGTGCATTGTGTGCTTTTGTGAGAATTCACTAAAATCACATTAAGTGACTATATATTGAGCCTCTAACCTGGACAATGCTTCTAAAAAGATTGTCCAAAAATAAACAAATAATAATTTGTAGATGAGTCAAATCGAGTTCCACTAATGGTCTGATTTCATTGCTTGTTCCGGCAGATAAACTTTGATTTGGTCCGATCACAGGAGAAAACTTTCCGAGGTTGGCACACAACCAGTGACATGTATAAAGAGGACTGGCCATCTGCCTCAGTTCAATATTTAAACCAGTCCCTTTTATTATTACAACTGATACAGAGAAAGAAGCTTGTTTCCCTAGCCCCTGAACTTAACCTGACAGCTAGGCATTTGATACACATTTTTCACTCTTTCCACTGCATGTGGTTACATTTTCTTTTTACTTTACAGCACAACCAGAGTGGCTCCAAATTATCTCTGACACTGAGGCCAAAATTGATTCTGATCTTCAATGGAACTGTGCAGCATCTGGAAAACCCCGACCCATGATTCGCTGGTTAAGAGATGGAAAACCATTAACATCACAGGTGAGGAAATCAAGACCAAAAATATATGTGTACTATGCGTGTATTCATATAAAGTATATACTCATTGTATGCATGCTGAGGGTCACAATCTGCTACGTAGATCACAGCAGACCAGTATTGAGAACAAGAGATACTATTGCAATGTTGATGTTTCTTTACCATGCTTTCACTAAAGATTAATTAGATCTGAGATATGAACAAATTGGGCTGTTAAGAAATTAATGGAGTTAGTGAACATAATAAAAAATGTCCAGCTTCTTATAAGAAATATGTTTCAACTCTGGAATAGGCACGAATAGAAGTGAACAATGGACAGCTGAAAATCACCAGTTTAAATCGAAAAGATTCAGGCATGTACCAGTGTGTGGCAGGAAACAAGCATGGCACCATTTACACGAGTGCAGAGCTCACTGTCCAAGGTAAGTAAGAACTGTCGGACATACAAGAATGGTGTCTTACGACTAACTGCCATTATAGAAAAGTATACTCCCATATGATGATTTTTTCTGATCTCTCCAAGGACCTAGTTAATAAAAGTGATAGCATGAAGCACATTCTAATATAGTTATGGCCAAAAGTGTTGGCGCCCTTGAAATTGTGACACTGGGCGCTACATTGCGATCCAAAGTCCTTTGTTAATCTTCAGATTTCATGATGCCTGGTCACACAGTCAAGGCACCCAGTGCCAGAGGCAGCAAAGCAACTCAAAACATCTTTGAACCTCCAGCACGTTTGACTGTAGGTACTATGTTCTTTTCCTTGTAGGCCTCATTCTGTTTTCGATAAACAGTAGAGTGATGTGCTTTAGCACAATCTGTCCACAAGATGCTTTCCCAGGAAGATTTTGGCTTACTCACACACATTTTGTCAAACTGCAGTCAAGCTTTTTCTATATCTCCTGGGTCTCCTACACACACCGTTTAATTTCATTGAAATGTCAATGGATAGTTTGCCCTTACACTAATGCACCCTGAGTTTGCAGAACAAGTTGAATTTCATTGAAACATGAATGAGAGTTTATCCACCGTCTGGACTATCCTGCGTTGCAATCTTCCATCAATTTTTCTCAGTTGTCCATGTCCAGCGAGATTAGCTACAGTGCCATGGGTTGTAAACCTCTTGATTATGTTATGTACTGTGGACAAAGGAACATCAAGATCTCTGTAGATGGGCTTATCACCTTCAGATTGTTGATATTTTTCAACAATTTGGATTTTCAAGTCCGTAGACAGTTCTCTTCTCCTTTTTCTGTTTTCCATGCTTAATGTGGCGCACAAACACAATGCAAAGATTGAGTCAACTTCTCCCTTATTTATCTGGTGTCTAGTATGATTTTCATGTTGCCTACACCTGTTACTTGCCATTAGTTAGTCTGAATGCGCATTAAATGCTTGAAACAAAGTTGTATACCCACAATTTTGGAATGGAGCCAATAATTTTGTCTAGCCCAGTTTTGGGGGTTTTGTGTGAAATTATGCCCAATTCATCTATTTTTCTTTTTTTTTGTTTTTTTTATTGTGTGTGTTGTTCCAACAAACACAAAGGAAATAAACATATGTATTACAAAACATGTGTAATTGCAATAATTTTCTACAAGTAAAACTTCTTTTTCTGACACAATTTCAGGGGTGCGGTGCCAACACTTTCGGCCATGACTGTGTAAGACTAAAGTCAACACCTAATATATTACAAGA